>OX453272.1:10943201-10983201 GCA_949710005.1 Ricordea florida
CCATCAAGAGGGAAGTAACAATACTCTCATGATACTGAAACCGGGATAAGCTCCGTCTGTGTGGGCTTCAAAGCTCGTGTGCGTCTTTACTTACTTGACGTACTTGCTCTTTTAGATATCGATGAGTGTGGTGAGCAGAGCTATGGCGGATGCCAACATCGCTGTGTTAATACTTTGGGAAGCTTCTTTTGTCAATGCCGGCCAGGATTCCGTTTGCTACCCAGCGGAAAGAAATGTATCGGTAAGTAGAAGACTGCTTTAGTTAGAGAAGACATGATGAGGTAATAATTATGATAATAATAATAATAATAATAATAATAATAATGATTATGATAATGATGATGATGATGATAATGATAATGATAATGATAGTGATAGTGATATCAAATGCGCCATAACATAATCATTACGGAAGATATATGAAATTACATTTTTAAGGGCCAGACCACAACACCGGGAACAGCATCTCCTACTCTTCGCGAACAGTGTATGGGTTAGTTCTTTAACGTCCCACGAAGTTATTACGAACAAGGGTTGTGAGACGGGACCTACGGCTTATCTTCCTTATCCGAGAGAGATAAGTAATATAACGTTTAAGTAATGGTTATAATGATTGTACGATCAGCTGGCTTCGGATTCAAGCCCAAGGGCTGGCATTATGTCGTTCCCTTAGGTAAGAGACTCAAGTTGGGTCCAGCCTAGCTGATGGGGCATCCTAAAGGTATTCGCAAGGTCTCGGACTGAAAGCCCATTCCAGTTTTGTTTTCTACAGGCTGATAAAGGATGCCGTAAATCTTCACTTACAAGAATGTAACATGAAAGTCACCTATGTTGATATATGTAATCGCATGGCGCAAGGGTAATTAAGGATTAATTTCACGTTTATTTACAAAGTTTATCACAAAATTGCCTGAGTTGCGAAGCGACGAAGGCACATTGCGTTTGACTGTTTATCGCATAAAGGGGAAAATTATCGAGGGAAGACCGTCCAATGCCGCGAAAAATGACAATCAATTTAACTGACCAATTAGTTCAATGATCATTTTGTACTTAAAGTTACAGAAGAAACGGTTCCAAATCATAGCTGCCAACAGAAATTCAACAATAACGCTTCGTTACCTATGAACTGTTCACAAATCAGGATCTTGATTGCCAAAAGTGCCCTCGTGATAAAGAAAAAAGGTCCTCCGTCTCAGCCAATCAGCATTCAGTAATTTTGCCTCATGTGTGGTAATAATAAATATGGTAAACGCATCAGCTGTGCCTTAATCCGGTTATGGATGCTCTTGAGAGATTTACTCAGCCTTTTTTTTTAAAAGAAACTAAATTTGCACAGAAATCATAATCCTACCATTTGCTTTGAAAATTCGTAGGGCTAACGTTCGGACAACTCATGTTATAAGCTCGTTTTTTTGCGTGTTCCAGTTTTCCACCAATGCGGTACTAAATCCAATGCAAAGTAACCCGATTATAATTGATTTAGTATAAGGTTATCGTTCTATTCGTCATTGCTCGTCTCATGACCCTTTGCATTGATTTTCCAGAGGATGTTAAGATCCAGTTCTCAAAGAAGCGCTACAAGGCTTCTGTTGCAGTCACAGCTCCCGTGGGCACGTCCATTTTGACAGTTCATGCCAGTACAGGATCGTCTCCGAACCTAATTTATTATGCCATCAAATCAGTAAACGGCCGACCTTACAAAGAATCTTCGGGAATATTCGCGGTGGATCCCATGATAGGTAGCAGACAGTTATTTTCTTGTAGTAACTTTCGGACCTGGGGCTCGTTTCTCGAAAGTCCGGTCCCGATAACTTTACGGGCCCGGAGATCCATTTTAAAGTTGACATGTACCGTGTTTTTTTTTTGTAATACTTGGTACTTAAAACGGTCTGACGTGCAAGTTAAATTAAAATTGTTTTTTTTTTTTATTATTATTATTAGTAAAGGTAATCGTACGGTTTCGAGTTCAATTTGGAATTAATTTGCACGAGTGAGTTTTTCAAAAAGCTGAAATTGCACGAGCCGCTTCGGCGAGTGCAATTTCAGGACAGGAAGTGAGCATTTGACGCGGATTTATATATGTTATTTACCGGGCGGGAGGTCCGGGAAAAAACTGTGCCCGAGGTCTGGAGTGCAATTTCAGGACAGGAAGTGAGCATTTGACGCGGATTTATATATGTTATTTACCGGGCGGGAGGTCCGGGAAAAAACTGTGCCCGAGGTCTGGAGTACGTACTCAAGACCAAGGGCACAGTTTTTTCCCATACGGACCGACCTAGACCGGTAAATAACTTATTTATTTTTTCTGTTTGTTTGCTTTTTTTTTTCAATTTGCCGCGAATCGTAAAAGCTGGACCGGTTACGAGCGCGCGATTAACCAATCAGATTCGAGGATTTGGGATTCCGGCCCGCTGAGAAGCTTCAGAAAAAATAAGACTCTTTATTTACTGATTGGCTGGTGAAGATCAGCTGATAACGCTACGAACTCAAAGCGGTTCGTTTAAAAATAAAGAATATCATAATCCAGAATATCGATGTGTAATTTGCACTGTTACACTTTTTGCACTGGTGTTACACTTTTTGCAGTGGTGTTACAGTTGAACTGCACTTCTCTCAACCAATCAGAATCGAGTAATTTTTTCATGTATATTATTATTATTGTTATTGTATTATTATTTGACCTTCACATTACAGCGACTATGTCCAAGGTACTCTTGCGACTTTTGGGATAGTTTCCTCGAAACGCAAGCTGAATCATATAGAACCCGGAAAGCTATTTTATGATCGCAATGTTTACAACCGCAATTACAATTTTGTTGCCGATGGTTTTGCCGTGTGACTACTCGAACCCAGGCCACCCAAACACATTTTCGTACCAAATTATTCAATCAAGATCGAGTATCTAAACAATAGCATCTCAACAAATGTTTTATATTTCGCCTTAAATGCATACAATTTGCGCTATAACTGTACAAAACATGTCAAGATTGTAATAGAATCATCTTAGTCGGCAGAAACTCGTTCGCTCCGACGGAGAAGGGCTAGCGCTCGAAACGTCAGCACCTCCCTTTTACCTTACTGTGGTATAAGTTACTTAATCAACTCGTTTGATTTACTCAGTTTCTTGTGTTTCGATTTCCTACCGACGCAGCACCAGTTTCTTTAGAAACCATCCCCACAGAAACTCGCCATAGATCAGTTGTTCAGAGTTAAAAACTGACATTAAAAATTTTCGTGAAAATTTATTACGGTGGCCCAAGTTCCAGTTGTTAAACCATCGGCTACAAAATTGTAATTGCGGTTATTAACATTTCGGCATTTCGACATAGTCGCTGTAATGGTGAAATGGTTTGCTCAGCTTTCCGTCACCAATCCGCGTGGAGTACTTAATATCCCAGCAAATTTAGAAAGAACGCAAATTATAGGTCATGAAATTATGAAGATGTCGTATGCTGAGGCTGGTAAATTTGTGAAAGATTTTGTCTCATTGATTATGTATCAGCCCATTCACTTAGACATTAAAGTCGTAGCAGCATAAAGGATGTGTCCCATAAACCTAGTTTAATGACCTAGCGCCCACGAGTCTCCTGAACCTCAGTGGTAGATAGTTGGAAAGGTCCTATATTCGACTCCTATTGCACGGGTTTCAATAAGTTGCAGTTAGTGCAGTAGGCGGTTGTGACCACGAAATGAGGGTGAAACCGATCGCCTCAATAAAGACGTTGTTAACCGGGCTTAGATTACGTCCGCGACGCTTTCTACAGCTAGGCACCTCAGAATATTTTTTTAACCTTAATGCTAGACAAGCTAGGGTAAGAGACATTATCATATGGCTGGTTGATTAAATGGCAAGATAAGGTTAGAAATAGAGAGCTACTGGAAAAGGCCAACGTGGAGAGGGTGAGTGAAGAGGTAAGAAGAAGGAGATGGCGATTTATTGGACGCATACTCAGACAACCTGACAATGACTGTGTTACATCCCTGACATGGACCCCAGAGGGAAAGAAAAAGAGAGGCCGGCCAAAAACAACCTGGCGGCGCACAGTGGAAAAGGAGAGGTCCAAAGCAGGGTGGCAGTCCTGGAGAGAGGTGCGCACTGCAGCGCAAGACAGGAATATATGGAGAGCACATGTGGAGGCCCTATGCGCCAACTTGGCGCTAGGGTACAGTTGAAGGTGAAGGGGAAGGTTCCACGAGCGGGCAAAATGAGGCGGATCCTCGGTTCCGATTTCTGGCTTTTTCCCGCGAAACAAATGTAAGACTGGAACCTAGTGCCAAGTGACGGTTACCAAGCTAGGGCGGCAGCTCAGGAGTTTTGTCAGTAGGTTGTTAAAAAAGCGTGTCGAGTTCGTAATAAAAAGTCTTCGTAGTTTTTAGCGTTCGTTTCTTCGTTTATTACACAAAACAAAGCAAAATTGCCATATGATAATTCCTTTTTTGACCAAGCATGTCCGGTCAAGATGGCTGGATATTGGTCTCGTTCTCTTATGCTTTCTTAGTGACGTCGACAAGTTCTCGGTCAATTAATTAACAATTATTCGCAGGTGATTATTTCAAAAAAAAAAAAAAGAAAAAGCATTGTAAAACAAAAAAATTTTATTTCATCGAAAGTGCGCCAATGAGTGGCAGCCATTTTGTTCGTCGAGGTGATTATTGGCTGATAATCCGAGATAGCGAAGCAATCAGAGCGCGCGATTTTGTATAATCACCTGAGTATTTATACTAAAATGCAATAAAGAATTTAGCCAATGTGCAGCTATCTTGACGTCACTGTTGGTCAAAAGCTTATATTTATACTGACGTTAGACCGCTAGTTTCCTTTTTTTTAGTCTGCCTTTTTCCTTCTTAAAATCACATCATTTACAACATATAGGTCATCACGAGTACGACTAACGTGAGGACCCTCTGGTATTCTCTTTTTTTCTGTTATTAGGTAGTGTCTCCTTGCGCCGCCAACTTGGAAGCAGAACACAACACCGCCTCAAGATCGAAGCACGTATGAATGACGTAATCTTTGAAAACGTCACAGTCATTATCAGAGTCTACACCCCAAGAAGCACGTCAATCCCGGGCACGATTAACAGCGTGAATTTCCCGAGCCCTATTTACTCTGTGATAATCCCACGCGACATGTTGGTTGGGCAGACTGTTCTGCACCTCAAGGTGGTAAAGGGAAAAAAGCTAGCCAATGCAAACATTCAATACAGAGTGCAGTCCATCAGTCCGTTTTACCGTAGTCCCTACTTCACCCTGCATCCGAGCACAGGAGCTCTCAGCATCGTCCGAGACCTTGGAGATCTCGGTACTGACGACACGCCCACCAGTTTCGTTTTGCAGGTCGTCGCAACTGCTCCTGGGAAGAGCAACGTTTTTGCCTCCACTCAAGTGTCTGTCGTTGTCGTTCCAGATTACTCGGGGAATGATTACGTACAGTCATCAATGGAGGCTGTCAAGAACAGAACTTCCATGCAGGAAAGTTTTGACCGCTTAAGAACCGACAAGGGCAGAGGACAGACGGAGTTCTCGTTGCATCGCTTGTTTCGGCGCCCGTCGCCTGCCGCTCGGAAGATCGCAGCAGCGGATTTGAAATTCAGCAACATCATTGGAGAAATCAAGCGCGAAGTAGCCGAAAGATTAATAGGTTGATGAAGTGTTCTCTTTACTTCTCAATATATAAGGCGCCACATTGCTAATCAAGCCATCGTGGGTACATTTAACTAATATTCTCCGAAATAGAAATGCATACTGGCAGAATATTTACCGAGCTGCGAACAAGCGAGACAAATATTTCTAAAGCCATTATTTACCGAGAATGAAGAGAATTGCTGTTTTAGAATTTACCAATTTAACTTTAGTCACATCTCACGGGGGCAACTCCAAAACGAGAATTGACGCGGACCATTTTTGTCTCGTCTCACTTGATGAAAGATTTCCCGGAACTCCCAGTACTATTCACCTCGTAGGAGGCAAATAGTGTTGAGTATCCCAAGATCGTGAGCCAATCAGATTACCCAAAGTGCCAAGCTTGCTGAGTTGGTATATACTAACATGTTTTATCTCTTCTTACAAATTTACTTCGCACTAACCGCAAAAAGTCTCTTCTTCAGATTTATAAACGCTTTGTATTCTACCAAATTATGACTCAATTTTTCCCTTTTTACCGCCTATAGATGACCGCGCTCGCACGGGTGTGGTCTCGGTGCATATTGGTCCCAGCTCCCTAACGTCGGCTTCAAAGCTATCTGACATAATCAAAGAGTTGAATTGCTCCTTGCCTCAAGCGGATTGTTCAGACACTGAGTACCACTCCAAGTATAGGTCATTTGACGGCACCTGCAATAATTTGGACCACCCGTTCTGGGGAGCGGCAACTACGTCATATTCCCGAATGTTAGATGCGATCTACTATGATGTCAACGGTTTGTCGGAACCGGTAGGATTTCCTGGTCAGCCGTTCGCGCCTCAGGTGCCGTCGCCGCACCGCGTGAGCAAAGACTTCCTCAAACACGCCAGGAAGGCCGAAGGAAGTGACAACGGCTACTCACATATGATGATGCAATGGGGGCAGTTCTTAGATCATGACATTTCTTTCACGGCAGAGAGTGAAGGGGCAGAAAGGTGTTTTCTTCCAAAGTAAGTGCAACAGTGCTTCAATTAAGGTCTTCTCCAGTGCCTCCTAACCACAACAAACCGAGTGTTTGCCGAACGTCCACCGAGTGTCAATCGATTTTTCATTTAGACGTTGAAGTTGGTCTCGGTGAAATGTGATACGTCTTTCAGAATATAGATGAAATGCTGTTAATGGTCGTTTTCTTTGTATAGATTTTATGAATGAAAATACTTTGGGAGAATTGGCAGTTCGGAAGAAGCACAGTAATTTTGGTCAAATTTTTCTGCTTTAAGGAAATCCCCACTCTTTAATGTTGCCTTTTCGCTCACTGAGGAAGTCGAGAAGACCCAAAGATCCAGTTTACTTTACATTCAGACTCGCATCTGCCCCCAGTTTATGCGTTTATATTGAACTTTGTCTAAGACGAAGCGGTTATTGGTGGCACGAAAAAGTACGTAAAATTGGTGCCATGTTTACTGTGATGTTTTGGATCTTTTTTTTTACATCAGGTTTGCTCAAGATCTTGACGGCCTATGTATACTCGATTAGAAATGAAGTCTAACAGCCAACCTAATCCTTGCACTTGTGTCAAGTTCGCTTTGTTTGTAGAAGACCTTTCTAGAATTCCTATATAAAGGTTTTCTTCGAGCGATAAATTAGTCGAATAGCACAGTTAGTTAAAAAAAAAACAGAACAAAATTCATAAGAAAAGGGCAAATTCTGTAGGATATATCGGGTGTCTTCACTCATCAATTTGTGTACAGTTTTAACTTTCATCACCGTGTTGATACATTTGTTTGATTTCAGCTGCGATGGATCACGTGAAGACTTCGAGCCTCCCTGTTTTCCGATACAATACTCAGATGGGTCTTCGTGCACAATGTTTACCCGGTCAGCGGCTGCTTGCCAAACCGATAACGAAAACGTGATCCCGCGTGAGCAGCTGAATACTATTACGTCATTCATTGACGGATCTCAAATATATGGCTCTAGTAAGGAAACCGCAGATAATTTGAGAGATTTCATTGGTAAGTGCATGTAACAGCACGGAATGTATAGTGATTATAAGGCGCGGGATTTTGCTTCACCGTGGAAAGCTCATCATCATCGATAAGGCGAACAGGCGAACGTTGATTTTTACCCCTGACGTTTTACCGTACGCGTCGCAACCCCTTCACCCCCCCCCCCCCTTCCCCCGAATTATTTACTGGGAGACATAAGCTACTCCAAAGCAAAGCACACTCGCCCATAAATCCAAGTGCGAATTGATTTAAGAGAAGATTGTCCAAGACACCCGACAAGGGTAGATTCGACTTTAGAGTAAGACGATTCGAATACAGGAAGTCGAAATAATGCATAGATGTTAGTCTTGTTAGTCTTACGACTTTCTGTTCATCATAAGGCTTAAAAATCAACCTTACTCATTAAACTACCCAGCCATATTATCTGCTGAATAGGCCTTGTAGTCTCACCGTTACAAATTAAACGCACCAAGTAATCATTATTGAATGATTACACTGAATAACTTGTGCTCCTTAACTCTTTATAACGCCGCTTTTCATGGTCCTCTCTTGTGCGCGCGCAAAATTGATTTGTACATGGTTTGGAGCTTTGATGTTTGAGGAGATCTTAAAAAAGGTAAGGTTTTCACCAGCGCGAGCGAAAGGTTATAATACTGGTTTGTCATCTCTTCAGGCTGTTGTTCCCTTTTACCCCTGCCTCATTCTTTGGTTTTCAATTTTTTTATATATACATTTTTTTTTTCTTAAAGGAAGCAAGGGTTACTTACGATTGTCCAGCAAATACTTGCTTCCGTTTCTCAAAACGCCTGGGCGACCTCCTTTGAACCTCTGTCAATTATTTGGTGGCTGCTTTGACGCAGGGGACTTCAGAGTTAACGAGCAAATCGCTTTGGCAGCCATGCACACTTTGTGGGTCAGAGAGCACAACCGCATCGCGCTTGAACTTAATCTGCTCAACAGACACTGGAGTGCAGAGACAGTTTTCCAAGAGACGAGAAAAATTGTTGGCGCGATGCTCCAACATATCACTTACAACCATTATTTGCCTAAGGTCTTAGGAGAGAATAGCCTTCCTCCGTATCTAGGTTACACGAACACGCATCCGGGAATTTTCAATGTGTTTGCCACGGCCGCTTTCAGGTTTGGTCACAGTATGGTGAGACCATCGTTCGCGATGCTGGACGCTAACTTTGATCCAATTGCTCCTGAAGTGCCGCTCATCAACGCCTTTTTTAACAATAAACTAATTCAAGAGGAAGGCATCGAGCCAGTGCTCCTTGGCCTCTTGGCCAACGAGTCGATGAACACAGACCGCGAGATCGCAGCAGGACTCACGAAGCAGTTGTTCCAACAACCGGAATCCGAACACGGTTTCGATTTGGCTGCGCTGAACATCCAACGAGGTCGCGACCATGGTCTTCCTGGTTACGGCGCCTGGAGGCGAGAATGCAACCTTTCGCACGCTGAGATCTTTCATGAGACGAACGATGAAATCAAAGACCGAAGTGCTCGGCAAGCTTTGCATGACTTGTACGAGGACGTGGAATATGCGGACCTTTGGGTAGCGGGCTTAGCTGAGGACCCGCTCCCTGGGGCCGAGGTTGGTCCCACTTTCCACTGCATCATTCAGGAGCAATTTCGACGCCTGCGCGATGGAGACCGCTTTTGGTTCGAAAAGAAAGGTGTTTTTACCACTGAACAATTGGGTGAGATTAAAAGGACTTCTTTGTCACGAGTTATGTGCGATAACATCTTCGGGATTGTTTCTATCCAACCAGATGCCTTTATTGCAGCTAAAGATGACGTCACTCGTGTTGAGTGTACTGGAATTGCAAGCATGGACTTGAGCAAATGGAAGCAAGCACAGCCCTCTCCTCCAAGACCAGGTAATGCTTTGCCTAGTAAATTTACGCACTTATGCATTGTGTGAAGCAAGAAACGAACAAAAGAGCCGCACAAAATCCAGTGTTCTATTAAATTCTTTATTGGGCCTTCTTTATTGGATTTAAGCGTAAATTTAACATTACAGAGCTTTGCCCGCAATTAGCGAGGGCTATTCGAGGCGGGTAAAAGTCCGGTTCTTTTTCCTCTGTCGCTGCTTTTGTTGCTTCAAACTGGAAAATCTAAGGGAAAATTACATAACGATTCACCATGAAAGGGATCGCTTTGAAAGAGACTGATGCTATATCGGCGGGGAATTGGACGACAAAAAATTGGGTTCAAAAGTACCGTAGGCGATAAGGAAGGGAATACCACCGTAACTTGATAAGCTCACGAAACTTTAGCCTCTTAATTATATTACTGCGTTATAACTTACTTAATCAAGTCACACGGTAACCCAGTTTCTATAACCTTCTTAGTTAACTTCAATGTACTAGAATGTTGACCACAAACAATTGTAATCCTCCCTAGCAGATTTGTTTAATACTCAGTTCATTCCGCAGTGGGCACGTGGTCTAAGTGGGTGTACACGGTTCGCAAAGCCACCGGAAGCTGGGGTGTGTGTCTAGCACGTGACATCTGTAGCAGTTCTGTTATGGATATTGAGTGTCAAAAGGCAGATGGTTCTTCTTTAGAACTGGCTGAGGGGGTGATTCACTGTAAAGAGCGTGTGGGAGTGTACTGCAGAAACAGCGAACAGTCAGGGGAAAATACGATTTGTGGCGACTACCGCTTCCGATTTCTGTGTTCCAGTATTGGATTGCCTGGTGTGTATAGTTGTCAATTCTTTTTTAGTACATAATAATTTGGGAGTCCTTATCCTCAATGGTGTAAATATTTGCTATTCCGCATCTTGTGAAAATATTGATGATTAAGTTTCCCGCGCTTTTGTAGTTGTTGGCGAAGACAACCAGTTTGTAGTTTGTGTATATGAAAAGTATATTTTCTGTTCTTTTGCAAATACTTACACCATCAACTTTCTCTTTGTTGTGCAAGGTATGTCAAAAAGTGTAAATTGAAGGCATGTGGTGAAGAAAGGAATTTGTTAACATGTATTAGCAGGTATCTTTGTCATTATGCCAGTCCCATCTCGGACGTTACGCTTGCCAGTATACAATAGTCAAACTTCCAATATTGTCACCATTGTTGGATTATAGTATAACTTCGTTGTATTTTTAAAATTTTGTACTTCGTAGTAAGGGTCGTCTGAGTTTCGGGCTTGGTTCCTTCCCAAGTTTCCGATTTTCTTGCTATTGGGTGGGTTTTTTATGTTGGTTTTGCATGGCCTCCGAATTTGTTGTGGATACGTTCCCGATACTCTGCTGGTCTCGTGAGTCTCGATTCAGACTTACCAGTCCTAGCATTAATAAAATGTAACGACTGCCGTATTATAATTAATCCGAAATGTTGCCTGGTCTTTGTTGTTATGTACTGCTCTCAAGTGAAGCCTTTCTGTAAGCACAGAAAAATTATTACTGAATGCATTTAACTAGACAAACTTGACGACTTGATTCAAAAGTGAGACTGAGTGGGAAAATATTCCCATCAGATAAACTGCTCACCGTCCCCAGTTTCTCGGACCTCTGTTGGGGAATATTGCTCCTCCTTCATATGTATCTGACTTCGCTTGGTACGTGCTGTCTGGATCCCCACCAATGTTCGCCATCGATGCCATGGTGCTCTGATCGTATCAAGGCGGTAATATTAGATCCTTACTCTATATTTCAGCGCCAGAGGAACTCAAGGGTTTGGAAACAACTGTCTTTCAGCAAAGTCCTACACCTCAATGCGATATCCGTAAGTTGGTATTGTGAATCAATTAGCCACTATTAGAACGTGATCAGCAATCTACTTTATTTGTTTTGCTTTCTGGCCTCTTAACTAAATAGATAACATATAAACAGTAAGCTTTTCTGTAGATTACTATTCCGAGTTATTTTTCAGATGTAGCATGAATCACGACGTAATAACCATACTAGGTACTCGTTAGAGCAAAAGAAATGCGATTCTCGCAAAACCTCGAGAAGCTGGGCGTTTAAACGAAGAGCAACACATATCTTTGGTTTACCACCCAGTCTCAGAGTGTGGAAACATGAAATGCAGTTACCATCTATTACCATTTTTACCACAATTGCTACTAATCTCGCAATCTGATTGGCTAATTTGCCGTTGCCGATAAGAGCCTAGACAACGCTGCTCGCGTCAATTGTCACGCAAAGCAATAGCCAATCAGAAACACTCATTTTGGAAAATAGACCAATCAGATTGCGAGAAAGCTACAGACAGTGCCTTCTCTTTCTTTGTGTCACGATCTTGGTCATGCCTCGTGACTCCACAACATTTTGACCACTGTGATGACGCGTACTCGTTGTCGATACGAGTACAGACAACGCTAAACCACATTCGATTTGTTAATTCTGTTTTTATTATCACTATCATTATCCGTATCCTTTTTCTTTCTTTGTTGTCAAAAGCAATATAGCTGCCAATTCAGCTGTGCCCCAAAAAGAACTCTCCTCCATATTTCATTTTCCCGGAGTCTCTTTGTACAATCAGTTTGCAATCCCATAACGCCTTCATCGCACACTGCAAGATGGTTAGGGTCTTCATAGAGGTGGGATCAGTGGTTTTCAAAAAAATCTTTTTGTTACAAAGGCACCCCAATTTGACCGACCTTGCAAAAATTTGAAGCAGTATCACAAAACTACTAGAAATACGACTCCCGCAAAACCTCGCGAAGCTAGTTTTTAAAGAACTCGTAATAGTTTTTCATGAGGGATAAGACCCCAATTTATGTATTTACTTCGGTTACTAAATCATTATCACTTTTTGTATTTTCTCATTTCTTGTATTTATTATGATTATTATTATTGCATTATTATTATTATTATTATAATTTCTGGTATTGTTATTTTTTTTATGTTAAACATAATATACTGTTATGGGGTGGGGGTGTATGTCCTATTCTGAGAAAAGGTTACTTTGCTACTACAAGCAATACAGTTTTATTCTGAATAGGGTTTGTATTAGAGGTGGTAAAAATTACTCAACTATGAACAATACCATTTATTCTTCAGTTTAGACTTATAATCAAGTCATGGTTGCACAGCCACAGGATCTTGAAATTCCCTTACATTTTCCTGGCAAATGTAAAATTTCCCTTTCCAACTAAATTAGAAAAGTCCAAAATTAGTCCTGGTAATGGCCTCCAACCTCTCCTAACAGCCTACCTCTCCACCCATTTATTTAATATGCTTTCCGAAATTCACGTACAGTGTACATGGATTTATAGTTTCTTAAAATAACAAGGTTATGGAAGAAGGATTGATTTTCTTGGATACCCAAAATCAGGTAATCAGCCATTTAATTCTACCAATCCAACACATTTCATGTCATATTCTTGACCACACCAAACCATCACTAAATTGGCAAGAAATAAATTAGTAGTCTTAAATTTCACTTTTCCCTTAATTCTCTCAAATACTTAAACTTTCCCTTACTTGATTTGAAATTCCCTGACTTTTCACTGACCTTGAAGAATTTTTTTTCCTTACCATTTTCTTACCTGTGGCAATCATGCTAGTGCAGTTATTTGTCCATACAGTTAGTGTGGAAAATCATGACTGAAAGTATAGGCCATTTAGGAAACTTCAAAGACTTGTTATTACATACAGCACCCTTGCAATGAATATATAAGAAAGATCACTAAAAATTTTAGCATTACAAACTTCAGTTTCTCCCTTATAGAGTTTTTCTAATGAAAAAGGTCAACTGTGTATTGTAGTTGTCATTAAATATTTGTATTTGACATCATAAAAATGATTTAAACAGCATTAAGGAAAAAGGTTAAGATGTTACGCCTAATTTTGCAATGTAGGGCTTAAATTAACTTTTCATTTGTGGGAAAAGGGTGGGGGCTAAGAGAGTAACTCCCAGGGATACTTGGAACTCAAAGGTAAAAACCCATTTTGAAATGGCTATGGAACTTGTTTGTCCCCACGAAACCTTGTAATTACTTAATACATATATGTAGGAAAGAAATATAGCAAAGAGAAATACTACTCAGAAGTCAGTAATGACAACTGCTTTATTTACAAATACTTGCACTGATCACTGATAATACTGCAGAACCAGTCACTTATTGTTTGGTATGTTTTCTGTTGAAAATGCTGAACATAAAGTGCTACATCAAACAAATCTACAATATATTTTCACTGTTGCAATGATATCAGATCACATAATTATAAATAATTGCTATTACAACTGCAACCTCTGTATTGGGAATTTCTTTAAAACGGAAGGCAGTCGTTTCACTACGAAAAATACCTACTTGCATTCTCATTGCAGTATAAATACTACGTGACTGTCATCTTTCATTTCTTTGCGGTTGGTTTCTGTTTCCCCTTTCCTGAAACTTTTTTCACGACGATATGGTAATCTGTTTCCTCGTTCGTCCTCTGATTCTGTCTGTACGCTGTTGCCATGATTTTCCTTAAATTCTGAATCTGTTTTCATTGCAGTTTGCCTTGTGATTATCATATTTTCCAGTGTATCTCAATCTTTTTGAAGTCGTTCCTACTCGGTTTCCGTTCTAAGTCTCTCATGTCCTGTATAGCTAAAAGGAGTCTTTGTTACTATCTATAACAAATTCAATTTCCCATCTAACTTGATTGCATTCCTGGTCCTTTTCCTTGCTGTTTCTTTGCCTTTTTTGAGCCAGCAGTTGTTGTCTCTGCCGCGATGTCTCTTGTTATCGTCCCTACCGTAGTTTCTTAATCTATTCTTTGAGTCGCCGCTTCCCGTGCGCTGATTTTTGCGGCATTCAAACTTACTCGACGACGATCCCTCGCCGCTCTTTCTTGTATATCTCGGAGATCTTCTTGCTGAGATGTACTTCCAGGGTTAATGAAATCGGTTTCCACAAAATTCACATTATTTTCAAAACATCATTCACGGAATTCGAAATGGCGGAAATTCACATGAAGTAATGTTGCCAGGTAACCTGGCCTGTGAACGGACACCTTTAAAATATTAACCGCTTACTAACCGAGCGCGAGGGCCGTACTGGGGAATATTGGCCCGAGGTCGAGGCAGTACGGACCGAGCGAAGCGAGGTCCGTACTTCCACGACCGAGGGCCAATATTCTCCAGTACGGCCCGAGCAAGCTCGGTTAGTAAGTTGTTTATTATATGGTACTCTATTTCTGATAGTTAATGTTCGTCTTCTTCATCCATCTTTGAATGCTGTAATGAGGCGAAGTGCCGAGGAAACCGTGTTTCTCAAAAGAACTAGGTTTGTCAAAACGCCCGATCCAAAAGAGTATAGGGTGATAATGTCATTATCATTTGGAATTAGAAATCCTTATAAAATAACTCGGATACTACGCGCGCGCTGATTGGTCGAAAACCTATGGGTTATGGTGCCGGTAAAGGTAGTTTATAAAAGCAATAAACCGCAGTTTCTGTAGGTTCACTGGCGTGATAAGCCACTTGGGATGCTGGGAGAACACTCGAAGGGGTTGTAAATCACGAGCCGCAGGCGAGTGATTTACATGCTTTTCTCGTGTTCTTCCAACATCCCGCGTGGTTTGTTACGCCGGCAAACCCATGGAAACTGCGTTTTATTGCCTGAATATATTTCTATTTACATTAAACCACATTGTATGACCCAAGACGTATGTCGGTTGTAGGTAAACACCCTACGGACTTCGCTCTCTCCTTCCTTGCTGTGCAGCACATCACCATCAGTCAAGCATATGACGTAGAACCAAACAATGAATACATGCTGGCTGGTAAAAACAAAGGCCAGCCTAAGAAAAGGTTCTTGATCAGTTTTAATCTGAAGAAAATCACAAGGCGAGCAATCGTACATTCAGCCAAATTGTTCCTCTATCTGGTGAACTTTGGTCCCAGTACTGTGGACCCTAAACCGCCGAGGATTCCTCGAAATTTCTTGGATGTTTACCAGATAATAAGCACCGACTGGCATCCCTCTAATACGACAACCGTGATCCCATGGCATGAAGACTATTTGGGTGCTGGGAAAGATGTGTCAACTCACAGGTGGGTTTCAATAGTAATCTAAGGCTCCTTCGAGCTACCTCATGGTCTGTGGTAATTATGCCATGAAGTGCTGTCCTTTCCCCAGACCATGAAGTGTTCATTCCGAATAGTTCGTTTTGTGCACTCTTGCTACGGCTGATCGATTACTCGTCGTCCAAATTGGAGACATCGTCACTTTTAAGACTTTAAATCAGATTTCTTTTCCCTTGAGCATTCTTGAACACATTTCCTGTTCGTTCGCGAGATCTTTAAAAGTGTATTTTGATCAAAGATGGAGCGAAAGGAACGAAAACCCGCCTTGACAATCTTTGCGTCGGGCTCAATACAACAGACGCCATTTTGTAAACATGTGCTGCCGCTTTGTCTCACCCCCTTCCCCCACATATGTGAACCTAAAACAATAGGATGACCTTTTGGACAAAACCAAACCTAGTAGGGGAGACAGGGGAGAACCTGTTTTATTCACATTTAATGCGGATTTAATGCATAAATTAATTGTCTAACGGGAATGGAGTGACAAATCCAACCATTACTATACCTCACGGTATGACATACATACCATGAGGTAAAAAGGGAGAAAATTGGGGCGCTCGCCTTCCACCCTTGCGATTCGGTTTTCCTTCATCCATAAAGGCTAACACACAGCACATTTCAAATCGATCAGAAAACAGTGGACGAATGGCCCCCTACTGAATGAGCCACTGCAAAAACTATTTATTCATGTTATTGTACAATTCATGTCAGGTCCCGAAGGAAAAAAAAAACACGTAATTTTGTTCCCTAAGAGTCTTGATGTTTCCCGAGATGAAGTACAGGGAAACAGGAGTCGAGGGAAAAGAAAACTGACTGGTTTTCCAAGGGACCTGATATTAAGTATTTTGTTATACCGTATTTTCTCAATTAAACGCCCCCGGCGTTTATTTCAAAATTGGAATCGGGGCCCGGCGTTTATTTATGAAGTGCAATATTCTGTCATTTTTTTCAGATTTATTTATTCACCCATCCTCCGAAACCTAGGGCAGTTTGTCAACACGAAATGACTTTTCCATTCGGTAAACTGTCCCTGAGTCTTGGCGGATGATTATTGCTAAAAGATACAGCATTGTAAACAGCACTTGTACGGTTACAATCAGGACATGTAGCACTGAACAGAACAAAAACTTATGAAAAGATTGAAACAGCTCATAAACAAACGCTGGAGGGATCCTCGCGATTTTAGTGACAGTGAGAACTATAACACACGAAAGAAAGTGCGTTATCAGTAATAAGACTTAATGGCAACACGAACACGAACATTTTGTTTTATTTTGTTGTACAGCTACTATTCTTGTTATGTTAATCCGGACTTTTCCTTTTGAACGTTTATTAAGATTATCAAAACACTATAGCGTACTAGTATGTCGCAGTAGTGCTATTTAATGAGGGAAAAATCAAATTGTTGGTTCGAACGCAAATAAACGCCGGGGCCTCGATTAAACGCCCCCGGCGTTTATTTCAAAATTGGCTTCGTGGACCCGACGTTTATAATTGAGAAAATACGGTATTGTATTCCTAGACTTTCACTTTAACAGCGACTAAGATTAATGAGCGAATCAAAGAATGTCAGAACTTATAAGAACACAAATTTGATTCTCACCATCTTGCACCCGCTCGGCATACTTATGAATTATTCAAAACCACGTGACCAAGAATCAACCAATTAAATTCCTGTTTAGTTGAGTGGAATTGTATTTATTTCAATTCCAAAAGATGGCGTATTGAAGAATGGCGATGGGTTTCCGCAGCTATGAAAGAGCTGAGAAATGCGCTCAAACGAGGGAAACAGTTAGTGTTGTTTTCCCGAGAGTCCTGGGCTCGAGAAATTTGGTGCTCTTGAAACTAGCATATTTACTCTCGAAGCTTTGCTTCTCGGGCAAATATTTGTTTTAAGAATATCAAATTTCTGCAGAGCAACTATCAGCCGATAGTTCCTCAACAGAAACAATCTATTGTTTAAATAGAAATCTCGAGCTCATAATTGCTGGCGAGCCTTAGCGAGACAAAACATTATTTGAGAGGGTCAGCGGTGTTCCATATCATAGAAACGGTGAAAAATCTCGATTTTTCGGATGTCACATTTGGGGCATGCGCAGTTTGATGTTTTCGTTGTGTGACGTCTCAATGATTTCTTCTGCGCGTTACATCACACAAACAGATTTGTTGTTGGAGTGAGTCCAGAGCGCGTCCAGGGGAAGCACGAGGTTACTAGCTCGCCCGTTTAGTCGAATAGTCCGTTGCCTGCTAAATTTTTGACCATTGAGACAAAAAGTCTGTCGCCCGTTGAGGCAAACTATTTGACCGTTGAGTCACAAATTCTGTCGCCCGAGGAGGCACAACATTCGATCTTTGAGTGGAAATATTATTCGCCTATTCTGGCAAAATATTCGACCGTTGAGTCAAAATGCTCGTCGCCTGCTGCTTCAAACACGCAGGCAGAAGTTTTCGACCGTTGTGTCGAGATGTTCGTCGTTGGTCTCGACATGCGATATTTATTTTGGAAAACGCCATCAGGGATCGATAAATCTAAATCATGATACGCGACATCCGAACTGTTCTTCGCCCTCAGCCTTGATGAGTACAAAACTACTTCTCCTCGCCAGCACTCACTTTCACATTGAAATTTCTAGTCTAATTGTTAATTAGGGACGTTTTAGGAAGTTGTCTCAGTCTATAATCACATGTAAAATCAAAGAGAAAAATTTCAGAGATCATGAAATCACTTCAGGACTCAAAAAGAAAATGTTTATAAATTAAAAATAATAAATCAAAGAATCAAACAGAAAGAGCTATTTATTTATTTATTTATTTTTATTTTATTATTCTCTTATAAAGAGGGAAACGGTTAGAGCAAGTACCTGTTAGGGTAGAATATTCCTGATAGACCGCTTTTGAAATTTAGTGTTAATTATGTAAATGTAACAAACTTAATTTGCAAATTCGTGAGCATTTACTGCAGTAAAAAGAAATGTTCACACAAGGTGGCTTCATGTAATATTAAACACGAGGTACAGTTTTTTTTATCACATCAGTCACCGAGGAGAGAGTTGGAAATACGCCGCGCAACCGAGTATTTTTGGGGAAATGTGATGAAACGAATGTATATGTTTTATATATATATATATATATTACTTCTCAATCGAGAAAAAAACGATGCAAAAGCGAGCCATATTTAATAAGATATCCAAACACGTTCCAATGCTTGATTTCCTTTGTCTCTCTCATTATTGATGAGTTTAAGAGGCATCAGTATAAAAGAAACCCTCTATATGGAATAAAAAAATTGTATTACACTTCAGTACTGTACATATATATATATATATATATATATATATATATATATATATATATGTGTATATATATATATATATATAATTGTAATTATAATTACTTGAAGAGGAGTCTTGCTTGGCAAAAAGTGCTCGATGCTATAAAGCAGAGCTTTTCTACGGTGTAGTGAAGTCAAAAAGGAGGCATTGGTTTGCTGTAACTCTGAGTTTCACGCCTTGTGGCGATCGTCAGACAGACTTTTAATTTAATTTAATTTTGTCAAGTAGCTTTCCAGGCTAAGGGTACGAAATGTGTTCAACAACTTTGCTTTTGTTTTTAAGACTGGGAGGGAGTGAGAAGCTAAAACCAGGAACAGCTCAGCGATGGATAGAAATCGATGTTCAACACGCGGTGCGAAACTGGCAGATCAGACAACAACCGAACTATGGTCTAATGTTGAGAACGAGAAAGGAGGTCAATGCCAATGCTTTAATGCACTTCGCATCAAGTGATCATAAAATTGAAGATTTGCGACCCAGGCTTGTTGTATGCCTGACGAACCCTCCTTGGTAGCCCCCTTAACGCATGCGTGGAATACCACCTATCCACGGACTGACCGATAGAGATCCCGGATTGACAATTCTCCAACTGGACAATACGTTTTTGGTAATGATTTGTACTTCTGCTCGTGTCATCCAAAACAACATATGCGTTGTTTAGTGCCATTTACTCGGGAAAACCGATTATTAAACGGTTTCGGGAAATGGTAAACATACAGTAAAAACCTGCGTGTAAGAACCTAACGGTTTAGGAACATGCTGGCAGAAATTTCCCATTTTTATACCCAAAATATAAGAACCTGTTTAGCCCTGCAAAATTTATTAGGTTCTTATGTGTGAATCATGATATATTTTCATAAGCATTTTTAACTAAGAAGTCTGTAATTGTTTGTTTTCTCAGTTTGGACTTTGTGTTCCTTGAAGTTCAGCCATTTGAAACATTACTCACGTTCTTCACTTCTGAAATATTAAGACCAGATGTTGATTCCCTTCCCTTTATTCTTGATACCAAATTCTCTAGGTAATTCCCATAAGTTTATAATCCACTGGAATTTCAAACCCTTTCCCCTCCCCTTCGTTGTACCGAGCACCAATACCTTCTGCCTCAGTCTCCCCATAGTCCCGTAAATAACGGCTGAATATCTTGGAAAGCTCTATAGGAAAACTTAAGAACCTAATTAAGAACCTGCTTTAGCCTAAATCGCCAATAACTACCCCCAAATACAAGAACCGGTTTTGCCAAACTTGGAAAAATGTAGGTTCTTACACGCGGCTTTTTACTGTAATTCAAAATTGTTGAATTCTGTCAGGGATTGTCGTTTACCATTTGCAAAGCTACTCCTGTTTGCACGGAGAATCTAGAACTGACATTAAAAGATATTATTATGATAGATGACTTTACAGAGGCGTAGCCAGGATTTTTCAAAGGGGGGGTCACAGAGGCTACTCACCAGATTGTCATGTCGACCTCCACGCCGTGCATGTTTTACTTAATGTTACAGTTTTGGGATGAGCAGTGAGAGTATAGTGGGCAGGACAAGCCTACAAAATAGCTTCTATTGTAGGTTGTTTGCTCAAAAGAAGCCCTACCAAAGGGGGCTCACGGGCACCCCAGGACCCCCCCCCCCCCCACCCCCAGCTACGCTCCTGCTTTACACTGCAACTACTCGAACCAAGGCCACCCAAACAAATTTTCATACAAGTTATCCAATCACGATCGAGTATTTAAACAATAGAGTCTATACAAATGTTTTATTTAAGAAATAGAAAACATGTACCGTGTTTCTATCGAGTTATAGAAACACGAGTGGAAGTTTGGGAGAACGAGAAATGCTGTGGGAGCACGAGACGCAGGCGAGTGTTTCCACAGCTTTTTCGAGTTCTCCCAAACTTTCACGAGTGTTTCTATTTAACAATTAGATTATGAGCTCGAGATTTCTATCGCGTGATAGTTGACGAGGGCGCAGCCCGAGTCAACTATCACGCATAGAAATCGAGAGCGAATAATCTAATTGTTTTAGTATAAATCTACTAGTCGTTCAAAACTTTGTCTTTTCTGGAACAGCCTCGACCAGTAAACTGTCTAAATCTTCTTCACGGACACTTCGAAAACGTGAAGAAGCGGCCGCCATTACGCTACTCACTATCTATCACAGAATAGATAGTGAGTAGCGTAGCCAATCAGAGCGCGGCATTTGTGATAGAACACTAGTAGATTTATACTAAAACTCGATAGAAACACGAAGAACATATTTTCTATTTCTTTTAGAAAACACCGTGAAAACACCACTTGTTAGCTTTGATTATCAAAATGTAAATTCTCTTTGCTCGCGTCATCAATACATCAACAGCTCGTGCTAGTTCTGTGTTTCTATCGAGTTATAGAAACACGATTTCTAACCAATCAGCGCGCGTACTTTCTTAGGACTGTTTTCTAAATTTCGTTTAAAATGCATTTATTATATCTCTCAGTTAGTACGCGCTCTGTGATTGGTCAATTTAGCGGGCGTACTTCACTGTACGGCCCGCTTAAGTTTGTTTTGGTCGCCAAAATGACTCCAGAGATATAATAAATATCTTATTAACCTCGTTATCTCGGCCCGTACTGTAAAATACGGATCCTCGTTTTTTCCCGTCGATTTATGGCCGAAGCGCGAAGCGCTTGGGCCATAAATCGACGGGAAAAAACTCGGTCCGTATTTTACAGTACGGACCTCGAACTCGATTAATAAGAGGTACATAATTTGCTCTAAACCTGTATAAAATCCGGTAGAAACTCTCCCCAAATCTGTTGTACAACGTCGAAAACAGACATTCCATTCAAAATTTTGTGTGAAAATTTAAGTAGATTGAGATGGTTCGAATAGTCGCACTTTAAAAGAAAATATAAAATGGAACACAAGGTTCCGTTTGAAACATTCCGATCGGAAAAATAGGAGTACATTTTCAGACATTCCGTTGCTCCTGGAAAATTTACACCGAAACGTTCAGGAATCTTGTGTTCCATTTACTTTTCAACCGGAATTTCCGGAGACTTTTTGTAAATGGTAAATTACCATGATGTTGTGGTACGCGAACGATACTATTGTTGGCCATCTTTGATGCACGGTGGCATTTCTTGTAATTGTATTTATTTAAAAGTTAACACAAAAGTAGGTAAGCCGTTTCAGTGCACTGTGTGATTGATATGAGACAATGAAAAAAGGGAGACCAATATGCAAATTCTCGTTACAAGACATTCCAAGCAAGCAGGCAAGGATATTTCATTAAGAAACTAAGCATTTTGAAATGATCGAACGCGAACCTCTCCAAACTAGCACGTAGGGAAGTGTACATTATCTCAGGGGAATTTTGACTTAGATCTTAAGAAGGGTAGGGTTTAACGAAGTCATATTCTGAACTGAAAACGAGCGACCCTCGGTGTGTACCATTCATGAAGGCAGAGTTTCCTTCGCCCTTAAAAAATGCGTTCGCAAGACGTTTTGGAAAGGGAAAAAACATCCGTGTTGGCTCTGATGAAAGGCTAACGTTCAGAAACGTCGTTATCAGCAAAGACCTGTTTAATGTTCTTTTTCCAAATCAGATTAAGGCTTTTAGATCCGAAATTCCACACAGTAAAGTTCATGTTACGTTCACCTTAACAGGAAGAATTAAACAGAGAGTTAAATCTAAGTGAAAATTTTCATACTACAAATCAAGTTGATATTCCCACTTAACGTTAGTCCTAGTATTGGGAACAAGAAAATCTCAGTATCTTATCGGGTTCGATTCTGATACTGATTGCAGTTCTCCTTTTTACCATTTTTCTTATGCGTATAATGCTGCGCGGCTCACAGTTACCGTTCTCGTAAGCGTAAATAATTGTTTAAGGTTTGGTCGTGCCTACGCTGCCCGATTTTGTGTACGTAGTCATGTCAACTACGCGAGGATAAGTGGATCATGAGACTTCTAACAAACCTGTTCATGCCCTTTTACTTACATAAGCGAGGAAGGACCTTAACAAGTTCCTCAAAACCATGACAATTTTCGTAACTTTTAAATATCTTTTAATAGCAAAATTGTTGTTCTTGTCTTAGAATAATGCCAATTCTAAACGATGATCGGCTATCCGTTTAAAATCCATCCTTATTCCGAAGACCCTTTCCCTTCTAGAAATGTCTTATGTCCAATTTTGTGACTTCAAGAGTTAACAAAAGCGCTCCTTTCTTAAATAAGTCATTTTATTCAGTAACTATATTATCTAATTCGTTATCCTCAGTTATGTAAACAACTTAAGGAGTTGCGAAGATCAGGGCTCCTACTCCGTGTACCGACACAGATGACGTAAAACAAAGACAGACAATAAAAAAAGTTGTTACTGAATAATTTACACACAATGGTGAAACAATGCATACGTCATCTGTGTCGGTACACGGAGTAGGAGCCAAGATCAGGCTGAAAAAAAAACAGGCTTGATCGGGATGCGATACTGGCGCAAGGCAATGCGGTGATCTTTCACAATTTAAATCTTTCTACCGCAGTTCACATATAATACATAGTTTTTAATAGTACATACAGTATTATTATGAGTGTTGGGATTAGTGTTAGTCTTAGTATTCGTATAAGTATTGGTAATGGTGTTGGTATTGGTAATGTATTGGTACTGTATTCGCATTGGTATTAGTGTTGGTATTGGTACTGGTATTTGTATCGTATTGGAATAAGTATTGGTATTAGTAGTATTGGTTTTAGTATAAGCATCAGTATAAGTATATTGGTATTAGTGTTGGTATTGGTACTGGTATTTGTATCGTATTGGAATAAGTATTGGTATTAGTAGTATTGGTTTTAGTATAAGCATCAGTATAAGTATATTGGTATTAGTGTTGGTATTGGTACTGGTATTTGTATCGTATTGGAATAAGTATTGGTATTAGTAGTATTGGTTTTAGTATAAGCATCAGTATAAGTATATTGGTATTAGTGTTGGTATTGGTACTGGTATTTGTATCGTATTGGAATAAGTATTGGTATTAGTAGTATTGGTTTTAGTATAAGCATCAGTATAAGTATATTGGTATTAGTGTTGGTATTGGTACTGGTATTTGTATCGTATTGGAATAAGTATTGGTATTAGTAGTATTGGTCTTAGTATAAGCGTCAGTATAAGTATATTGGTATTAGTGTTGGTATTGGTACTGGTATTTGTATCGTATTGGAATAAGTATTGGTATTAGTAGTATTGGTTTTAGTATAAGCATCAGTATAAGTATATTGGTATTAGTGTTGGTATTGGTACTGGTATTTGTATCGTATTGGAATAAGTATTGGTATTAGTAGTATTGGTTTTAGTATAACCATCAGTATAAGTATATTGGTATTAGTGTTGGTATTGGTACTGGTATTTGTATCGTATTGGAATAAGTATTGGTATTAGTAGTATTGGTCTTAGTATAAGCGTCAGTATAAGTATATTGGTATTAGTGTTGGTATTGGTACTGGTATTTGTATCGTATTGGAATAAGTATTGGTATTAGTAGTATTGGTTTTAGTATTAGCATCAGTTTAAGTATATTGGTATTAGTGTTGGTATTGGTACTGGTATTTGTATCGTATTGGAATAAGTATTGGTATTAGTAGTATTGGTTTTAGTATAAGCATCAGTATAAGTATATTGGTATTAGTGTTGGTATTGGTACTGGTATTTGTATCGTATTGGAATAAGTATTGGTATTAGTAGTATTGGTTTAAGTATTAGCATCAGTATAAGTATATTGGTATTGGTATTGGTACTGGTATTTGTATCGTATTGGAATGAGTATTGGTATTAGTAGTATTGGTTTTAGTATTAGCATCAGTATAAGTATATTGGTATTGGTATTGGTATTGGTACTGGTATTTGTATCGTATTGGAATAAGTATTGGTATTAGTAGTATTGGTTTTAGCATTAGCATCAGTATAAGTATATTGGTATTGGCATTGGTGTTGGTATTGGTACTGGTATTAGCATTCGTTGTTTGAGAAAGTAGTTATATCATTGTTTTGGCTTTGCATTGCTACTTCTGATTGGCTTAAGACTCTCGTGCCACTTCATAAATCAAATGATAAAATCATAAATAAAATCATTCATAAATCAAGTAAAACCAATTGTGCCACGGTCGCACGCTTTTTCCCGCTTTTGTGTCGACGTGTAACTCTTTTGTGTTCTGATTGGTTCATTTGACTGTGTGCATTTTCACTGGTTAAGGTAATTGTTATGGCGTTATGCTTTGTACATATTTGTAAGTATTGCGTTATGTGACATATAGTGCAACGCTTTGCGTTATTAACCAAGTAAATTAATCCATTTACCAGGTTTCAACTCTTTCTTAGTTTCAATCGACGGCGCGGCGAGTTGTGCGAGACTTTCCGCCGTATAACATGCCCTTGAGCAAATTATCTCGCAGCACCATAATGTGTAATTTTCAGTTGTTGCAAAACAACGAACGAATCATTACCAAGTGTAATGGCACCTTTGCTGTATCTGAAGTAAATAGGAGACAGTTAAAGCAGTACGTTCTACGAATTCTAATATGGTTAACTACAAATCCTATACAGTTTGTTCTTACACTATTTAACACAAGTCGCCCATTTACTACTATACAATCAAACGTATCACACTACAACCGGGGTCAAACGTAAGACCTTCAGTATAACACCGAACCTTTAAATCGATTTACTCTGTAAGGGTGGATTTCCACTGTCGCGTAAGTTTAACCTACGCATAAGCCGGAATTTAACTGGCTCTACGTGCGTAAATAATATTACAAACAATGTGCGGGGTTTACGCGTAAACATAAAAAGTTGAGTGCTGTTCAACTTTCGACGTTTACATGAAAGCACCGCACATTGCCTTTATAAGCAGGTAAAGCCAATGAAATTCACCCTTGTACGTACTTTAAATTTACGCGACAGTGGAAATTTACCTTAAGACCTAACATGGGGTTTGGACTATAACTATTCCGGCTTGGCCCTATTATAGTGTTCAACTTTGCAAGTCTTTATTGAGTCATAACGAATCCGGTTTATAACGCTACTCAAGTCTTTAAACAATTCGGAGCCGTTTCTCCAAAGATTATAGTAACTTTACGGGCCCGGAGCTCCATTTTCAAGTCGCTGTCAAGGGAATGTTTTTGTAGTTTGTAGTGAACTAACCAGCTTAACGTGCAAGATGACTGGAAAATGTATAGAGTGTATGCACATGGCTTCACGGCAGCCATATTGGTGACCCAAACAAAGAAAATGCGGCCATGTTGGTGTCCCAAACTGATCCTCCAGGACTTAGATTCTATTCTCATGCAAACATCTTCTTCTGTTTCCGTTAAAAACATGGCCGCTGATCAAGTGAGTGAATAGACTATATTACTTAACTGTGAAAATCAACGAAAATTTAATTGTCGTTATAAACATACCGATCAGAAAATAGGTTACCGGGCCCGGTAAGCTACCGGTCCATTCGAGAAAACAGACCCGTGACCCCGTATTGAATACTCATCCCTTACTAGAAGTTACCTTTCCTAACCGGTCCCTTGAATAGCTATCAGGGGAATTATAATATCCACTGATGTTTTGACCAGTTCTCTTTTCTTACATTTTCAATTCTCAGCCCACAATTGCATTGTGGGTTAAGTAAAAACAATGGTACATTATGAACTTACTATACTATTTATATAAAAAATCTTGTTTAGAACTCTACAAACTGTACTGTACATAGCTTCAACGTGAAAAAACATACAGATCACTTTCTCACCTCAAAATTAGATATTTGCAAGAGAGATCCACAGTCTCAAAACGTAAGAACATCTCGGTTCTAATAAGAACCCGAAGAAGAATACAGATAACTATCGTACAATTAAAAAGTTTACTTTGGTCTCTTTTGTTTAAATACTTCTACAGTTAATGAGATTATGGGAGTGCAATACAGCCAAATATTTCTGCGGACGCGTGCCGCGGTCTTCAAAAGAAATGAAACGCACCTGACTCAAGGTTAAAACGCGCGCGATCCTCGAATAAAATATCAAAGTGTGCGAAATTTTGACGAAGAGGCAAACGGCAGGCGCAAATTCGCGAGAGGTAATTACGACTGTTTTGTAGTCCTAAGGTCTATCAAATTGTTAGGGTAGCTCCACACTTTGACGTCGCACTCTAATTGCAGTTGGTCAGGGGTCTCGTATAGCTGCATTTTGTGCCAACCTGCCATGCTCATTTTACTCGTTCTCTTGGCTTCGCAGTAAAGATTCTTGGGAGCCGGAACGCTGCTCAAGGCCCTGACCGTTATGCAAAGTCTGGTGGCGAGTTATGGTGTCCTTGGAATCGGTTCCACCAGAAGATAACCTACTTGCGGTATTTTTGTGCAGCGGACCTGGCGGTACGATAACGATTTTAACTGGCGCATGCGCGTTACGCTTCACGCCTTGAGTGTCTCGAACAACGACTGATGTTCGGAATGACTTCGCAGGTCTGTTGTCGCAGTACTGAAGAAGGCTTTTTGAACACCGGATTCGCCCGTCACTTGAAATAGCGAAGTGTTCTAACTTACGTTGGAATCGGAATCTAAGACGTGTGTTCGAACCACCGTCTCTTTCAAAAGTGCGGATGTGGTAAACTGTTGAGTCCACGGTCGTGTTACATGGAACAGTCAGATAGTACGAGGACTGAGTCAAAGACAATGCATTGTTGTTCCCGTTCTCCCGGATGTTTACCAATACATAAGATCTGGCAGAGTGAAACTGGGCGCCATCACCAGAAGTGTTCGGAACCCGGAAGCTAGCCTCGACTTCCAGTAAATAGTTTCCCATTCGATCTCGGTCAAGCTGTTCCGTGACTAGAATCTCGCCTGTTCGGAAGTTGATCGTAAATGTCGAAGGCTTTTTCAGATTTTCCGACAGCAATGCGTAAGTGATGGCGTGTCTATCCGGAAAGGTCCGAGCTTCAACTTTGGTCACCACTGTGTTGGGTCTCGTGTTTTCACTCACTTCCACTGTATATTGCTCGTGAAAAAACGAAATTTCTGCACAAAAGGAAAAAAAAATGTCGTTAGTTGGTAATCAAGTTGGTTTTATACTGAGTATCGTGAACTCTGTTCTCCTGGCTCGTGTTTGTATCGCGATACATGTACAAAACTAAGTTCCATTTTTATAAGACTATATGGTTTCCTAATGATGGCGTTGGAATCGAAGGAAATATATTTTCGCATTGAGGATACATCCACTTACTGATGACAGCTTTCTGAAGCATTTGGTCTGAATAAAAATAACCTGGGTGGCAAATACCTTCCTTGACTACCTTGCTCAGACATTTGTCTTCCAATGAAAGCGAGTACCGGTAGACAGTTCTCACGCTTTAACCCTAACGCACCATGATTGCAAGGGACGGGTTATCAGCGACAGAACAACCACAGGATTCCAGCGTAGATATAAAAACCGCAGGTGTCCAAATTTATAACACTTGTATTTGCCCTGCTCTTTATCATTAATCACCTCTTAGTCGCTTCATTAATTAACGCCCAGTCACGACCCAAAAGGCCTGCAATCAAGCCATTCAATGCATTTCCCGAAAGTTTAATGATCAAACGACGCTGCAGTTTGTCTTCCAGAACATCATTTTTGTCCTTACCTCGTAACAGGCAGAGGTTAAGGAGATGATTACGGAAACTTAAGTCAATAAGCATTTACCTGCAAAGCATGTCTTCTTGTCGCTGTGAAGCGCGTAGCCTTCTGGACAAGTACAACGAAACGATGAACGGGAATTCAGACAGTAATGACTGCAGCCGCCATTGTTTCTACTGCACTCGTTTTGATCTGCTAAAGAGAAGATAACTTTATTACAAACGGCCCTAGCAAGAAGAGCAGTTAATCAAACTAGGTAAGCATAATTATTTAAACTAGGAAGGTTTTTAGTTGCTAAAGAAACTGGTGTTGCGTCAGTTGGGAATCGAAACACAGCAAGTACGGTTAATGACACGAGTTGATAAACTGAGTTTTACCACCTGAAAATTTAAGTGGTGCTGACGTTTCGAGCGTTATGGCAACGGTTTATCTCTCTTCGTCAGAGTCGTCCCTAGTTTTCGAAATCTCGGCACCTCTTGAACATTACAGTGGCAAAACCTTACTTAATCAGGTCGTTTGATGAACCATTTTTTTATATGTGAAATCAGGAGCCCCTGGTGAAATATAGTATCCATGTTATAGTGTGTATTCATGTACAATTTTATTCATGATTAATCTTATCGGGTACATGCTCGACTGACTGAAAACGTCGCCGTAGATAGGTATCTACTGAAATAAATGTCTGTTTAATGCTCTAATCCTCAAGACTAAGGACGAGACAATCCCGAGACGAAACGATATCATCATGCAAAACACAGGTATATGTCGGCTGGTCTTCCCTTGAAGTGGTACAGAGAAGGGCGGTAGGTGGGAGATACAGAATAAAACTGGGGAGAGGCACGGGGGAGGGGTGGGGGATGGCGGCGGTCACTGAAGACCCATTTTAAAGCCCAGCCCATTGTCTCTTTATTTGCCATTTTTAGCAGAAACGGTATCTTTCTTACATACCTTAAAACTGAAAACAATGTTAGCCCTCTCTCACAGTTAAAGATTCTTAACTTCAGAGATTGGTACAGACATGTTGAAAGATTTCCATTCAATATTGAAAGCCTCAAAAAGAGGATCTCTCCCCCTTAGGGCCAAGTATTCACTTACAGGCCAGTAGTGGAAGTGCCCATATAACCACCAACCACACCCACACCTCCCACGCCCATCTTCCAGCCTGTTCTTTCTGCCGTCTTCATTCAACATGAAACCAGACATTTGCGTTTTCTATAGCATTCGATTTCGACTAAACCGAACGAGTGAAGGTTCCAGTATACGGTAGTTTATTGAAAAGAAAATGACACTTCGATAAACTGAAAACAAACAAACCTATGGAACAAGCTGTAAATAATGCAGACCGCTTATGAAAGTCTGGTTTCCGCTTTGTTACCGCAAAGTAATTGGAATGGGGCGATAACTTAAATCAATATGTAGTCACCGGCCGTTTCGTTTTCCCAAAAACGTTTATAGTAACACAGCTATGTAATCATTTATCAAACGACGCATTCCCAACTTTCGGATAAAGGCTGCGTGGTGAAGAAAATATGAAAACAATCACAATGGAGTTGCCTTTGTTGGCTGTCGACATTCCTTGAACTTAAACCGCCAGGTCAAAACTGAGTAATTCCAGGTTACTCATTCACTGTGGTTTTCGCTCGGCTAAAATAATGCAAGACAGATTGCTGAAAATGTTTTATCCTTTTATTTTTGGTCATCTTGATACTTAATTAATACCTTTCAGTTCTTTCAACGGCAGATCACTTAGGAGATCTTTCTAAAAGGTACTTGATTTCGAGTGTATCACTTTTTACAATGACAATGAATCTGTTTATTGCACTTTAAAAACTGTAGAGTGTGTTATAAATGACACGTCTACTATTCCTTGCGAACTGACAATTTCACTGCGTTTAGGTGTAATAAAAAGACACTATTGCTCGAAAATATTACAACGTTCGGAAATATTACTAGTTTTTTTTGGCAGTTTCTTCTTCAAATACTTAGCGTTCATAGACGGCACAAGGCGCAAAACACATCCGCTTTTCGCCCCGCGGTCAAGGTAATTTGCCATCTAAGCTATGTTGACAGTTCAAATTGGACGACTATACCAAATCACGTACGATAGTTGTTTAAGTATAGTTTGCGAGTGTCTTTGCAATTTCTTGTGCTTTTTGGATATCTAAGGCTCAGAAGAAGCCATATAAAAACAACAGCCTGAATACGTGGAATCTTTGAACACATAACAGAGTGTTGAAAATCGAAATCATAAATCTTTGTCTAATTTAATTGCCTACACTGTCACTGCTACCCGACACCTGCCCTCTATGGGCTGGCTCGGTTTCCGCCAGATCATTCGAAATAAATTCTAGTCGATTTAGAAAAAATAATAACTTCACGCGAGGGCATTAAATTTAACCACGATATTAAAGGTGAAATTTACTTTTCTCGTTGTTCTTTCCAAATGACGTTTATCTCATAAAGACTAGTGTCAATAAGATCTCAAAGCTACTGGAGTTTAGTTAGCAATAACAGAAACTGCGTACTGAAGTGGAAAGTGCATGTCGCTAACGCTTTTGGCGGGAAGTGCTAAAATAATGCAATAAATCAAGCAAAATGAATAAATTAAAAAAAAAATAGCATAAACGCAATCATTTTGGCTAAAATGCAAGAGCGTAAGCCATTTTAGCGCTGGAACGACCGCGCCAATATTTTTAGTATCGGCCAGATTTATCCAACCTTGACTTCACCATTTTGATGCAAATCACAGGGTAAAATTAAGAGTTTCAGTTTTTCTTTTTCCACAAATGAATTGACATTTTAGATGTTTAAAACTATCCATGTTAATGTAGGAAAGGTGCCCGAATAATGACTGAATGTCGTAACCGATGCAAGCCCTAATTGGCCACTTCCAAAAAAATGCTCGAAAAATATCTGGAAAAGGTTTAACCACTCATGATTAGAGTGTTCGCTCTGTAACCTACAGGTAAAGGCAAACGAAATCAAAGTGAAACAAAAATAAGGCCTGCAAAAACGTATTTCTTCGCGGTAAAATTGAAACCGGGATCGGAAACCCTGCTGTTCGCATTTTTCAAATTAACTGTCGCCTTCTTTCCAAATTCGTCAGTTTTATTTTCACATTCATTCCTGTTCATGTACATCGTACAAGTGACGACGCTAGTTGTCATAACAATGCGGGAGTACATTCGTTTCTTATTTGACAATCAACTTACAACCCCTGATTAAGCCATGCGCGGACAAAATATCGATAAACAAACATTTTGAATTGTATTTGCCTTAACCAGGCAGTTTCAACTTGTAAAACAAATCTACTTGATAAACGAGTATCAGTTCTGGTAGCCTCCTTATTGACCAATTTGGTTTTGGCGGGAAAGTGATAATAGCCGTCGCCGTCTAAAAAATATCTCTTACGTAAATGCCGTCAGTAAAGGCAGGAAAACTTCTAAAAAGCTTTTAAATGATTCCCTCTCTCTGCAATGACGAAGTGTCCCAATCACTTTGGATATAAGTAAACTTGAGACATGCTTATGTAAGATAAACCATATAGGCGGCTGCCCGACTTTACCGAGGTCTCGGCCAATGACCTTTCTTTTCGGCTAGTCACATTTCTTTTCTCGTTTGAGAATCTGGTCCCTTAGCGTTCGGAAAGCCAGGTTAGAAGATTTTTAAAAATATACGATCACTGTACTAGACATATGCATGCACCAACTCGCTTTGCCGAAAGAAAGAAGTTTGCATCAAGGCTGCTATTTGCTGGGCCAAACCTACCCTGAAAAACTTCACGAGGTGAGCTATACAGTGAATGTATCCGAGGCTGCTGCACGCACATGTAACTAGGCAGCGCCGATTAAGTCCGTGCAGTATACTTTTGTTTTTCTTTCGTGTTTACTAGGTTTATCGTTAAAATGGTCCAATAACCATGCACGAGTCCGATGGGGACTGACTTTTTCATATATAGGAAAGGTAAAAATCACCCCATCTATCAAGCCAGGCGGTCAAAAGAGGTGGCTCGTCTCTACATAAAGAATTTTATGACTCTACCTCAGCGTTCCAAACATGTTAGAAGAAAATGAACTTTCCGGGAAAAATAAGCTCTCATTCTTTTACCAAAGAAACACATTGACATTAACACTGTGCTTTTCGGTAAGCAAGTCACGTATGGACTGCCAGCACTCGTGCCTTTACGGCAATAAACTTGATCTAGACTTATGAAAACGAAAACCTATATGCATAACATCATAATACAATGGAAATTATAAGCAATGTCGTAATGTGAACTGTTACAGCTTTCAATCACACCGGAGTTTCTTCCATGAAAATTCGCTAGTTACCATCCAGACAGTATCATTTCATTTTTATGTTTCTCACGGACAACCTGTTGTCGCTGCATGTTGCCGAACTATCTAACAGTGATATTCATTGAGTTGCGCGGAGACTTCCCAGGCGTAAAAAGGTTATTTGAGCAGATGACTGAGGAATTTACGTTAAAAAAGTAGCGTTTCGTTTAGTCTATTGTGCCTCTAGGTAAACCGAAGTTGAGCACCGGCATCAGAACAAGAACACAAGAATTCGCTTTGTTCGAAAAAACTGAGCTGGGGTTTTGAACTGGTTTGCCTGTTTCTTCTTTATTCTTCTGAGAACGATGGACCACCATACAGGAGTTGAGGTGACTGCTCATTTGTCAAGGGAGTATTCCATTGGTACGATCTGGATCTGGCAATGGATTTCTGATCTGAGATCACTTAGATCTTGGCGCATCAAAGGACCCTATGAATCCCTATCCAAAAAAGATTCATCGGTTCCTTTGATGCTTTTTGACCGCGTGTTCTCGGATCACAAATCCAGATCCGGATCATACCAAAGAAACGCATCCTAAAGCACGCCCGTATTCTAGAACGTGTTAAATCCATTTTGCAAAACGACCACGAGCTCATTTTTTTAGATAAGTCACTCGTCGACTAGGCGCATGGCGCCTGCATTGCCTATTCACAGAAAACCAAGAATAAGAACAACTGTAGCCGACTTGTTTTAGCAGACACAATTACTAGTATACTGCCTTCAATTTTAACTCATTTTTCATTACAGGTTCTTCGCACTTCTTTAAGTATACTCTTTCGTTGTTAGTACGAGCGTCGCGCAACTCTCCATTTATATTTAACAATTAGATTATGGGCTCGAGATTTCTATGGGATGATAGCTGATGAGGCCGAAGGCCGAATCAACTATCACCTCATAGAAATCGAGAGCGAATCATATCATAATAAACAAATCATGTGTCGGTGTAAAAAAAAACCAAAATGCTAAATCTTCCTGCGAAACTTCGCTAAAACCACCCATACGTCGCCATTTTGAAAACGATCTTCAACCAAGTGTTGTCTAATGGCTGATAGTCTGCAGTAGCTCAGCCAATCAGATTGTGGCATTTTCATTAGTCTACAAGTATATTTTTACTAAAACAGAATAGATGCGAGTATGGTAGCCATTTGAAATGCTGGACTTTGATTTGTGACAGTAGACACGTAGGCTTCTTCTATAAGCCATTGTTTTTTGTACTATTAGAAACGCCGACACTCATTTCATAAAAGGCTATTGATCAGTCCTAAACAATTTGTTTACTTTTTTTTTTGTTATTCATTTTCTTATGAAATACATTATGCATTCCTGTGGTTTCTTGTTAACTTGCGTGTAGACGTCGCATTTTCTAAGTGCGTCGAAAAGGGAATGGAACGCATGCACGCAAGCTAGCGATTTATGTCTTTGACAAAGATGATCTTTCAACGACTATTTTTGGTAAAAATCTGTTCAGAAGCAAGGTGAGCTAGAATTTTCGAATACAGTAAAAACCCGCGTATAAGAACCTAGGTTTTTTCAAGTTAGCCTAAACAGGTTCTTATATAAATGGTATTTAGTGTAAAATTAGGCTAACTAGGTTCTTAATTAGGTTCTTAACTTTTTGTCAAGAAATAAAGTAGAATTTCAGTGGCGGATCCAGGATTTTGTCCAGGGAGGGGTCGTAAAGTTGTTTGAGGTAAATATATTTTGAGAAGGTTTTTTAATTCTATATTTTAGAGAAGATTATTTTTTGTTTTTTGAAAATAAGAACCTGTTTTAGCATTTTAGCCTAAAATGGTTCTTATGTGAAGGGTGCTTAAAACTGAAATTTTAGCCTAACAGGTTCTTAAATGTTAGGTTCTTATACGCTGGTTTTTACTGTATCGAACACACAGACCCTTGGATTTTCGAACCGTGTCTCCAAATAGGTTTTCAGTCTCTAAAACATCACCTGAAAAATCGCAAAAAGGTGAAAACTAATCCCTTACGTTTTCGGAAAGGATATTTTTGCAATTTTTGGGACTTAAAAAAGGTCACCTAGCAATTTTGGATGAGCAAATGTCTCGTTGGGAAGTTTTTAGAAGATGCTGTCCAGCTAACAATTTATGTAATGAAGATATCATTCCCTAAATTTTTCCAACACTTCAATTTTCAGCTAAGATATCCGAACGGATCAAATTCTTGTAGGTGATAAAAACATCTCTTTAGACAGTCTTTAAACATTACAAGGAGCCTAGAAATGTCTCTCAGAGGCTTTTGGCTCGATCTGCTCGTTGGGTGCCCCTGATCTTTCTGTGATTTAACTGTCTTATCTGACAAAATTAAGATCTGAAAACATTTATTCTTTAAAAGACAGCACCATGCACTACCAAATTGGTGAGATGAAATAAGAAAATACTTATTTCCTAAGAAGCAAGTCTGGTTAATATGCATTTTCTTCTCACAGAAGCCGCGTATTGTTTAGAAACTAGGTGACGACAATAGAGATACTAAATAACAATCGCAATGATGACTTAACATTAAATTTTCTAGACAATCATCCAAGTACTTTATTTAACAATTAGATTATAAGCTCGAGATTTCTATGGGATGATAGTTGATGAGGCCGAAGGCCGAATCAAATAGCACCTCATAGAAATCGAGAGCGAATAATATAATTGTTTTAGTAAAAATCAATAAAAAATCATGTGTCGATGAAAAAAAACACCAAACTTTTTTTGATACTCAATTTTCCAGCGAAACTTCGCTAAAAGCGCCCATACGTCGCCATTTTGAAAACGATCTTCAACCAAGTGCTGTTTAATGGCTGATAGTATGCAGTAGCTCAGCCAATCAGAATGCGGCATTTGCATTAGTCTAGGACTTTACGATTGGTCCAAGATAATTATACGAGAAGGCATGGTACATTGCATTGAGGATATGGCAATGTTGAATACTTAGACAAGAAACTTGACTCAACCTGTGTCTTTCTAGGCGGATGTATAAAAGGGCACTGGCGATATAATGCTCGGGGTAACTCTGCAATGGACTAGATCCCACCCAGTGGGAGAAAAAAAACTCCTAGATGCTTCATGATATAAAACTGGGTCTTGCGGCTCGTGTGGGCCTTTCTCTTGGCATATTTTCACTTACTGATTACAAAACGTTTTTCGCTGCAGGTTGCACCTCAGAACTTTTTTTTTCTACTGATCTGTGGGCAATTCAGTTACGGTCCTTATTAAAGTTGAAGGAGCTTTATGAGGAAGTTGAGCGACCCTCAAGTTAATTATGGCGATAACAAGAGGAGGTTCTCCGAACACTTCCGCGGATTCACCTTCCATCGGCGAGCAAGACCTTTCTACAGAATGCTGAGAAAAGATGCAAGAGCTACATATTTCAGCCAAACTAAACACTGCAAAAACTACTACTTCTGCCGTTTCATTTGCATAGATGAGTGACTATGCCCTAGGCTACTGGACAGTATGAATCTATAGTATGGTTGTGTTAATGTGGATCAACCCACAAGGTTTGACTATTCTTTAGAGAACACAGCAGTACTGTAATGTGGTACTGTTTGTTTTACTATACTGTGTGGTTCTAGCTTTTTCATCTATGGATCAAACCATGCAGTGTGACTATTCTTTGAAAAGCCATTGAACAGTATTGTACTGTGGTACTGTTTGTTTTACTATACAGTGTGGTTCTAATTTTTTCATCTGTGGCTCAAACCATGCAGTGTGACTGTTTTTTGAAAAGCTATTCAACAGTATTGTACTGTGGTACTGTCTGTTTTACTATACCGTGTGGTTCTAACTTTTTCATTTGTGGATCAACCATGCAGTGTGACTATTCTTTGAGAAGCTATAGTGAACAGTACTGTACCATGGTACCGTTTGTTTTACTATACAGTGGGGTTCCAACTTTTCCATCTGTGGATCAAACCATGTGGTGTGACCATTCTTTGTAAAGCTACTGAACAGTACTGTACTGTGGTACTGTTTGTTTTACTCTACAGTGTGGTTCTAACTTTTCCATCTGTGGATCAAACCATGTGGTGTGACCATTCTTTGGAAAGCTGCTAAACAGTACTGTACTGTGGTACTGCCTGTTTTATGGTTCTAACTTTTTCTATGTCACTATGGATTCCACGGTACATAAAATTGCATGATTCGGGTTCAGTTTCCTCTAAAAACCTTGATTGGAGAAAGTTGAGTTATTTCCGTGATTTTACAGTGAGAATGACTCACTCATTGACATTGAAAAATCGCGATATGTGGAAAAATATATGTGACTTTAAACTTCGCCTTTTTTTGCTGAAGTGATTTGAATTATGCTTTAGGGATCGAACTTCTTTGACTGAGAAAGTTGGGCAAAACAACATAATGAGTAGAATTAGATGCTACTGCGCGATGAGCAGGCCATTATCTAAGCCGGCATTAGTTTGCAAATCATGTGATGGCCTCTTAGCCACTGAACTCGCAAAGACAGTTCAATGACAATGGATTTTCAAATAAGCAAGTTATCAAAAATTTACAAAATGTCACATTGCTTTTATTTGTTTCGTAAAGTAAAACTGTGAACCTTCTGTTTGAGATATTCCTCTAAATAAAATTAATATTAATTTATTTCCGACTTGTAAGCTGTGGGAATTTTAGCCATTATTCTATTTTTAGCTTAAATCGAGTGAAGCGATCTCTACGTCCCCTGTGGAATGAACTTTGAAGTCTTCTAAAAATACGACCGCGTCGATGTCAAAAAAGATCATCTTTATTCCGGTTCGGTAGAGCTGCTTTTAATTGTTTCTTTACCTCTACATCTTCTTCCATCGGCCGCTTGCTTGTAGCCTCGTCTACACATACAGTAATAACTCCCGTCTGTGTTTATGCACTTGTGCTCGCAGCGACCGTTGTTTATCTTGCACTCGTCGATGTCTAGAAAGCAGAAATAACGACAAAATAGACTTAAAACAATGAGCTGCATAAATATTTCATCCGCTATGATTGGTCGCCTACGTATGGCCAATCAGAGGAGAGACACAATTGACGTCATAGAGTAATGGTGCACAATTTTGAAAAATGTTTCCATGTAATTCCGAATAGAGCAAGTTAAATTCTAGAAAAAAGAGTTAAGTGGGAGCTGTGTACATAGGGAAAAGAAAAGAATGAACCAGAAAGGAAAGCGTTCTTAGTTGATTTACTTAATCATTGAATACTTTCTTTTATTCCCTGCCTTGCCTTTCTCTTACCCATAAAGAGTCTTTGTCTTATATTGTTTAGGATTTTGGTCTTGCTGTTATGTAGTTGTTAATACACCAAAACCAAATCGAAATAAGTAGTGGAAACTCTTAACAGGGACTGAGCAACACATCACAATTTCAGAGTGACGCTCACGAATAAAAAATTAATCTGACAATTTTTAAATGTAATCCCTTTCCATCCATTCTGACAACAACACATAATTCATGATAGCTGTCTTCTACAAAAATTAAATTAATAGTTTTTGGTTCATTGGAGGAAATACTAGTGTCAGTCTTGCAACGATTAAATAATGTAAAATGTAACGTAGACACGAATATGGCGTATCCAGCTTTTAATCAGCTTTAACTATAGAATTCAGCATTTTGGCGGTAAAAGTTCGCAGCTTTTAAATGCACGTGCATTCGTCTATCATATGGTTGCTACGAGTTAACACACATTGCGGTATTTGCCACTCATTTGGTAGGTACGTGGTGTAAGCATCGTGTATGGCTATGGAGAGCAATGTATGCCATATATTCACTAACGGGGAATCACTATATGATGCTTACACCACGTACCTACCACTCATTGGAAGAACCGCTGACCCACCTTCGCATGTGACTGCATCTTTTCGCCCTTTGTTTGCGTATCCTTCTGGACAGTCACAGGCGTAACTTCCAACTGTGTTTCTGCAGAGACTGGGAAATGTGCACACTTGACGTCTACACTCGTTTTCGTCTGTGTAAAATGTTTCAAAAAACAATTGGAATGAAACACTTAAAGCAGCCAAAATGTACTGTACAATTAAGAATTGGTTCATGCTTCGTTTGCGTGTATCGAGTTATGGATGCACGCGGGAAGTTTGGAGAGCACGAGGAAAGCGTAAAAGTTGCTCTAGCTTCTTGAGTTATACCTGTGGAAGAAGACTATTTGTACACATCATCTAATATACGCCCAGCCGTGCGTACATAAAGATTTTTACCGTGATTGCTTAATAGGAATTAGGTAGGAGTATAGCGCGCGCTATGTTATAATTAACAATTAACCCTGAAATTAAGGTAAATATCTCAAAAGCCACTATTCAACGAGATTATAGAGAATGGTTGTTTTAGTTTATACCAATGAAGCAGTCTCAGTCCCATCTGTCGGAAACAGCTGTAAAGCGAGAATTGACGCCGACCATTTCCTTTTTTCTTCGACTAAAACTCCCTTACTAAAATGATTTCCCAGAATCCCTGGCTTTTCACACCTCGTAGGAGGTGAACAGTGTTGAATATAACGAGAGGGTGAGCCAATCAGAGTACTCAAAATCCTAAGGTGGTTGCGTTAGTGTATACTAATGACAACTAAATTTGAGCGTTTTTGTATTCGCAAAAGTGACCGTACCAGTATTTTATTGCTAGACTGTTGCGTAAATATTTGGATTTTAGTCGTTTTTAGGTCATAATTCACACTGAGTTGTAAAGTGAATATGACATTATCTTGTTTTCAAACTCTGCTAATGAATGACATCTGAAGAAAGAACGGGAGGCTATTTCTTTTTCTTGACACGCTGAAAAGGGCATCTTTCTATCGATAGTGAGTCGTAACGAAGAATATTCTTTCCTATGCAATAAATTCTTCGAAAATTAGATGATTACCTTATTTGGCCTTTTCAGAATCAACGTGTGGGCCATCTTCTTAATGACAGGTAAAAAAAGCCACGTTGAAAGTTTTAAGTGCCCCTTCTATTACTACACACGATTCCGCGTTACCAAGAGCGTTCCTCTTCCTTATTAGGCCATTACCCCAGCACAGTTGTAGTTGTGGTGTTATTTTTAAATC
>OX453272.1:10988201-11048387 GCA_949710005.1 Ricordea florida
GGTACGCTAAAGTGGCTTGCTTTTTACATAAAAGGTCTAAAAGAGCCTCTTCCGTGTCTCTTAGTTAGGAAGGTAACGATGGCATACATAGCTATAATCATAACATAGTCCTTATATAGTTAAACAGGAAACCAAAGAATCACTTTTTGTAGAAATCTTCGTACATTTCAATTTGCATCTGACTTTGAAAGAAAAGGAAATTTCTGACCTATGTATCTATAGCCTTAAACGTAATCTCAGATGGATTTAGAAGAATTTTCAGCACGTATCTTACGTTCTTATCATGCCTGATCAGTCATTAAAGAGATTTGTGTTTCATTTACAACACCAAAGGAACGTTCTTAATTTAGTGAAAATATGAGGACGGATTATCAAGGACAACTGATATTTGGACGTAAGTAAGTAAGTAAGTAACAAATAAGTAAGTGAGTCAGTAAGTAAGTAACAAATAAGTAAGTAAGTATCTTTATTTAAGTGTCAAATACATCTAGCGTCATGATGACGCTAATTGGGGACACGGCTATACTAATACAAAGAAATAAATTTTAAAAAATGTATAAATCTTAAAAGGACAATTGTAAAAATGCAGAAAATATATGCTAGAAAAAATACTAATAAAAATGTGTCGCAAAAATACTTAAGCCACATAGTAAAATGTGTAAGAAGATATTAGCTGTTACATAGAATACACGAACTACAGCCACGAGGTTCTAAAATGACAATACAGGAAAAGAATGGCTGAAACAGTTAAAGACTGTACCTCTTACAAAAGCTATCCACAAATCGCCATTGAGAATCCAGTTCAGTTCAGTTTTACAAGACTAATACTGAAGTCTCATTGATCAACATAAATCTGAGTCTTTCGCAAGGTTTTCACCCGGCGCTCTATAATAGAAGCTAGACGAATAGAAACACGAAAAAAAATTCAAAAAAGCCCGACTGTATGAAAAAGCTCTGACGAAGGGATAACCATCGAGACGTCAGCACCCAGTAGTGACCAGCATCCAATTTCTCATTCGAATATTTGCTATTCATCGACCATTCAGGTTATGAGAATAACGAAAATGATCATTAAAAAGGTGTATTGATATTTAAACGAATTTTCCTCACTAGTACCACAACAAATATATTTGAACAGTTAGGAGAAATTGAATATTGATTTTAGGGCTTAAAGCGTTAAATATTACGGTGGTAAAACGCTTGATAAACCGGTTTCTTTACAAACGAACTCCTTAAAGTTGTCAATCCGATAATTTATTTTCACAAATCACACAAACTGAAAAGCAGATATGATTGTACAGATTGTAATTTAACTTACAACATTTACTAACTTTGTTCGGCTTTTAACAGATTTGATATTCGCAACAAAGGGATAAAAATTAGAACCACATTTTGTGTCTCAAAGTTTGACTCCAGAGGTTCCAGAGTTCCATTTCTCGAAAGGCCAAGCAAGTACTTTACTGGGTCCTATTTTATGATTGCAATATTTACAACGGAAATTATAATTTTGTTGGTTCTTTAAATTTAAACTAGGCGATTACAAGTTAACTAGCACGTTCGCCTGGTTTCTACGTCAAGAACTACAAAAATCAGGCCCGGCCAGAGGTTTTGGGTATATGATATCTGGAGTCTTTTTAATTCATTATATATGGTATTCTTTTGTCACAATTCGGGTATAAAGTATCTCTTTTTTCCTGGATTTTAGGTATTCAGCATATAGACATGAATAAAATGTATGTTTTTTCAGTCGAAGCGGCTCTTGTAATCAGTTAGGTATTAAGTATCATACGTTTTACAGTTTTAAGGTATATTGGTATCTTACGGGGAAAAATCGGGTATTTTGGTATCCCACTACCTCCACTGGCCGGGCCTAAAAAATATTCCATAGACTCCGACTTGAAACTGGGCCCAGGAGTAGATTAGATGTTAAGGTAGGGCAGACTATAAAGCTTAAAATGAGACCCTGGCTATATCAAGTAGTTTAAAGGAACGTTATCAGCAAATTGAAAAGTATTTCTCTTGCAAAAATGCAGAATTAACCCTTTAAGCCCCAATAGTGTCTTTTCAGATTTTACTCTGGCTAACGCCAGACGATTTTACTCGTCACAGAGAGACCCCTCGGGGCTTAAAGGGTTAAAAACTATCTCCTTAACCCTTTAAGCCCCAATAATGTCTTTACAGATTTTACTCTGGCTAACGCCAGACGATTTTGCTCGTCACAGGGAGACCCCTCGGGGCTTAAAGGGTTAACGGATGAACGACATCCTACGACCCATAATAAATCATGTAACTCAATGAGGATATTCCGCTCAGAATCTAGCACGTGTGCTCTTCACTTCATATATTCCTCAAATATTTCCTATGGTCGCCAAATCCTATTTGTCATCGACAAATTTTCAGCCACATAGGTGTTTTAATCAATCGCTTAACCAGCGGTCATTTTATGGTTTATCAGTTTCACTTCGTTTGCAGTCTATTCATTGTTCGCAAACTGCCTAATTCTTTGTTTTCCGCATGCAGACGTTCGACTGGGCGGTCTTTTTATCGCGTATTTCGAGGCCAAATGGCAATGGAGAGATAGGATGTAAACACCGCGTAATTGAAACCACATTGTGGCTAAATTTCTGCGATTTAACTCTTCAAGTAATAATAATCCCAACGAACAGATAAAGATAGTCGGTATTCTAAAAAAAGCGATGCAATTAGCTTCACAGGACGAACGCAGCCCAGTTTGGTACGCTATGTCAACAAATCTTATACAGCCGGCTCGGCGATACGATCGCGATATGGTGACAAAATTGAACAGAATTAGCAAAGAAAACAAGACTATCTCGATAAAAGTGATACCACGCTATAAAAAGAACTACTCCTGAAAAAACAATCCACAGCAAGCAATGACAAAAACAAACTTTGATGATAAAAAACGAATTTTGATGATAACCTAATCTTCAACAAACGAAAAAGACATGTTGTGATGTCTTTGAAAACCGCAACTTTGAGGGCGAAAGCGCGTTGCATTTGCCGATCTGGGAATCACTTTTTCTTGAACTCCAAGTAACCCTGAACTTTAACTCCAACTGAAATCGTTTTAATGGTAAAAGAAATTTACTGGGACCAATACTTTGTCTTGCAAAGGTTCTTTCAAGACTGATTACCAGCATCGCCAGAACGTCTACGGTTTATTATCCGCGGCAAACCCCAAGTGACCAATTGGGACTATTTTTTTGTGGTATGGCTTCAAGAAAAAGTGCTATTGTCGACAAAACTTGTCGGCAAATCCCAGATGGCTTCTCACAACAAATTGGGTGGCAAACATTAATTCATTCAGTTTCTAAAGAAATTTCTTTCCTGTCAATAAAACTCGTGGCGTAAGTATGTGTTGCTAGGAGATTAGAATCCCCGAGGTTTTGACAAGCACGAGGGAGAGATTGAACTGTGAAATGTTACGGTTCTATTTGCTGTTCATTGTGACTAGCAGTTTGAAAATTGTTCGAGCTTGAGTTTGGTTATTTGCAAAAAGGCATGAAACTACAATTCCCGCTGGCATAATTGATCTAAGTAAAATTTTTTCTTCTTTGGGTTGCTACTCAGACACTAAACTTGTAGTTGAGATAAGAGTGCAAGGGGTTACGAATTGTTAGGATCCCACTAAAGTAAAATCACAAAAACGAAAAATCCAACCTACCTCGACTATTTCTTGGGGTACGCCGACTCCCTTCGCATCTAGTGATTACAAACGTTCTGCAAATCCAAACACGCTAGAATCATTCAATTGAATTTCCCAAGGCATGAAACAAGTTACTATACATCAAATTCAGTGTAGAGCAAACTGAGCTACGACGTGCTCAAGCCATCAGTCTATGGCTTAACACACAAGATCAGAAATGGCCTTTTTTATGCGGCCGGCATTTCTCTACCGACTTCACATTTTGGTTGCACAGTTCCAAATTGTAACCCTCTTCCTTCCACTTTCGCGCGTTTTGGTTGATAACGTTTGACGCATGCAAATCTCGACCAATGTTTTAAATAACCATGAGCAAATAACGACTTTTCGCCTCAAAAAGCGGCTCTGCATTCCTAAAGTACTCAGCATTGACTTTCAAAGAACAAAATCCAAGACAGTTTCTACTTACGCAAGAACTGCAAAGAGGATAGCAAAAATAACAGAGCCATTCATTGTTGATGCTTTCCAGAATTCTAGATATCGCTTGTGCTCTCCAGTGAACAGTCCAGATGCATATGAGCTGTGTTATAACCCGCGTATTTAATAAATCATTTCTGATGGCGTTTGGCATTCCATTCGAGGGTTGATTTCTAACCAATCATTAAAAACCAAAGGGCAAAATATTCTTCCTGTAGAAGTTACATATCACAATACATTACACAATGCGAAATGAACCTTATAATGGGATAATCAGTCTCGGCTATTACGGCGGATTACCGAGTAGTTTAGTCGTTGACAATTGTTCCAATAAACTTTGGTCGCTAATTGTACAAGTAGCAGGAAACGCGATTTCTTCCTGTTGAGGAGTTAGCGACTGGGGTTATGCATTTTGCACTCTGCGCTTATTCTTCAAGTCCTGCGTGACGATCGTTCGTTCTTTAGGAACACTGAACGCCTACAAATGTATCTTGAGATGGGCATATCAGTTTAGGGCCCTAATTTTAGTTCATTGCACATTGCCAGACAGTTCAACAAGACCCGAACGCGGGAAAAGGAAACCTAATCTTTGGTCATTGGCCTCGAATGCTTCAAAACAGAGCAACCCCAATTCATCAAAGTCAAACACAGGCAAATTGCGAGAAAAATTACCGCCTTTATCACTTGCGGCTTCCTTTACAAAACAAGTGGACGTCAAATGTTTTATCATTTTAATAAAGATCTCGAGACCCTAAAAGCTTTCTTTTCCATATTTCGGTAAAATGTTAGACACCGTGCCAATTGTCCCAGGGTCGGAGTTCTACAAATGAATTCCACAGCTTTACCTATGTGCATTCTTATATGCCGATTTGCTATGCTCGTTGGAAATCTTGCAAACGTTCCTATAAAAATCTGCTGAACTCCCAGATTAAACAGTTCTTTTGTACTTTAATTTAAACGTAACAGCTTAGAACAGTTAACAGAATATGAATGTTTCTGCTTAACTAATATCCAACGTTTTTTGGACAGCCAACGATTAAATTATCGGCAGCGACAAACGCAATATGTCCACGAGAACGGTGCATTTTTTTATTTCTTTCTTTTTTTACAGACAGAAATTTTAGCAATGCAACCTATATACTCGAGGTATCGGGCCGCAAATTGGGTCAAACGTGCTTGCCTTTTACAGTAAATGTATCAAGGGGATTAAATTTACGCCATAAAGTCTGCATTCAGAACATCGCGTCACACTTTTCAGAAATCATAAATCATGTCGTCCCGAGTAGGAAAGACAGTTTCTGACTGATCCGTTTTTCAACAAAGGCACTTAAACAAACCAGGGGCAATTTCGAAAGATATGAAAATAATATTAGGGAAAGTAAACAAATACCACTAGACGAAAAAAAGCGCTTGGCACAACTACAGTGCGCCATATACAACTAAAAGAGTGGTGGCGAGAAAAATCAGTGATAATTATTGCTTTTTTGACCAGCGACCGAACCAGAGCAACAGCTAAATATGGTTCAAAGTTCCTTGCTAACAATTTTGCTAGGTAGCTTTAGAGAAAAAAAAATATATATAAGCAAGAGCTTTTCTTACAAATTGCGTACAGTACTTTAGCTTCTGTCCAGACGGTCATAGAAACCGGAAATTGCAGTCCTTTAAGAGGATCGTTTTTAAAATGAATTAGGCTCTCCACAAATGATTAAAAGCACGGGCTGTTTTGCACTCGCCGCCGAAGAGTGCGTGTCGCAAAATCTACGAGAAATGTAGTGATAGCGCTACGAATGTAATAGCGGGAAAACGTGAACAGGACGCTCAACGACCTGGCAAGGAAACTTGTCATTCCTTTGCGAAAAATTTAGGCATTCGGAAACTTTTCGGGTGCTTTTAATAGCATGAAAGATGTGTCTACAAGAATGAGAACTCTGGGACGCTTTTATTTAATATTGTTTTTTTTTTGAAAGCCAAGACATGTGTGTGGCTTTATCGCGCGCGTGCAGTGGTTGTAACAAAAACCGTTTATGTAATTAAACAGTTGACAGATATTAATTAAACAAACAAGCGGTAATTAATGGCCACCTAATTATTGGAACGAACTGTTCAATAAACTGCCGACCCGTCGCCAGGCATATCCGAACCCAGAGTCCCGTTCATATCAGTACTTTTACTTGGTTTATGGCGAGCCAATGGGAAGTGCATCAAAGGCTTATTGACTCAATGACGACTAAAAAACCACAAACAATATAATTGAAGTGAAAAGTAAATTTTGCCTGCCCATAGATTAACTAATTAGCTGCGATCATTGAGAGACCTTTCCATACATTTTTCCATCATTTTAACCATTTTCTCGTTTTCCTTTTAACACAACATTGAAATGTGCCCTCGGACCATTTTCACTTATTAACTATTCTTGCTCCTCTGTGAAGCAGGTGAGACGGTTGAAAGCGCTTGGTTTCTTTCTGCAAAAAGCCTTAGGTAACTTGGCGGTCTTTACGTCTCCCGAGAGGCGCCAAAGAGCTGGCAGCCACATTCGTGTCAATTTCTCCGTGGCGCCGTCTCCCTCATTGTCACCTTGCAGGTCATTAGCAAGACTCAACCACAGGCGGCCCAAGCTACCGATTTGAAAGGATTCGTATGAAAATAAAACGGTATTGTTTTTGAGTCGAAGGAAGTCAAGTCCTTTTTATGTAATAAATAAAATCGACTTACTTTGTTCCTGTACGGTATTTTATTTTGTCCGCTCCATTCTCAGGCCAGTTCGTTTCGCTACTACTAAAAAATTTTCCTTAGGGAACCTTCCGCTTAATTTTTTGAGGGAGGTAAGGAGGGAGTGCTGTCTTTTTTTTTTTTTTTTTTTTTGGGGGGGGGGGGAAGGGGCATGCGAAAAAAACTGCTTTTGAGGGGGAGCCATCTCAAAAAAAAAATTAGGTAAAAGGGGGATCACGTGAAATATTTTAGCAATACTTTTATGTCATGTTTTAATCCGAAACTGACTTCTCTTTCTTAATTTTGATTTGTACTCTCTAATAAACAGCTCTCTGTGGTATTAGAAATGCGGGGGGGGGGGGGGGGGGGTCATCCGAAAGGGGGTTTCAATCAATTTTTAAATGGTGGTTCCCAAATCACACCACCCCTCCCCCCACTCTTGTAAAAGATGAACGCTCCCTTAGCAACAGAAAACCTAAATAGCAATTTTAATTAGCCAACTTCGCTTCCGAAGATAGCATTAAACAGCAAAGAATTTCTCGCTTCATCTAGCCTAGAACTGAATGAATTACACCAAGTTCTCAAATATCGTTCATTATCTCTTACAAAACAAACCTCTAGTTTTTAACTCACCCTGATGACGGTTCATCGTAATTCCCTAGAATATTATTTTTCATTTGGACAAATACAGTGCAAATAGGTGTTGGGGTGACTCAATGTGCTGGATCTGATAAGGTCCTCAATTCTCATTAATTTTTTTCGATCACAGCAGAAAAGAAAGAGACCGTAATCTGTGTCGACACCATGTCACGGTTGTACACGTGTCCGTAACTTTGTACTGTTTGTGGTTCTTACTTTTTATCAGTAGATCAAACCACACAGTGAGACCATCCTTTAGAAAGCTACTGAACACTACTGTGCTGTGGTACTGTTTGTTTCACAGGCTACTGATACAGTGTCGTTCTAACTCTCTTATCTGGATCAAACTATGCAACTGAATGTGACCATTCTTTAATTGAAAGCTACTGAAAGGTACTGTACCGTGTACACGGACTGCAGTGTGCCTTCTTCCAGTTTCATCTTTGGACGACCTCAGCATTCATTGTGAGTACATTTCGAGGTCATTTTCACTTCTATTCTAAGCGTGATGGCAACTGAGTGATTTCAACACCTCAAAGCAGCGCGACTTTTTGGAGACTCTGAGCAAAGCTGCGGTTGCTGCTTTTTCACACATAATTAAGTTCCCAAGCCTTGGCAGAGGATTAGTGTTAACTACTCTCAATCCGTGCACGCTGAATAAATAAAACTTAACACTGAAATTTGGAAAAAGGTATTAAGTTAGAAAAGCAAACTACAACATGCGGAGCAAAGAACTGCTCAAAAGCCTTTTGAAAAAATGTTGACTTCTTGGTATCGTCTCGAGACTCCAACGCTTAAACCAGGTTAGATGAATGAAATTTTTAGTCTACAAACAACGTTGAAATGTCGGAAGTGATAACGAGCCCCGGTGGCGCCGTGTTACTTCCCAAAATAATTTATGTCTTGGCGAAGGAAATTAGTTAAATAACATTTAAAACACGTTCCGAAGTATCATGGTACGTATTCGCGTGCGTTGATCGTTTCTCGAGTTAGTTTATTATATATAGTTGCAACTGTTCCGCAGAAGCGGTATTACTGTCTATCAGAGCGACAACCGGTGAGTTAAAGCTTAACAATATCATTCAGCCAAAGTAATCTGCTTGTATAGTTAAAACAGGAAGTCTTTTACTTTACACGTATATTGTACGTACTCGTATTCAAGCAAAAGCTTTCCGATGCCGAGTCTAATTCCTGCCAAGACCATCACAGTAGAAAACAAACGACGTTCTAACAAAACGCGCCCGTTAATGATCACTATTATAGTTAATCCGTGGGGAATGCGGTCAATTTTGTCGTTTCATCAATGTACCATTTATTTATTTACCCGATATCAAAGAAATCTTAAGGGGAAATGTTCGCGGTGTTCTTCAAATCGCCTACAGGATAAAAATGTAACACGAGAAACGTTTAGTTTAGACCGCTTTTCTTTGTACGCAGAGCGCGATCCACAAACTACCACGGTTTTTAACTCACTTGCATAATTATTTCGCTGTCCGCGCGGAGGACTGAAGCAAAAAGACACTGCTCGCGGTGTACGTTTTGTTACGAGATTTATATGTAAAACGAGATTTATAATCTAAAATCTATACTCCTATAACAGCAGGAATCTATTAACAAGAAACGTGAGTTAATATATCAAGAAGGTAAGTACTGTACGGCTTGCAGCTTTGTTATGATTGCAATAAAGGTTAACAATTAGGATCGAAGTGTATCTGACCAACTGTGCACCTACCTCTCCCCTACCCCAACATTAACTCTCACATTTTAACTTATCATAACTTGTTGGGTTAGGGGAGGGGTAGGTGCACGCTTGCCCAGCTAGTGGCATCGAGAGCTTTAACATTTTCATTCCTCTTATTTGAGTTTACCCCAAACTTCATTGAGGGGGACACACTAAGTAGGCGAAAACCACCTGGAGGAGACGTATGCAGAAAAAAAGCGTCTGTTATAGAGAGAAGCACAAGAAGCTTTGAAAGATGGCGAAGAAAGGACGAGAAATAGGAAAGCAGTCTTGTCCCAGCAGAGGTAAAAAAATTAATGATGATGAGTGAGTGACTGAGAGCTGAGTGGTAATTCTCCTTGTTATATGGCTGGTTTCGCGAGCGAGCAGGATAAAGCGAATTCGGAGTTCTGATTGGCCACCCGAGCGGGCAAGATGGGTCTTTCTTTCCCGATGGGAAATCGCGCGTTGTCCCGCGAAACAAAACAACTCAAAATGATCATATAATAAATCCTTAATTGACCAAGTTTGTTCGATCAAGATGACTGGATATTTGGCCTTGTTCATTTTTTTTTTTTTTTTTGTGTGTGTGTGTGTGTATGTGTGTGTGTGTGTGTGTGTGTGTGTTTTCAGTATTTACCTTGAGTACGTTTCAGTCAATAGTAACGCAAAAATGAACTTGACAAATATGCAGCCATCTTAACCTCACGCTTGGTCAATACCGCATATTTATTACTGAGTGCCGTTTCCTTTCTGAATAAGCAGTTAAGAGAATATACTGGTCCATATATTTTATATTCTTGAGTTGATAATTCACTGTCTGCTTGCTTGATACTGTAGATATATTGCAAGGAGAAATTGGCTTTTGGTCGTAACCGCGGGGTGTCTTTGTAGCCTCAGAGAAAATCGCCCTTAAACTGTTAAAACACGAGAGAATTAATTCAGAAATATAGCTGAATTGTTAAAAGTAAATAAAAGGTAAAATAAATTTAAAACAAATGCGATTCAATTTGATTTGAAAATAAAATGAAACGATAAAAAATACAACATGGCCGACAGCTATCGCAGTATCCCAAAGTATCACAGGATGCTCTGCACACTATCAAATTTCAACATGGCGGGAAGATCTCTGCAGATATCCGAATAATATCATAGTGTCTAATCAATATGTTCACTATTTAGTACTGCAAAATTAAAAAGTTTCGCTTATCGTCTAGACTTCACATAAAAATATCTAGCTTGGCATTCATAGCCCTCGTGTTCGCCTTTAATGTGACACCCCACGTGCACCAGCTTTAAATTTTTTCGCGTAAAAAGAAGATCGAAAAAATACTTCCAGTTTAATTGGTGACCTTTCGGGCAGTCTTCGGCGGCTCGGATCATCGTCGGTAAGACTTGACGAGACTTTTCAATCCTAAAGAGAAGAGGGGCTGTTACCAAAACTGAAACAGTCGCGAAAATAACAGGTTTCCTAAACTAGTAATAATCGTGGATTATAAGTGCATTCGTGTTTAGATATATAGGTAAAGCAAACAGCCTTGGGTCCCTTGAGGCTGAAATGTACATGACAAGCTAATGAGATTGGGTAGGCCACAGGAACAAGGATGTTGAAAATAAGTAGTAGTTGATTGCCGAACTTATTCATCAAAAAACGGTCATAGCGAGGCTATTATTTCTTGAGTACTCTGTTTCACCAAACAGCGCGCATGATATCGGCTATAGACGGCAACGTTTGCCCAATTTTTCCTGGATTGGTTTTTAAATAAACAATTACTCTTTTTAATACTTATATCAAGAACAACATCACCACAACACAAAAAACCGAAGAGAATTGTAGTAATAATAATGATAATAATGATAATAATAATAGTATTAATAACAATAATAATATTAATAAAATAATAATAATAATAATAATAATGAACTTTATTTTAGTGTCAACTGTATCTAGCACTGACATACTAATTGGGGACACTGAAGCGCAAATGAAATCAAATCAAATCACATTAAATCAAATCAAATGTTAATTTTTGTGGAGATGGTAAAACCGAAGTACACGGAGAAAAACCTCTCGGAGCAGAGTAGAGAACCAACAAACTCAGCCCACATATGACGTTGGGGCCAGGAATCGGACTCGTGCCACATTGGTGGAATGCGAGCGTTCTCACCACTGCGCCAACCCTGATCATTCCCATGTAGGAAACCACTTGTTTTGGACGTTGAGATAACTGCCTTTGATATTTTCACACTTACAGCTTTGCCTTTTCTTTCCTAACTCGTATTTGTTTCACGCTCGTGGAGCTGTGTTTATCGCTGTGCGAGTCCTGGATCGACATTGCCAGCAATAATAATTTAAATCAGACAGACGTTACTGATGTAAGCCGAATTGCGTGATTATAGCGTGGACAGAGTGGGTGAGAGTTTTTGTGATTGTTTTGAATTGTCCCGCCGCAAAGGCAACTTTTTAAAGCCATTGTAAGTCATTTGTAATCTATTTTCGATAACCTTTGATCAAAGCCGTGGCATCTGCCATTACAAAATTTGACAAGCTCTCTCTGTTTGTGCTAAATTTGTAGTCGACAACGTCAGTAAGCAGCTGTTATAAAGGAAACTATTTCAAATCGTGTTTCACTAAACAGCAGTTGAACATTTTAAGCTTTGGTTTGACAGGGTATTAGTTGGGATAGCCAAAATTACATTTTGCCAAAAGTGACTAAGAAGGGGTCTATAATGGGGCACATACCCAATAAAAATTAAACCAAATCTCCCCTGAGTTCGAACCCCCTTCCACCCTGTTCAGACTAAAACACAAAAGCTAAAACTTGTGTTAATATTCCAAGGGTTACATTTTTAATCATGTTCCCAACCGTACTGCAAATACAATGCATATGATTTATGTCATATGCAGATGTACTCAAATTGTTACATTAAAATGATGTGAATTTACTTACACATGGTCCAGATTCCAAGTACTAAACAAGACTCTGCTCTCCTTGCTCCCATAAGGGTTGATCTTATGCAGCTTGACACAATCTTCTTCATTGTAAGGCCCCTCACAGTTAAACCATCCCTTGGGGCAGCAAAGGCGCAGTTTGGGGCTGGCTGATCTGGCGAAATAATCACCGAAATACCGCTGCTTCTTCAGTTCCTCTTGGAACTGTTCCAATACACTTGTGAGGAGAGACAGAGCTCTTTTTGAAGTCTGCGAAGAGAGATATCCATGACATTTAGACACTGACTAGTGCAGTTGAATGAATCCTGACAGCTCTTGTAGTATTCTTGACAACTCACTAACTTGCATACATGTACATAACTGCAATGATCCTACACGCGTTCAATAAAATACTTAAGAGACCTTAGCAACAGGACGGCTGGAAGACTCAGGACAGCATAATAACGCAAAAATGTCGCGTAAGAATGGGAATCACAGTCTCCCGCGACAATTTTTTTCGTCATTCTGCCGTCCTGAGTTTTCCAGCTGTCCTGTTGCGTAAGGTCTCGGTAAGATTTCCGCACAGGTGCCTACTTCATTATGCATGCTGTAGGTGTACTGTCTTGGGCATTATACGCGCAAACTTTACATATTTTGGAAGAACGAAATAGTATATCTACAGCATGCATAATGAAGTAGGGAGCTGTGTGGAAATCTTACCAAGGTCTCCATTACTATAATTATGTGACCCTCCACAGGTTGGTTCTGCGAGCGGACACGATGAGCCAAATTCTGAGTTCTGATTGGCCTCCCAAGGAGGGTTGTCCAATACTCCAACAAATTCATGCATGGCATTGTATTGTATTATATGGCCAATAATACAATGCTGTGCATAAATTTGTCAGAGTATTGGAAAAGTGTGGTCCCAAGATAGGGCTATCCTGCCCATTTGGGATTTCCCGCCTTCCCCTGCAAAACAAGACAAAACAAAATGGCCATCAAACAAATCTTTTATTGACCAAGCTTGGGTATATAATTCATGGTAGGCCACCATATAGTTAGTTTACAGGAGTATACAAGGGTTTACAGGGATATACCTTTATAAACCCTTGTATACCCCTGTAAACACTATATTTGGTGACTATTTGGTGGCCTACCACAAATTATATGCCCAAGCTTGTTCACTCAAAATGGCAGCATATTGAAAAACTGGCCTTGTTATTTTTTGGGTTTTCAAGGACCTCGACTTTGTCTTGACTCAGAGTCAATAAAAATGCAAAAACAAACTTCACAAATATGCAGCCAGCTTCACCTTGCACCTGGTAGGTGATGCATAATTATGCATTGTCCATCATAGCAGTACAAACTCAAAATGGTTTGTGAATAACATTATTCCTTTTCTTTTTCTTGTCTCAACCATTTATACTATTTGTTTGTTTGTTTTTTGAACATTTCAAGTACTTATGAATATTTTGCAGAGGTATAATGAGCCGGACTGGCAAAATACTATTTCACAGAATTTAATGAAAAGCTTACAGTGTGTACAATGTATGGATTTCAACAAAAAATTATTCAGACCTGTTTTTGTGTTAATCATTAAGGAAACATCAACTGAATAAATGTACAATGTGACCGAGTTGTTGAAATCATAAATGAAATTAACAAAGCTAATACTGTTTTTTGAAATTGTAAATTTTGAGTTAGTCAAGAAAAACTCTACCGTGCACATGTATCAGAGAAAAGTCAAGGGATTGTACTGACCAATGGCTGTGGTCTCCAGCATGTTACATGTATGGCACCGTAAACTCACTTCAGCCTCAAAAACTCAAATATACTTTACCTTTTGATCAAAGAACTCTTTCGCAGTGGAAAAGTACTTTCTGACTCTAGACTTTGATGCATTTCGCATGGCATCTTCCTTAGTGTTGAATGACTGGCTCAGCCCATCAAACCATGTCTCATCTTCATGACGTTCTTCTGCGTCAATGTTGTCATCAAGCCGGTTGACTAGTTCAACCATGATGCAGTACATCTCATCTGAGTCAGAACCATGAATAAATTCATGGACTTGTTCTATAATTTCATCTCTTCTTGACATAGCTTTGAAGATCTTTTCCGTGGCATGTTTAAGTACTGTGAGGTCTGCAAGATAACAGATTGTATCATATGACCAAACAATCCATGAGCAGGAATAATTATGTTCACTGTATAGAGACAGTGCCCGTAAATGTCCAATCAAATAACAGGACACACAGAGAAAGGTTCCTTTTATATGATTGGTTCTTGTGTAGGGTGCGGTGGCAAGGGGTAGTAACCCTTCAACAGGAAGAATAATGTCAACTCTATCTTAAGCAACCACCCGTGGTGCAAGAAAAAGGGGTTGCTTAATGGAGGTGGTTGAGCACTTAAAAAGAGAAGTCAAGAAAATAAGGTAAAACCTGCATCCATCCACTGATTATTACTATTTAGTATAAATACTCAGGTGATTATCACGCACTCTGATTGGTTCGCTATCTCACATTATCAGCCGATAATCACCTCAACAAACAAAATGGCTGCCAGTCGTTTTTCATTTGTGACATGCGCTTTTGATCAAATAACGTTTTTTGTGTTTTATAATGCTTTTTCACCTGTGTGCTTATACTAAAACAATTATTCACCTCAGGCTCAGTGATTATCGGTGTTTATTATATGGGTACAATAGTATGCACGCTATGATTGGCTGCTGAGCGGACAAGATTTTCTTGTAATGACCGGGCATAATAAAAATTTAAAAAAAAATTTTCCTTTAATATCAACAAAAGTTGTCTCATTTTCAAAAAAACTGGTTTTTTTTTTCTGTAACTTCTTGTTTCGATCGCATGGTCGTGTGTGTTTCGGTTCAGTGAACATGACCTCAAATGACCTCTTGCGCACTCAAGCAGATATTGAAAAACCCTTCTGTTTTCAGGGACGGCGGAGCCGGGGGGGCTGGGGGGGCTTTAGCCCCCCCACTTTCGAGGAGGATGACATTTTATTTTGTTTAAGCTACAACTTTATACAAGCCTCGTCGGAAACGTTTACGTATTTTTAACATTTTCTCAGCGTGTGCTTCCTTCCTACAGACGGGAAGCTTGTGTCCAAAATCCGCAGGTTAGCGTTGGAGACCGGAAGGCATAGAAATAACCTCCAAAATATTGCTGTAAGCATTAAAAGTACCTTTCATTTTACGCTTTATCCAGGCTAATTATTTCAAGAAGTATGTCGCGGAGAATGTTGTAAATACGATTTCCGAGACTCTAGATTTCAAAATTTTCTGGGGGAGGATGCCCCCAGACCCCCCTATTCGTTTTCAGCCCCCCCACTTCAAAATACGCTCCGCCGTCCCTGGTTTTTCTTTTTTCCAGTGCTAAAAAGGCCATGTAACAAATAACTTATTAACCTCATCTATTAGGTCATTATGTTGTGGTTCAATTTCATCCTTGGTTAAAAATATTTCTTCCTTTGTTTTAAATTAATTATCATGCATTATCATACATTACCATAGCAAAAAACAAAGGGAGAAAAATTTTTAAACCAAGGATAAAATTGAAACACAACAATTACAACGAAATCAAAGACCTCAGCCTTGAATCTACTGACCTCGCTATCGCTCAGTCAATACATCAAGGCCTCGGTCCAAGATTCCCCTGTAATGACCTCACTCTCGGTTAATAAGTGGTATATATTCACCTCAATCGACTTCGTCTTGGTGAATATTCACTGATAATCACTCCACCTTCGATGAATAATTGTTAATTATTACCTGATCAATTAAAGTTAATTCTTTTTTGTATTCCATGGCATATAGGAAAGATTGCAAGCACCAGTGTATTTCATAATATGGAATAGGAACAGATCCCATCATACATTAATCCCATGTGACCACAATCTAGCAGTATTTGTTCAATTACAAATATAAAATATCTGTCAGCAGTATCTTAAAAACTAAACTGTGTGAAGTCTGAACAACACAAGAATTTCTGGTGGTCACTTTTAGAAAACACAAAACAAAGGGATTTGTCAAATTTCAGGCCTCAAAAGTGGTCACAGTTTCTTATGAAATTTGAAAAGTGGTCACTTGGGAGAGAGTTTTTGGAACAGTGTTTGACTAAAAAGCAAAAAAGCAGTTCTTTATACAGTGATTACAGCTTAATGGAAAAGGTGGCTTAATAGAGAGTAGCACAAGAAAGAGGCAGGAGGGAGGGGGGGGATGAAAATCACTCTTTCATATTTCCCCAGTGCCAGTTAACTAAGCCCTGCCTATATATATAACTGTATACATGTACCCATATCCAGAATACTTTAATTCATTCTCAAGAGTTAATACCCAAATCACTGAATATAGAAATTCAGTTTCAGGAAGTGCTGTAAATAGATGAATCAACAGTGAACAAAACACCCCTGCCCTCCTCTCCCTCCAAAAATCTTGTGAGTACATCTATAGATGAAAGTGAATACATGAATTTGCAGGAAAAAAGACCACATCTAACTCTAGACGATTGCTGACTTCAGTTTAGTTCAAAGTAGATAGACAGATATGTGGATTAAGCACAGAGAGACATGCTGAGCCCTGTGCACTGTTATTCCAAGTATGTCTTTAAACTAAACAAAGAAAACGCTTTCTACACATTTTTCACATGACTTGTCAGATGCAATAATTCAACAGAATTTTGTTTTGTTGTTGTTGGTATACAGTGTACCCAATTATAAAATCCAAGGGGCAGCTATGAAGTGACACAGTGTTCTGCAGTTACTGTATAAAGGAGTACATTATAGTTTCCATACAAAATGGTGCCGCATTGTTGGGTCACTGAAAATATGAAATGGGCTTATCAAAAAAGTTGGTATTAGGAAAGTTCTAATTCCATAAGATAAAAGACATGAATGTGACATACTATTTTCAAGCAATAACCCTTTGTCCCTGCTAACCCAGTGGTGATGGACAAACCACTGACCCCCAGTCCATGGACTACCCAAATGGACTACCCTATAATGGACTATCCCTAAAAATATACTATTTCGAATGAGTACTATTCATATTCATTTATATACCGTATTTACTTGTGTGTAAGTCGAACTCGTGTATAAGTCGACCCCCCATTCTCAAGGTCAAAAATCGGTTTTTTCATCGTTTCTGGTTAAAGTAGTGAAATTCAGTCCAATAAAAATTTCCCAAAAAAGTTAATCTTTTCTTCCTAAGAATATACAGAAAACACGGTAATTATGTGCTGTGAAGTTTATTAGGACTTGTTTATATCATCACTTAACATTTAGAATTTCACACTTTTTTGTGGACGAAAAATGTGCTGAAAACTGACAAAACTCGAGCACAATTAGAACTGGTTTTGTTAACTCGGTCTTCGTAATGGACTTAGGGCAATTGTTATGCTAATTCCTTGGATTGCTTGGTCAGGTCTTTGTGTATGACTCGTGTATAAGTCGAGGGTGATTTTTTGGGATTATTTTTTGGTAATAAAAGGTCAACTTATACACAAGTAAATACGGTACTTACATTGCACGAACTTTGTTTATTTTTCGTCTGACCCATAGCTCGGGTGTAAGAAAACGTGCGTATCAGCTGCGGTTATAAAACCACCTTACTCGTGGTGAAGACATTTTTATAAAGTTCCTTGTAAGGGCGATTAGATTTGAGACTACATTTTTCTGCATTCAGCGGTTGTTTATTGAATATAATATTTAAGATGGCGGCTGGATCAGACGAAGGATAAACAAGGTTCGTGCAATCTAAGTATATAAATGGCAGTTCCTTGAATAGTACTCGTACGAAATAGTATATTTCTAGGGGTAGTCCATTTTAGGGTAGTCTATTTAGGTAGTCCATCGGTGTAGTCCATGGACTGGGGGTCAGTGTTTTGTCCATCACCTAACCCAATTACTGTTCAGTAAAGCATACATAAGTGGCTGACAAAATGGTCCTCTGTTTTGTACTGCACCAATCAATGTTAACGTAGAGGGGGGAAGGCTAGTCATACATGTACAGGTGTATCTGGGGGATTTGACAAAGGAAGTCAGCCCATAGAGACGAGTTGTAATAATTGTCAAGTCCCTGGGGTGAGAAGTTTTGAATTCACCTGTGAGCCTGTTTCTAATACAGGCAGCATTTCATAGACAATTATCACAATACAGATGTGACTTTCTCAAAGTAAATTATTGGTATAGATACTGCTTCTTTTCATAAAACACATTTTGTCCTATAGACTTAATTGGGGTGGTGAATTAGGTTGTCTTTTGCCCTATTATGATGTGTCTTGCGTAGGGTATTTGACCTGAAAATATGTTTTGAGTGCAAATCCTCTTCCCCGCCTATTCCTCTACCCTCCCCATATTCGGCTTAACATTGATACATGTAGATCCATAATTGGGCTTGATTCCCACATCACTCCATACTTAATTATGCATGCTGTAGCCGTGCAGGTTCGTTCTTCGAAGAGAAGAAATGTTTGCATGTGCATTATCCCACACAATTCAGCTACAGCATTCATAATGACGAATGGGGTGATACGGAAATCTAACCACAAAATGTTTATATTAACAGCGAGTTCGGTTGGAATTAAATGGAAAGTTAGACCTTATTACTTCAGTTTATCAAAACTTACATCCATCCCATGATTCATCAGGTCTTACAAACACAAGAACTGACTGCGACGGAAGAGACTGAAAATACTCGTCGTCTTCGACCTCAGTGCCGTCCTCCAGGAAAACTTTCGATTCGCCAGGAAGAGCCAGTTTCTTCACCCCATTCTCTTTCAGATCTGCGAAACTCTTCGCCACTACACCTACTCTCTTTCTTCTACTGACGTCTTGGATTTTATAAGCCTTCAGTTTGGTCATAATGTTACGTTGCTTACCAACAAAAGATCCGCCATTTTAGGTCTATGATTGCCTCAAGTCTCTATCGGGCAAAAATAATAGAGCAGGGAACTGTATGGAACGCCATAACTGCCTTAAGATGCCTTTGGTCATTATATTTAGTGCTTAAATGATTATATTGGGTACAGTAGTCATTATATTCGGTGGTCAACTAATTGTATTGAGTGCTTTATTCATTATATTCGGTACTTAAACCATGTTCTTCGGTACTTAAATCATGTTATTCGGTGATTTTGTCATTATGTTCGGTGCTTCAGTCATTATATTCGGTGCTTAAAGCATTGTATTCGGTGCTTTTGTTATCATGTTTGGTGCTTCAGTCATTATATTCGGTGCTTCAGTCATTATAGTCGGTGCTTAAATTATTATATTCGGTACTTAAGTAGTCTATTAGGTGCTTTTGTTCTTATGTTCGGTGCTTAAATTAATAAATTAGGTGCTTCAGTCATTATATTCGGAACTTAAGTAATGATATTCGGTTCTTAAACCATGCTGTTCGGTGCTTAAAGTAATATATCCGGTGCTGGAGGCATTATATTCGGTAGTTTCGCCATTATACGCGGTGCTTTTCTCGTTATCATCACGGAACCTCGTTGTCGTTTGATTTGAAACGAGGCCAAAAACAAAAAGAAACCTGGGTAGGAGTCATCAGCGGGGGAAAAATGGAGGCTTCACTGGACTCCATGGCAAAGGTTCTTAAGTTATGTATCCCACATGGATCTACATATCTTCCTCTACATGTATGATCTTGCTTTTTCAAATACTCATTTTGGTCACATATAATACTGTGAGGCAAAACTGGAATGAGTTTCTCATTTTGTATGTGCTTTTAACCAAGGAATATTAAAAGGTTGAGTGTTTTTTTTAATGGGAACATACTTTTTTGGAATATTACTGTTTTTTTTCTTTAAGATGGTCAGCCAGGTCTTGATGCCCTTACTCTTAAATGTCGGTCTATTACAAGATGTCAAATTTCCTATTTTCTCATATTTTTTGTGTTCCAATTTCATATGTTCGTAGTTTCTTGAGCTGATATGCTGCTTGACACCCTGCTATTGTCTACTGTTGTCTATTGCTGGATTATTTTCAGTATTTACCTTGTCTGTTTTTTTGTAAGTCATTAACAAGGGTCACATAATTCAAATCTCAATTACCTTTAGTCAATGCAACATGAGCAACCGCAGTCGACATATCGTTTTTGGGCAAATGTAACCCAGGATAAGTCTTAATTAGGTTTCAGAGATGTGGCCCTGCTGTCTTACAAGCCTTACTTGGATTCTGGCAAATCATATTATTTGACAAAGACATATTCTATATTTGGCTAGTTTCCTGTTATTCATACCTTGACCTCTGTCCAGTGATGGAGTGGCAACAGTCAACCAAATACATAATATTCTTTGTACTTCTATTGTGAACATGGTTACTACTCCAATTCTTTTTACGAACATCAAACATTTTCAACTTTCTCAAAGAGGTGAGCAAATAAAAATTGCTCATGTGGAGGTGGCTCTATATTTGAAATTACTTGAAATGTTGAAAGAAATTACAAATAATGAGAAATTATTATACAGATAACTGCCTCACGTTGCAATCGAGGTCATAGTCAGCAATGTTGCAGAAATTTAATGATCTGAGTCCGTATTTTCAGAATGTCCGTTTGTCCCGTGAAACTTCCAGTGGGACGAACCGAAAAAACGTTTCCATTTACATCCCAACCGGAATTTCCGGGAATTTGTGGTAAATGGTAAACAACCCGTGTCACGTTTCGCGCGCTCGACGTTCGCATAAAGATTAAAAAAAAAATTCCTCGCATTGTGAGCTTGAGCCGCCTGTGTTCTACGGTAAACGGTTCTTTCGCTAACAGACAGCGTAGAGGAAATATCCTTGATCATGGTGAAGCCCTCTTCTAGATGACCTTCAAGTACTGATTTAGGAATGTCAAATTCTGGTCCACCGCATCCTGCACGTTTTCTCTTTGGTTTGTGTCCACCATGTTATGTGCAACATTCAAGACGTAAATTCATCATGTCTACCTTGTCGGTTATCCCCAACACATTCATTTCATGAGAAGATAGCATACAGATTATGTCCGGTGTTATTTTTTCCGTTTGGAACCGGTCAGTCAAATGACCAAGACTGAGTTTCTTCAGAACCTTTGCCATGGAGTCCAGTGAAGCCTCCATTTTTCCCCCGCTGATGACTCCTACCCAGGTTTCTTTTTGTTTTTGGCCTCGTTTCAAATCAAACGACAACGAGGTTCCGTGATGATAACGAGAAAAGCACCGCGTATAATGGCGAAACTACCGAATATAATGCCTCCAGCACCGGATATATTACTTTAAGCACCGAACAGCATGGTTTAAGAACCGAATATCATTACTTAAGTTCCGAATATAATGACTGAAGCACCTAATTTATTAATTTAAGCACCGAACATAAGAACAAAAGCACCTAATAGCCTGCTTTAAGTACCGAATATAATAATTTAAGCACCGACTATAATGACTGAAGCACCAAACATGATAACAAAAGCACCGAATACAATGCTTTAAGCACCGAATATAATGACTGAAGCACCAAACATAATGACAAAATCACCGAATAACATGATTTAAGTACCGAAGAACATGGTTTAAGTACCGAATATAATGAATAAAGCACTCAATACAATTAGTTGACCACCGAATATAATGACTACTGTACCCAATATAATCATTTAAGCACTAAATATAATGACCAAAGGCAACTTAAGGCAGTTATGGCGTTCCATAGAACTGGGTATGACTAACTGAAATGGCCTTCGATGTGTCAGCGGACATTTTACTGACTAAAATGAAAACTTGACGGAAACAAGAAAAAATAGGTGCTCCATGAGCACATGAATCTACGGCCATAAGTAGTTTCACCTCAAGGAATGTTTAGGAGATTCAGTGAGGCAAGTGATTGGCATGACTGGACTATGTTTTGAGTGAAAGTACTTCACTGTAGGACTGTAGCTTCGTTAATGGTACTGGTAACTTGATGAAGTACGAGTCGGGCATGAAATAATGAACTTTTATTGAACAAGTGTAAGTTAAAGTGAACAGACAGTTTTTCTCAGAGAACACTAACTTGTTGGAAACACAATAAGAAGAAGCCTCAATATCGTCATCATTTACATCATCAGCAGCTGTTTCTAATGAAAGGTTATCAGTGTCTAACTCATTTGATTGTCTCACATAGCTTCCACTTGAGTCATACCATGCGGCCCAGTCTGCTAGTGTTAGATTTTCCAGACTAGCTGGACGTTTTGCATATCTTTTTATCAAGCCAGAGGCAAAAATATCCTCAGAGTCATCATCAAGCTCGTTAATATAACTTACTGGCTTTAATACCTCTACACGCTCATCCTTGGGAGAGGTATTTATAAAAACAATCTGGCGAGATGCCTTTCGCATGGGAAGCTGTAATATGATATAAACTGCCTCTTGGGCACTAATTTCAACATTATTTAAAAACGTACTGCCAATATCCCTTACTTGCTGCTTAATTGTTGAATTTTGTTTTCTTGCCTCGACACAAGCTTGACGTAGAAGATCACTCATCCCACTGTGTTTGAAATATAATTCGCCATATAGACAGCACAACCATATACATCTAACAAAAACTGTATATCCATATTTGCTCTCCATGCCTTCATGCAAGCAGGATTGTAGTTATTAATCCTCAACTCATTTGGACTTCGTTTCAAGAAAACAGTTGGGGTATTTAATGATGACTGTATGGCGGGAATATAAATGTCTTCAGTGATATTCAAATTTGACAACAACTTGTTAAAAGTGATATCTAGCCCTTCCTTCATATCATTTAAATACTGTTTTATATTTTTCCATGTATCGACATACAACCCTCTTTGACTTTGGGCAATGTCTTTATCTAGAGGATAGAGAATTGTTGTCTCCTTCATTGGAGGTTGTGGGTAATTGAATCTACAAGCATTTCTCCATTTCTTGTGACATGTATGAGAATGTCTATGGATTTGCCTGTTAACCAATTTTAAAAGATCAGCATCACTTTCTGGCTTTTTGCAAGTGATTATTTTGTCAATAAATAATGTTACCTCTTCATCACTATCTTCTCCGAAAGTGGGCGAATTTTCTAACCATATCAACATGTGAATGTGAGGGGAACCTCTTTGTTGGTATTCAACTCTGTAAAACCAGTCTGAAATTTTTCCTAATGGTTCAGCACCTCTTAATAGAAATTGTCCAAGAAATTGACTTATCTGGTAGTCAAAATGTCTAGCACATGTTACTGGATCAGTTTGAATTAGTCTACACTTTTCATCCCAGTTTAGGTTCTCTATTTCACCATCAGAGTATTCCTTTTGATCAACAAGTTGCCCAAGTATTCTTAGAAGATGCATCCATTGTGTTTCTACAGATGAGAAACTACAAAACAATGAAGCTGGACCTAATTGCCTGATCATTGCACACAGATCTTTTTTGGCTTTCTCAAAATAGGGAGGTGATCCTCTCAAAGCTCTTAAGAATTTAAAACCTTCATCGTGGTGTATCAATCTTTCTAGTGCTCCTTCTTGCTTCAAATTTCCTGCCCGCAAAGAATCATTCTTTCTATTCTTGCATTTTCAAAGAGCAACATTTGACTTTCCCAAAAGAATTTTCATTTGTAACTTTTTGGCTTTAAAAAAAATATTTTCAACATTCATGGCAGTTCTCCTATCAGATCTTCTCAGCTCTGAACAATACTACCATGGATTTTGAGCTGTTTTCCCCTTGGTGCTTGCATAAGTTTTTGAAAAGCAATTCTTGGAGCTAATAATCTGCATTCTAGTTCATTGAGATCAAAGAAAGATGGTTTTTGTGGAAATACCATGCCATTGACAACAGCACATGCTGGAATTTTGTCTTTACTCAAGAACTTTTTGCATGACTTACAAAGCCATTCTATACCATCAACACTTACTTTACCACCAAGATGTTTAAACAAATTTCAGGTTTAACCTTTTTAAATGTATCAGCATGAACTACACTATGCTTATACCACAATTGATCACAACAACTACATATGTAGAGTGGACCCTTTGAGACTGCTTCATGGAACTTTGCTATATGGAATTCCATGTCACAAATTTGCAATTTTTTAACTGCTCTGTAATTTTTCTTGCAGTTATTATATAGCTCGTTTGTTGCACCTGACACCTTCTCTGCTCTATATTGTTTCATGTACTCTTTCATATATTCATGTTTCTTTTTCTTTTTATCTGCACTTTTATTGTTTTGTTGGTCACCTTTGTCTAACTTTCTTTTCAACCTATACTCTTTCATATATGCATTATGGTTTTTCCCATCACTTTCAGAATAATGTGCAGCACAGTTAAACATGGTGCTTACATGAGAACTCTCATGCACCATTTGATTTTCAATTGTTTGTTGACCAGCTGGTAAAGTAGAAACATAATGCAGCTTACCTATATGTCCAACATATATGGATCTTTCATGTGACAAAGAACTTGCTCCACGAATTACAGTGATTTCAGCAAAATTTTTACTAGATTCTATTATACGAATATTTAAATTCATTGAGTCAGCTACTGCCTGTATAATGATGTTATCAGCTCAAGTTTGAGTCATGGACATACTGCTTAAATATTGCAGCCATGAACTACCAACATAGCTTTCAATAAACCTCTCAGGATTTGCTCTTAAGTACTCAACACCTGCAGTTCTAATTTCTAAATGATGACTGCAGTTCCCATACAACTGATGTGAAACAGATCTAAAAAACAACCACCACTTCCACCAACATCAAGAGGTATTAATCCATGTCTTATTAACCGTGTGTTAAGTAGAATAGGAATCTCTGCAGGACCCTGGGTTTAATTCAATGTCTCCCGATAACAAAAGCTCCTTTTCTGACAAGAGGTAGTTGTTATTATCAAACATTTTGAAAATTCTGGATAACATCTATAATTCCTCTCAGAAGTCAAACACTTTCGTTGTTCGAATTTCCTTAAAAAATATCGAGTAAAAAATGACTCTTGTTTATGAGCAAGCTCAACAATCCACAGTTTACCACTGGTAGCCACACTAAATAAAACAGATGAAACGGGAACACTTTTCTTCAAGATATGTTTAATTCTGACTCATGGTTTTCTGCGTTTAACTAACTTTGAAACTTTACATGGTAATCTAGATGGTTCTCTGTCTCTTTTCCTGCATGCAGTAACTACACGCTTACATCTACCTTGCCTTATTTAGGTGTAAACACCGGAAAGATTGTCTTCCACTCCGACCATTTGCAGAAAAAGTACTATAAGTTACGTATTGCCCAGGCATAGCTTCTGTGGATGTGTTTTCCATGGTCATGATTTCGTTAAATAAAGTTTTTTGTTTCCACTCTACTAGGAGAGTCAATACTCTGTAAGAGGAGCGCTCATGTAATCGCGGTGGAATCGACTGCGTTGTGCGCTGACAACATACCGTATTCTGCATACATGTACATGTAATTCTTCGCATGGGATGCGTGCTCCCTCGAAAGGGTTGAATAATCCCTTGAAAGGGCTGAATAATCCCTGGAAAGGGCTGAACAATCCCTGGAAAGGGCTGAACAATCCCTCGAAAGGGTTGAATAATCCCTCGATAGAGATTCGAGATTACTTGAGAGGAATGAAGTCCCACGAACAGTAAAGTCGTGATTTCTGCGCCATTTGAAGTCGGCAGAGGATGTAGCTGCCCTGATTGTAGATGCTGTTGTACATTCCTTAACAATATTTCAAAAAGCAAAGATGGATATTTGCTAAACATACTCGACATCGCTCTACGCAGCAAAGACTGCCCGCCATGGTCACTTGCTAATCTACTCGTCGATTTTATGGCGATTCCTCGTACAGATACACAAGAACTGAAATAAACTTTCTTAAAACACATCCACTTAAAGCTATCCCTAGCTGTAAAAGGCAAATTGAACAAACTCAGCTTACAACAAGGCGAACTCTACTCATCAAAGCACCGCAATCTTCCTTCAGTTCCTTCCGAGATACTCCTTGAATGTTTTGCAACCAACTCCCTCTTCCGAACATTGACAGGTTTGACTAACGAGTACTAACGAAACTCTACCGTCAAATCAATCACAGTTTTGTTCCTCTCAATCGCACATTCGGTCATTAATCGGGAAGCGATCTTCGCATTTCCGAAATTTGATTAAGTACGAATATTCTTTTGTTACGCGTTTTTGGTTAACGGACACGCTCGATGACATAGAATCTACGACCCTCCGGCCGTAGATTCAAAAAGTAGGCAAGCATTGCACGCATGTGGCTACTGCATTTATTAAGTTTATTCGGACCTTGTTGCCATACCTATCGATCGCCTTTCCTCGATTTCATTACTTATATTCTCTTCTGAGTTGAAAAATAGATCGATATAAAAGTTACAAAATCATGTTTGAACTCTAGTGTCTTTCCGTTAGGGACGGACCATTAGAAAAGTGATGGGGGGGGGGGGGGGTGGGGGTGGGAATTTTCAGCTTGGACGATTTTTTTTTTTCGCTCACTGCTTGTGCAGAAATTTTTTCTTTCAGGTGAATCCCTCTGTACGAATTTTTTTTACTACGTGTGAAAAAGTCACAATTGGACCTTCCTTCTACATGAATTTTTTTTTTACCTTCTTCTTTGTATGATTTTTTTTTTCTTGGCATTTTCCCTTGCATGAATTTTTTTTTGTTCCCCCCCCCCCCCCCAATCACTTTTCTAATGGTCCGTCCCTTAGGAATGTCATCCAAATGATAGGCCGGCCGCTGTAAATTTGTTGATCCTGGGTCAATTTACACGGCCACAATTCTTCGCCGTGAGCGAATTGTATTGTGCCAGCCTGCCAGGTGATGGGCTTCTGATTGTGCATTGTGATTGGCTAAATATTAGGCACGCGCTGATTGGCTCCTTCACTCACTCTCTCATGTTTCCTTTGACATGTTGGCTCATGCATTATTTCATACGCAGTAGCCAAAAAAATGCAAGACGAATTCACGTTAAAAAATACTAGATCATTTTTGTAGAATCTTTTCTTTTGGTGATTTTTCCCGCGAGCGCCAGGCTATCGCTTCGAAATTTTCAAAACTTAGTCAAAGTCCAATAAATAGGAGCCCTTTTTCATGCTGCGTTCAATAAATTGAAACAGTACAGTCATAAGGTATAAGGCCCTTTTAAATACCTTAATGCCTAAATGACAGATTTCCCGACCCTTTCATATACTTCGACTCGTGATTCCCTTCCCTTTCATATACCTGAATCGTGAATTCCGCTCACCTCCCGACTAGATTACGTGGCCCTGTTCCCGAAAATATTGGCTTGTGTGGGTCATAGAAGACAAGAAAACAGAATTTTTTTTCAATCGCTCGGGTAGGCAATCAAACCTCAGGATTCGCTTCCTGTTGCCTACTCACAGAACCAGCCATACAATAAAATGCATATCAAAACCACACCAAATTTTCTGCTAAATTTGATAATTCTTCATATCATACTCAATCCCATTGCATAATTTGTATTATTTTTCATTGGTGTCACTATCTCAATTTTGACTCTCTGGAAAAAATCAACCATTAGATATTTTTCCTGATACTGTTCCGTTGCGTCACTCCTGCTGGGGATTGTTTTCATATTTGTAGAAGTGACGTTATACTTCCAGTCAACAGTTGAAACGTTGTAAGCTTAAAGTTGTTTACAAGTGAACAGTAACCTCTGAGCTATTGTGCACGTCCTTGTCATCACAGGCACTAAGGTTTATGCATTAAAAAACAGTTATTGGACTCGGCTTTTAACTGATAGCGAGAATTATCAAGGCTTTAGTTTGTGTTATTGTGTTTTAGTATAAATACTCAAGTGATTATACAAAATCGCGCGCTCTGATTGGTTCGCTATCTCGCATTATCAGCCGATAATCACCTCGATGAACATTTAATGACTGCCAGTAGTTCAAGCGTTTTTGATGAAATTAATTTTTTTTTCGTGTTGCACAATGATTTTTCTTTTCTTGCTTTGAAAATAATCACCTGTGTATTTATACTAAAACAATTATTCGACTCGGGTTCAGTGATTATCGGTGAATATTCACCTCGACTTTGTCTCAGTGAATATTCACCGATAATGACTTCTCCTTCGGCGAATAATTGTTAAATAAAGCAAACCTCGGCCTTGATAATTGTAGCCATCAGTTCTCAACCTCATCAAATAAATGTTTAATATCAAACGGTATAAATATTTTGCGGAGACTCCGTTGAAAGACCACCAATCTTCAAGACCAGAGGCTGGAGGTTTTGCATTAATCGTGCCTCCGAAGAATCGCTTCTTCCACTACACCCACTACTAACATTTGGAAAAGTAATCAACATCTGCGAACTAATTAAGAACGAATCACGTTCCATTAAAATGAGACTGACTGTCAAGCCGGCGTCTCCCAGATACCTTGTAGACTGTACAATACCACATAATTGTTATTGCTATATTTGTTATTGAGCCTGCAGTTGGCGAAAGGTTTTCCACGTTGTCTGGTAAAATCAATTTTGGTGTCTAAAGTCTTTCTCCGAATACCGAGAAGACCCTGGGGACGAGTTTGGGCTCTTGTTTCTGCTCTGAACGAATGACATGGTTGAAGTATGGTGTGCCCCGGGTGTGCCACAAGGAACCTGCCTAGGTCCTTTGCTATTGGTCATCTATGCTAGCAACCCGTTCGAGATCATCGAGCACCACTTACTGATGTGTATACCTACGCTGATGATACACAGTTGTATACTTCCTTCAATGCTAACTCCAGCACTGAGCAGTCCGCTGCTGTTGAGGCCATGCAAAATTGCATTGCCGACACCAGGAAATGGATGTTCCGAGACAGGTTTTAAGATTGGGGTTCATAATCATTGGCACCCGTCAACAACTTGCTAAAGTGACCATAGACACCTTGCGAGTCGGTGAAAGTGTGATTACACCGGCTAGCGAAGTCACCACTGGTTTGATAGACATCTAAAAATGGGCACCCACATAAAAATATATGTAAGGCCGCATTCTTCTATTTACTTAACATTAGGAGAATTAGAAGGTTTCTTAGCATGGAAGCACAAAACGTTTAGTGAATGCTTTCGTGACCAGTCGCCTGGACTATTGTAAAAGACTCCTACATAGGTTACCTAACAACCAGCTGCACAAACTCAAACGTGTGCAAAATTAAAATGCAGCTACACGTGTCATCTTCAATGTTAGTCAATTTGATCATATTACTCCTTCCCTGTATATTCTCCATTGGTTACCCATTATCCATAGAATGCAGTTTAAGATTTTACTTTTTGTCTTCAAAGCTCTAAATGCTCTTGCCCCTTTGTTTATATCATAACGTTTGCAGCATAAATCAGCCCATAGATACAATCTCAGACCTTCTGTGAACACATCATTACTAAAATATCCTACTTTTAAGAGTCTTGCTACCTTGAGCGACGACTCATTTACTTGTGCGGCACCCAAACTGTGGAACAATCTCTCTTGCAATATCTGTAATGCCAGTAATTTAGATCATTTCAAGCGCTTGTTCAAAACCCATCTGTTTAGGAAGGCTTATAGTCACTGCAGCTAGTGTTTTTACATAATTGTAATCATATCTTTTATTGTTAGTCTACTTGTTATATAGAGTTAGTCTATTACCTATTATTGTTATTATAAGCTATTGTTGTCATTTATCTACTCATTGATTCTTAATCAGCTCATTGTAACTAGTATTATCATTACTAAATTGTTTTTCCATTTTGTGATGCGCGTGTGAGTACCTTATGTAACACGCGTAATAGAAGTACATAAATTATTACATGGTTGCAGTGTAGTAAAAAATTTCTAGAGCTATTTAATGCTCGTGTAGGCGAGTATAAGGCAAGGTTGTACAAGTAGCTATGAAGTGGAAGGCATGTGGCACCTTTCTGCGGACAGCAATTCATATCAGTGATGGGCAGACATTTCGTCGAGTTGGGTGAGTGCTTCACAGATCAAGCACGCGAAGCTACACCAACACAAAAAGTTCCACCCTCAAGCAAGCATGTGAGTAAACCGTGACAGGATAAAATCGAACATATCTCGCCTGGACAAACGTGCTCAGCGAATTCTTTACCACGCTACTTGTGTCTCTGTTTCCTGGAAAAACCTGCAAAAATAACAAACCAAATGTTTGGTATGGGGTATTTTCCAGGCCTCCATCTTTCAATTGCAGTTCTGATCATTCAGCCAGATCTGTGTCGAAACTAGAACATAAACATTAAACAAAATAGATGTTTCAGGTTGGAGGCCGAAAGCTCATAAACTAAATAATAATTATAACTCACGAATACATAGACGTATCACACGGCCGCGCTGAAATCCGAATTTTCGGCTCTCCTAGAGACCAAGGAATGTTCTATTCATTATAACAATAAAATTACAAATTCCTCGATTGTGATTGGTTTATAAAACTCATATTTCCCACTAATTCCCTTACCAAGTTGTTACTGATCGGACAGTTTGTTATCGGACAGTTCAATAAGCCAATCACATTCGATGTTATAGTTTAAAAAAGCCAATCATAACCTTGGTTTCAATCAGCATAGAAACAGAGTGCAGACTCCTAAATTGGGACTTTCTTCAAAATTGGAGAATTTTTTCCATTGAACAATGACAATATTCTCTTTCAGACTTGCATTTGGCTCTTCTTCTTTTCTCGGAAATTTTAATTCTTATGATTAATTGGTAATAAAACTGCGTGTCGTCCAATTCGGTCTGGAATCATACTCGTGATAAACAAATCGAACTCCGGCTGCGCGGTCGTCAGATTTTGTTATTACTCGTGTGATTACAGACCGAATTGGAATCCACTCAGCCCTGTTACTATTATTAATCATAAGCGCGAACGAAATTCCAAACCAGTTCGTTTCAATATCTTTAAAAAGCGTTGTTTGTTATGTAATCATAGCAATCGTGATCTTTTAACGTGTGAGATTATCAATTTATTTTCCCATGAAAAGATACCATGTTTTCGCGCAAGAAGCTCACCTGTTATTTCGTTGGTGCCTGTATAATAAATGTACTTATTTTTCTTATTGATCCTAGTTACTTCGCTAATTGTAGTCTATTTAATGCAAACAAATAGGGAGTAATACACTGAGGCGCGGAGATCTGAAATCTCTCTGTTGGTGTTAAAATCGATATCCCCGAGTGAGCGCAACGTAAGATATCGATTTGACCACTTATTATATATATATAAAAAAAGAAAACCACAATGGATAGAAAATACAGATTCACGACTATGACCCATTTATTGCAACTAAACAAATTTAAAAGGTGTTTTACAAAATTGATTTATAACTTAAATACATAAAGAAATGTAAGGTTCTACTCTTTACTGTTTACCACTACGACCACTGTCCAAGACACGAAGCCTGCTAAACCGCTGCATAATAAAATTATCATATTCACACATGTAAAATTATCATATTTTTACGTGTGTTGAGATGCGATATTTCTCCTTGACAGAAATTCCCATAAAACACTGTAAATTATATAAAAAAAATACCTTGTCCACCTTCTGTTCGCTGTAAAAGGTCCACTTTAAGCCATCGGTAGAGTGTTGGAGTTTGTAGCGCGTTGTCCAAGCAAAAATTTCTAGACCCTGAGTTGCCACTGCGCAAAGAAAGCGCGCTGAACCCATATCAACCTGAAGAAAGTCTGTTCCATCCAAATAATTCTCTGCACACCACCCGGCGCGTCCTAACGTTTCGTCAAGCCGGCCCAAATATGGATAGTACTTAGAGTTGAATGTGCTAGCTGTAATTCTATGGTCAGGAACTTTATCTCTGTTAGAGACTCCTATTGGATCGCAGGCTACAAATAAAAAAAACATAATAATAAGAACACTGAAACAATAAAACACCTGGCTCCGATTCTCTTCGTTTCGTGAAGACAGCCAAAATGAGCTGCATGAATGGACTGTGGTTGTGTCACAGAGCGCAGCTAGGATCACACTGTGTCATACTCAGAGTACTTACCAGATTGTATGTCGACATCCACGCCGTGGTTTACTAAATGTATCTATCTAGCACTAGAAAATAATTATTTCATGTTGATTGTTCGGATTCGCGTGTTTTCGCAACCTGAATTCTAAGGACATAAAACAAAGGGAGTCAAGGGCAGCCCAGGACCCCACCCCCCTAGATACGCCCCTGTGTCAAACATGCTCACCGTTCTGGCACACCAAACAAGGCGAAAACCAAAGGCAACACAAAACAAAGTGATGTTGTGGAAGATGTATTTTTCAGCACTGTCACATCCAAAAAAAAGTTCGAAAAAATATTCAACACTTTCACTTTGACATCCTAATCCGAGCAGTGTGCAGGATGCTTGTCCCATAAACCTAGTTTAATAGCGTTCTCTCCACTTGTCACCAATAGCTCGGTGGTAAAGCGTCCGAACAAGTAATCGGAAAGTCGTAGGTTCGACTCCTTTTGGGAGAACTCGAATGTCACTTTTTCGAGTCTCCTTGTCCTGAAAATGCATCTTTCGCCAATTCTCTTGGTTGTTAAGGCCATCCTAGTTACTTTGAATAATTTGTAACATTAAAAAAAAGCTCATGCTGCAAACAACGTGCGCAAGCTTGTCACGCTTTTGATTAGTGTTTCTGTTAAATTGCAAAGTTGCTGGAGACTCTTCAACCAATCCTCCGGGTATTGTAGCAATTAAAAGTCAAAGCAATTGGGAAGTTGCTTTCGAAAATCAACTTAAAGAAGTGCTGTTGATAAGTGTCGCTCGCACGTTCCATGAAGAAAACGTGTTTCTTTTTCTATTTTAGTGACTTTTTAACGACTTTTATAGCGACGTTTTAGCAACTATTGTAGTGACGTTTGTAGCGACTTTTTGGCGGGCTCACGTTGCACATGTGACTGACCGGTAACTGGAAAGTCATGGTTTACAATAGCTTTCAGCTATGGTGGAAGCGCAGAAACACTGGAAGAGACGATATGTTTTTCTTCATCTTCACAATCATTGTCAATCAAAGTTTTGTGACTGAACCTGTTACGCCCGAGTACCTGCTGGTAAATCGAGCAATTGGCTGTAATGATGCCGTAAAGAATCACTTTAGACTTGGATTCAGTGCCGTCGAAATCCTTAATTTCTTTCGTAATGTTCATGGGATTCAGCTCAGCATTAGATAGTTAAGCAGAGACGAAGAAAAACATATCAACTCTTCCATAGTTTCCTCTAGTGTTTCTACTTTTCCTCAGTAGCTTAAAGCTGTTCTCAAACATTATTTTCCACTTGTCAGTCAGCCACATGCGTAACTTGAGACCTTAAAAAGATCTCTTCAAATGTCGCTTTAATAGAAAACAAACGCGTTTTCGTCATGGTGCTTGTGAGCCAGCGCAAAGAGCATATGATTATCGGTTATATCCCCTGTGACAATAGTTGTATTCTTACCTCGGGAGACACGAAATTGCATTGCATACAAAACGGACTCCGGTGTTCTGAACACTTCTGCCGATGACGCCATGCAAATATATCTCCCAGAATCTTCAACTTTTGCCTGCGATATTTTCAGTGTTCCATCTTTGGTTATCTCGGATCTGCCCACTGGTAATTCACCAACCTCCTTTCTCCAAACTATTTTCAGCCGTGGATCACCATTTCCTCTGCATGCAACTGAAACATTTCTTGCTGCTAATGTCGCAAGGTTGGAGGGAGGCCTTCCAGTGATCCGCGACAATTCAACAACAACGAGATATATATCGGCGTAATCAGCGCCTACGTCATTGGACGCCCTGCACTGATACAATCCAGAATCCTCCCTTTGTGCATTCATGATTGACAGCTGTTCGTTAGTGGCAAGGACCTTGTCTTTCATCTCAGCTTTGCTCCAAATTATTCGCGCAGTTGGGAAGCCAACCACAAGGCACTTTGGTAACGTGACGTTGCTTCCCTTTAGCACGTACACTGGACCCGCAGTCATAGAAATCCTAGGGGGACCTGGAAGGGTAAAAATGATGTTTTCTCACACAAATTATCTGTAACTAAGACTTTTCCTCCTCCTTATCCATGTCCAATATACCTCACTAGATTCCACTGCAGTCCATCTGAGTTCACTGGAGATGCATCGACTCCCTTGGAGTTTTGGGAAGTCTAGTCGTGAAATACCTGGGCCTGGAAGCCATGACACGAGGTAACCACGTCACTTATGTAATATAACTCATCCTTGAAGCCATGACACGAGACACGCGCGCTACACATGTAATTTACCGAAAGTCTCTTAGGAATAGAAAACTGAACTTTGACTATAATGGAGCCTAGTCATGTATATTGGACAACCCTCCAAAAACGGAATGCATTGGGATAGTCCCCACTCAGAACCATGCATCAGATTAGACAATTTCGTAGTTGCCGAGCAGATGACGCTTCCGTTGCTGTAATAAGTCGTATCAGTAAACTTGTTAGATATTCACGTAACCCACATGAACATGTTAGTAGATTGGTGGACTCGCGTTTGATTTTGGCAGGTAAATAAGCGAAAAACAACGAGGACGTAATATAACAAATTCTTCTTTGTGACCACCTCTAAGAGTGTAGCGCCCTTGCATATGAGCCACATAAACGTATTATTAATTCATACATCACTTATTCTAACTTTTTACTTACTTTGCACCACAATCTTTGCGACTTTTTCATCTTTTCCAAGGAGATTTCTAGCCATGCACTTGTAATTCCCGGCATCCTCTAGTCTAGCGTCTAGTATCTCTATGAGTCCATCATATGTTATTCTCACCTTGTTGCCAGGTAACGACCCGTCAACTTTGGTCCAGGCTATTTGAGCCGCGGGATTTCCCGAAACAGAACAAAGAAGGGAAGCAGTGTTGCTTTCATTAACTATCAACACAGAAGGAGAAATCTTCACGTGTGGTGTGGAAATGGATTCTCCGGGTTCCCCTTTTATTCCCGGCATGCCTGGTGCACCGCTGCCTCCTTTGCTTCCTTTTTCTCCTTTCATTCCAGGAGGACCCCTAAAACCTTGGTTTCCATCCTTTCCTGGTTTTCCCATGATTCCTTGTGATCCCTTTTTGCCCACCATCCCTTGGTCTCCTTTGTCTCCTTTGGATCCAGTTTTCCCTGGAGGTCCCGGGCTTCCCCTGGGACAAAACGTATTCCTTCCTCGTTGCTGACAAATCCTCAGATTTGTGGTTAGCAGATCTTGTATCATGTCTTTTAAGTGGGCGGTGTCATTCTTATGTGTGTCGGATTCTGATGCACTGCGTTCTGTTCTTTGAAAAGCGGCTTCCGGTGAAACAAGGACGACATCTGCAAGGATAAAACAGTAGTCCATTAAGAAGGGAACCATGATGTCAGTTTAAAACAGAGGAGTGAAAGTCGATATATCCTTTCAAAGATAAACCTCTATGGCTCCTATAAGAGTTTCAATTGATACGCGTGGACAGAGAGCAGCAATGGAAAGAAGTAGACATGAACATGGACATTGGTTTAAAAAAGCATTCAAGGATCACTTTAAATGGCAAAGTGCCTGCGTACAATATCGTATTTATGCCAATACACGCCCAAACTCAAATCCTCTTCTCACTAGCAGAATGAAGAACGAGTACAAATCCCATCAAGTTTCCCAGGGCAAAACCCCGCCAATACCCCCACAGGACCCTCTTACTTATGCAAATTACGATTTAACTCTCCAGTGTGACCTAGGCCAATGAGATAATAATAATAATAATTTAATATGATTTGATTTGATTTAATTTGTGCTTTACGTCAGTGCTAGATACCGTTGACACTCAAATAAAGGTTATTATTACTAATTGGGGACACTGTAAAGCACAAATTAAATCAAATCAAATCATATTAAATCAAATCAATCAAATCAAATCAAATGTTGGTTTTGTGGAGAGGGGAAAACCGGAGTACCCGGAGAAAAACCTCTCGGAGCAGAGTAGGCAACCAACAAACTCAGCCCACATATGACGCCGGGGAAGGGAATTGAACCCGGGCCACACTGGTGGAGGGCGAGCGCTCTCACCACTGCGCCAACCCTGCTCCTCCAATTGATTGAATATGAAATAGAATAAGTACTAATAACAGACTTCCCCGAAGACGGAGTTTTCTTCAGAGTATTTTACGGAAACGTTGCTTTGTTACTTCGTCGCGTTTTGTTATAACCATATATTTTTTGTTGCAGAATAAACATACTACACCTGCTGAAAAGAGGGTCACCCAACGAGTGCTTTCTGTAAAATATCTGTTCGGAGAGGCAAAAATCGCCTAGAATTTTCTGTAGCTTGAGGGAGGCTAAAAATTTCTAGATAACCATTCTATTCATATACAATTTTCATAGCACATCTAATAAATTTCCTACGATTTTCTAAATTTTAATTTTTCACATCTCAGGTCCTATGTTAGCCTATCTTTCGTAGAATAAGTAAACCTATAATTTTAGGATTCGAAAATGCGATGGAGAGAGGAAACAGAAATACTCTCACTTTCGTAAAATTTATAATTGCACCTTAAATTTTCGGGAAAATAATACTAAGGCCCTTGTAATTTCGAAAAGACTCAAGTTGCCCTAGGACGACCGAACAGATACAAATTTTATAGCGCCGCTTAGAATGTCTTTCTAGAGATCTGAAACGGTACTCTGGATAGCCTAAAAAGTGTTTCAATGATTTATAATGGTAATTGAACTGAGTGGAGTGCAATTTGGTCTGAAATCATACGCGTGATTTCAAATATCGAACGAGCGCATAGCGCGAGTTCGATATGAAATCACAAGTATGATTTCAGACCAAAATTGCACGACACGAAGTTCAATTACCACTTTATTACACTTATTTTGAAATCACAGCTTCTTGTCAATACTACTTATTTATTTTTCCACTTATGGAAGACCGGTTTTTGAAGAAAAGTAACTTTTTAAAAATGATGCGATTTAGAGCGAAAAATGGTGCAATTTATGAATAAATCACACTGCTATGAGCCAATCAAATTGCAGGGATCACCGGTGATTTCAAAATGGGTGTAATAAAGGAGGAAACCATCGTCGTGTGCCCCTGTGAAAATGCCGGGTAAACATTTAATAAGCATCCAGCCTTGAATAAGCGCCCACTCTCAAGGTCCAAAAATTTAATAAGCGCCCATGGCGGATAATCGAATAAATACAGTAAATGAGTGGGTATTTTTATTCCTCACGAAGCGAGGGCCGTAAAGGTCTCAAATGCGTGGCCGGTTTAGCAATTTGTCACGCGTGGATCGCATAGCGGGCTGCAAAGTGTGGGTCCACAAATGGAAATAGATTGGATTTTTTCTCATAAGATCCGAATATTCTCCGTCGTTAAACTCTTTTTCCGTGGGGCAAATTCTTGTTTCGGTTTTCCAATCTAAGACGCAAATTATGGCGAACATTACCTTGGTTCATGGACGAAAACGAATCCTGGCTTCGTTGTTTCAGCTCAATAACAGCTGCTTCGACAGCCACCAAGCGCTCGTCATAACCGCTGAATTTCACCTCGATTCTAATGAATCCAGCAGAGCAAAGAAACAAAGACAGAACAGACAGAACTGTACCAGGACACAGCGACAAGCAGCGGTCTTTGTTAGACATGTTTGTGCGAGATGCTTCAGCAGTGAAGCCGTGAACACGTTATGTAAGATGAGAGTTATTATGCTCTGTATTCTGTTACTGGATCACGAGATACTGAATAAACACCCGAAAATCACAAGGCTGGTAAACAGATAGTACAAATAGGAAATGACCTATAACCTTGCGAACTTTTTGCACTTGATACGATTTTGTTGTCACCCTTAATGTTAATAAATTAAACGAATTAATTAAATGTCGTCAAGCCTTGTTGCAAAGTTTAAAGTGGTTCAAATAAGGGTAAATCGGCTTCCTTGTAAAACGGTTTGTTTCTGATAAAGTCGCTCTTCAAAGAAAATTCTCAGTGGCTACGTTCGGAGATGGAAAAAAACTTATCCGAGTCTGTAAATTAGCGGTTAACAACAGATGGCACAAGCCAAATTGAAGCCAAGTTCAGGCTCCTGTTCATGTATTAAGAAAATTTCCCAAGTTCCTGATCAGTTAAAGGGTTCGTGCTTGCTAGGCTAACAGCTTTCTTTTTTATGCTGAAAGAGAATTAATCTTTTTCGATAAAATTGACTGACTTTGCTCCTGTGTGGTATTTTATGCTGTCCGCTCAATTCTCAGGCCATTCGAAAGCAATTTCGGTGAGTGCTTTCATAGAACCCAAGCTTTTAAGTCAAGAGCTTGGGCCACCTGTGCACATAAGAAGCGGATTTGGACGGAACGTAACGCAAGATACATACACTGACAAACTACGGTATTTGTGAGGCACTTTGTTTATACGGAATCGTGATGAAGAGTACACGTTTTAGCGAGACTGCGATTTACATGTATTCTGTTACTGAATCATGTGATAGGTAGATAAACGCCCGGAAGGCGAGGTTGGGGAGGTCAGTCCTACCTTATATGGGCTATCTAGCCTTTGTGAAGCTGTGAAGGCTCCTATTTTCAAGCATCTTAGTCAGGGATAGGGTACAGAAATCAGAGAGTTTTGCTTCTAGATTAGGGTATTATTTTGCAGGAAACTGATCAATTGGTGGACGATTTTAGTCTAGACTAAAGAAACCGGAAATTTTTCACTCAAAAACTAAAATCGCAACTTAGTCTAATAGCAAAGAAAGCGTCGATAGGTGTCCGGAATGGATGGTTCAGGAAAACAGGAAAACAGAAAATGACCTATAACAGTCTACATTTCGCTCAGTCTGGGTTCCTGGCTCAGTTGTCCTTTACACAAATATCCGGATACTTTTTAAGGTATTTAGAAGTTTCCGAAGATATTAAAAAAATTTAAAAAAATTTTGGGACATTTAGAAAAATTTGTGGTTTTTTGGCTGTTTTCCAGCTTTTCCTCGCTTTTTTCTTGATACTCAGTTTATCATTCTATGCTAGAAATAATCTAGGTCAGCGGCTTCCCACTTGATTAATGTATTCTATATCACTAGCAGCCATTTGTCAAAATGGAGGATGCTAGAAACGTGCGATGAGTACCAAGAGAAAATGTTCTCTTGATGAGGACCTATGAGCCTGAACCTTCTTCAGGCTCTGAGTCTACTCTCTCTGCTACTGCAAATCCTTCAATACCTGAAAAGTTTGGCCTTAGGGATTCAAAATCGGCCGATTTTTAAAACAAAAATACGAGATATTCCGAGATATTCCGAGACCGATTTTTTTGAGAATTTCCGGAAACATATTTAGGCGATTTCACGTGATATTTGCGTAAAGGCCTATCGCTCAGCCGCGGATATCGCGTCTGCGATGAGGAATGTTTTAGATATGTTTCTGAGTCATACGATACTTGGTTGAAAGCCAGCTGGCCGGTAACCCACTGATTATTGAATCATTGACGCTGAAACTTTAAAAGATTGTACAGAAAATAACCTATAGCAGGAGCCCTGCCTATAGTGACTGCTGACATTTCACTCAGCTGGGGATAACGCGTCTGCGATGAAGAATATTTCCTCGCGAAGCGAGGTTACTAATCGTGTCGCTTTCGGTCAGACCACGTGGCTCGCAAGCGCGAGTAAATCGAGCCGAGAGTTTTTATTTAACAATTATTCGCCGAAGGCGAAGTGATTATCGGTGAATATTCACCGAGACGAAGTCGAGGTGAATATTCATCGATAATCACTGAGCCTGAGGCGAATAATTGTTTTTCCTCGCGAAGCGAGGCCGAAGGCGGAGCGTAACGAGGTTACTAATCGTGTCGCTTCCGGTCAGACCACGTGGCTCGCAAGCCCGAGTAAATCGAGCCGAGAGTTTTTATATATGTATATTTATATATATATATATATCTATATTTTAAAGGTGTCCGTTCGCAGGCCAGGTTACCTGGCAATAGTAGCGCACTTGAGAACTGCTGAACCGCCATTTCGAATTCGGTGATGCCTTTTTGAAAGAAATGTAAATTTTGTGGAAACCGATTTCACTCGTCCTGGAAGTACATCCCAGCAAGATGATCTCCGAGATATTCAAGAAAGATTAGCTCGAGATCGTCGCCGAGTAAGTTCGAATACCGTGAAAATCAACACAAGGAAAGCACGACTCAAAGCAGGGATAGAGAAACGACAGCGGGGAGAATAACGACAGACATCCGTCATCGCAGCAAAGACAAAAACTGCTCGCCCTAGAAAAAGCCAAACGAAACAGCAGGGAAAAGGACGAGGAATTCAACCAAGTTAGTTTGGAATTTGAATGTGTTATTGATAGAAATACAGAACATGAGTGAACGGTTACATAACGAAATATATTAGCGTACTAAATTTAGCAAAACGGCTTAGAAGGGAAACCGAGTAGAAACAACTTCAACGATTGGAGATGTCTCTGGAAAATAATTCTACTAGAAATACGACTCCCGCAAAAACCTCGCGAAGCTAGTTTTTGAAGAAGTCACAATGCTTTCATATTTTATTCTTTATTTTTTTTTATATTATATATTTTATTTTTTATATTAGCGTAATCCCCATTATTTTATTTCTTATGCTGTGTTTGGTACACAATTAGTGACACCTGGTGCAAATTACAAGATCAGTATACCGCTCAACACAGTGCTTAAAAATTGACCTTCATTTAGCTCTTTCACTGCCACTGAGATTGCACCAGAGGGAATAGAAGTAAAATTATTTATTATCTTGACAGGGAATACAGAGTCGATGAAGTATCACAATAATATTCACTTAACACAAATTGAAAATGATTGTAAATCTTTTGCAGGTGAAATCTTGAAGAGTTGATATGAATGCTTGTGTTTACCACGGTGTAAAAACCTGTGTTTTTTTTCTTTAGTTTTATTTTCTTAGTCTCTACTGCTTTGTCTTCTTTGTTGTACATCACTTTTGAACACAATATGTTCTTACACAGAGGATGAGCTGAACGCTCCAATTATTTTTTGTTTATGTTTTTTTGGTTATAATTGCATGAGATTCATTGTAAGAAGAATCTTCTGATTAGATATTTTATTGTCTACTGCAGTCATTATTTCATTCCCGGGTAACCACAATTGAGAGCATTATGAATAGTGCATGTTTTAATGTGTGTACTCTTTCCAGTTGCAATGGTACCCCCAGTGGTAGATAGAAAAATTCCTCTTCCCTCAAAAGAGATGCCATATCAACAAATTGGGGGTAAAACAATTGGATTCTACAAAAGCTTTGAATAAAGGTTTGGTAATAGTGAGTGCCCACTGTATAGTATGTGGTTGTGCTATTTTTAGGTCATATCATAAAAACAATACATGTAAGAAAGAGTTATTGAAATCTTAATATGTTCAAAAAGATTGCTGCACTACGTACTCCTGTAAAAAAATAATGTGAAATCAACATCAATCAGTCAAAAGTATATACCACATGAAAGTTTAATTGTGCTGTTACAGAAACAGGCAAAATATCCATACCCAACCATAGAATAGTACATTATTTTGAATATATGAAAATTTCTATTATAAAAACTGCAGAAGAAAGATTTAATATAAGGACGGTATTTCATCGAAAAAGTCATGGCAGCCAGAGGTATTGAACTGTAACCAATGACATATAGTAACGAGAAGAACTATCATTATATTATTATCATTATTATTATCATTACTATTATTATTACTGGTATTGATATTATTATTGTTATATTTTTTATGTTAAACATAATATATTTTTATGGGGTGGGATTCATGTCTTAATCTTGGTAAAGTTATTGTTACTCTACTACTAAAAGCAATACAAAAATCTTCTTAATAGGCTTTCCATCAGAGGTGGTAGTAATCAAAACAGCTCCAAACAATACCATTTCTTCTTAAAGGCTTAGAATCTAGTGCAGTCATTTGTCTAGAAAGTTTGTGTGGAAAATCATTATTGAAAGCATAGGGCATTTAGGAAACTTGAAACACTTGTTACTACATACAGCACACTTGCAATGAATATATGAGAAAGATCATAAACATTTTGGCATTACAAAATTTATTTTCTTCTTTATAAAGTTTTTCCAATGTAAAAGGTTAATTGCATGTTGTGGTTGTTATGAAATATTGATATTTGACATAAAAATAAAGTAAACGGCAGAAAGTAACAAAGTTAATATGTTATGTCTAACTTTGCAAATTAAGGCTTGAATTAACATTTCATTTGTGAAAAAAGGGCAGGGGTTCTAGATAGCAATATTATCAGGGGGGGGGGGGGTCATTGCACTCTAAGGTAAAACTGACCCATTGTGAAAAGGCTATGAAACTTGTCTCTACACAATATTATTGAAACCTTTCAATCAGAGAATACATACATATATATATATATATATATATATATATATATATAGCAAAGAGAAATACTACTCAGAATTCAGTAATCACATTTGCTTTATTTTAAAATGATCACATTGATCACTGATAATATTGCAGAACCAGTACTTTATAGTGACACAGGGTATACATTCTGTTGAAAATGTTTAACATAACTGCTAGATCAAGAAAATTTACAATATTTTCACTGTTGCAATGATATCAGATCACATCGTTATAAATGATTGCTATAACAACTGCAACTCTCTGTGTTGGAAATTACTTCAAACTGGAAACGCTATCGTTTTATTATGAAAAATACCTATTTACATTCTCTTGTAATCTGTTGGTCGTCTTCCGATTCCGGTTTTAGACTAATAGAATTATTTTCCAGAGACATCTCCAATCGTTGAAGTCGTTCTTACTCGGTGTCCCTTCTAAGTCGTTTTGCTAAATGTAGTACACCAATATATTTCGTTATGTAATCGTTCACTCATGTCCTGTATTTCTATCAATAACACATTCAAATTCAAAACTAACTTGATTGAATTCCTGGTCCTTTTCCCTGCTGTTTCGTTTGCCTTTTTCTGGAGCGAGCAGTTGTTGTCTTGGCTGCGATTTCTGTTGTTATTCTCCCTGCTGTCGTTTCTCTATCCCTGCTTTGAGTCGTGCTTTCCTCGTGTTGATTTTCACGGTATTCGAACTTACTCGGCGACGATCTCGTGCTAATATTTCTTGAATATCTTGGAGATCACCTTGCTGGGATGTACTTCCAGGACGAGTGAAATCGGTTTCCACAAAATTTACATTACTTTCAAAAAGGCATCACCGAATAATGGCGGAAATTCAGCGTTCTCAAGTGCGTTACTATTGCCAGGTAACCTGGCCTGCGAACGGACACCTTTAAAATATAGATATATATAAACATATATATAAATATATATATATATACATATATAAAAACTCTCGGCTCGATTTACTCGGGCTTGCGAGCCACGTGGTCTGACCGGAACCGACACGATTAGTAACCTCGCTACGCTCGGCCTTCGGCCTCGATTCGCGAGGAATTAGTCTAAAAACGGAATCGGAAGATGACCAACAGATTACAAGAGAATGTAAGTAGGTATTTTTCATATTAAAACGATAGCGTTTCCATTTTGAAGAAATTCCCAACACAGAGAGTTACAGTTGTTATAACAATCATTTACAACGATGTGATCTGATATCATTGCAACAGTGAAAATATTGTAAATTTTCTTGATCTAGCAGTTATGTTTAGCATTTTCAACAGAATATATACCCAGTGTCACTATAAAGTACTGGTTCTGCAATATCATCAGTGAACAATGCGATCATTTGAAAATAAAGCAAATGTTATAACTTACTTCTGAGTAGTATTTCTCTTTGCTATATATATAGAGAATACTTCATGGAAAGTGTGGGCGTACGGTATTTACGCACAAGTTGTTGACGTATCAGAAATCGAACGAGAGAGCGCAGCGAACGAGTGAGATTTTTGATACAAAAACAACGAGTGCGTAAATACCGTACAAAGCACTTTCCATGTGGTATTGTGTTTATTATATATATACTGAGATTTAAATTCTTGTTTATCGTCTTTAATGACAGACCAAGACAAAACTCTGTTAGGTGAATTCAAGTTAAAAACTCATGAAAGGATTATAACATAAGCTTGAATTTCTGCTAGAAATTTAACATTACAGCAAGCAAATAAAATGTTAAAATATTATTTATAAACTTTAATCCGAGTCGGACTCCTCAATTCGGATTCTCTTCCACCTTTTTTCGATGGTTTCGGTGACAGAACTCCTGGTTTGAATGGTCGGCGAGGTAGTAAGAGCATTAATGGAAATCGTAAATTGTCCTCCACTTATTACTGCTCCATCGAAAAAACTCATCGGGGTTTTACTAGTGCAAGTGCTCGCAGCAGCAGTTTCGTTAGTTGCAGTAGTTACTTGTGTTTGCGACGATGCTCGGCTTAAGATCCCCGATATGTTTTTTTGTTGATTTAGGTTCAAGCTACTATAGTTTGTTATGCTTTGCACGTTCTTGTGCCCACTTAACTGCATTATATGCGTTGGCGGAATTTCACTATCATTAAGTTTTTGAATCATGTGTTTACGAGCACTATGGTTGGTGAGTCGCTCGTTGTTGATGTTTGCTTTTGAAGCCATTGTTTTCATCAAAGTGTTTAATTTATTTACACCCATAGGTGCCGACTTGAACCAGTGTTTTTTGGAGCCGTCTGTTTTCGTGTGGTTTATTCCCAAGTAGAATGGCGCATCGTCTGCTTTCATGTTTTCCGGCGGTCGCTTTTCACGGTAAATTTTGTACGCCACGACAGGATCTCGTTCATCACCAGTTGAAAACATTTTCGGGGAAACTTTTCGAACGTTTGAAGCGTCTACTCCAGACCTTGTTTTTGTCTGTCTTTCATTGTAAACTAGATAGTCGTTACCTTGTGCGTCCTTACAAAGCTTTACATCTCCCCAGCACAAATCCCTATGCTCTTGACAACCACGCATTCCAAAATGAATGGTGTTGTTCAGCCAAACAGTATTTAACAATGATTCAGCAGAGGAAACTCCAAGCAAATTATTTTCGTAAAGGATATCGACTTCCTCGTCCGTGATTGCCACAGCAGCTTTGTCCTTGTTGCCTCGACCTGCTTTCTTCAGCTCTTTTTGTTTAGCCTGTAAACACTTTCTAAACAATTCAAATTCTTTATCGTTAATGATACTCTTAGTATAATTATTTTTCTTCAAATGTCTTTCAATACTTGAAACAAGACATCTTAAACTTGAAGGCTCATAATCCTCTCCGTCTTTACGTCTCACAGAACGAATAAACTCCGCAAGGTGCTTGTTTAATTCTGCAGGGTCTATGTCTTGCACTTCTCGCTCGTCATTCTTTTCGTTTCTCAAAAAGGTTTCCAGCAATTTCACATCTCGTTTCGTTTTCTCTTTCGTATTCCTGTTTTCGAGACTTTCCACGTAATCCTCGACTGAAGTATCGTGATCAACAAACCTTTTCTCGTTCATGTTTTTAAGCTTCAGCATTTGCGAAAAATTTCTTTAACAAAGTGAAATGCTGCCAGCTGAATGAAAATCACCATGTTACGGCTCACACGTCCAAAAAAATGATACGCAGCACCTGATTGGACGTATCGTTTTCCTCACACGTGGAAAAAGCGATACGCGCCCTTTGATTGGCTTTCGGGTTTTTAGAGCAGCTTGTGAACCAAATTTATTTCGCGCCTTTTCAGTGGGTAAATCTCAGTACATAGATAATAAATATATATATATATATATGTATGTATGTATTCTCTGATTGGAAGGTTTCAATAATATTACGCATAGACAGCAAATTTCATAGCCTTTTCACAATGGGTCAGTTTTACCTTAGAGTTCAAGGACCCCCCCCCCCCCCTGATAATATTGCAATCTAAAAAACCTGACCCATTTCCCACAAATGAAATGTTAATTCAAGCCGTAATTAAGATATTAACCTTGTCACTTTCTGCTGTTTACTTCATTTTTATGATGTCAAATATCAATATTTAATAACAACTACAACATACAGTTAACATTTTACGTTGGAAAAACTTTATAAAGAATAAAATAAATTTTGTAATGCCAAAATGTTTGTGATCTTTCTCACATATTCATTGCAAGTGTGCTGTATGTAGTAACAAGTGTTTCAAGTTTTTTAAATGCCCTATGCTTTCAATAATGATTTTCCACACAAACTTTATAGACAAATAACCGCACTAGATTCTAAGCCTTTAAGAAGAAATGGTATTGTTTGGAGCTGTTTTGATTACTACCACCTCTGATGGAAAGCCTATTAAGAAGATTTTTGTATTGCTTGTAGTAGTAGAGTAACAATACCTTTACAAAGGTTAGGACATGCATCCCACCCCATAAAAATATATTATGTTTAACGTAAAAAATATAACAATAGTAATAATAATAATATAAATACCAGTAATAATAATAGTAATGATAATAATAATGATAATAATATAATGATAGTGCTTCTCATTACTATATATCATTGGTAACAATTCAATTCCTCTGGCTGCCATGACTTTTTCGATGAAATGCCATCCTTATATTAAATCTTTCTTCTGCAGTTTTTATAATAGAAATTTGCATATATTCAAAATAATATAATCTTCTCTTGTTGGGTATGGATATTTTGCCTGTTTCTGTAACAGCACAATTAAACTTTCATGTGGTATATACTTTTGACTGATTGATGTTGATTTCACATTATTTTTTTACAGGAGTGCATAGTGCAGCAATCTTTTTCAACATATTTAGATTTAAATAACTCTTTCTTACATGTATTGTTTTTATGATATGACCTAAAAGTAGCGCAACCACATACTATACAGTCGGCACTCACTATTACCAAACCTTTATTCAAAGCTTTTGTAGAATCCAATTGTTTTACCCCCAATTTTTATTTTTTGGATGTAATGAGATTGTATCTCACACTTCTGTTGATATGGCATCTCTTTTGAGGGAAGAGGAATTTTTCTATCTACCACTGGGGGTACCATTGCAACTGAAGAGAGTCCACAAATTGAAACATGCACTATTCATAATGCTCTCAATTGTGGATACCTAGCAATGAAATAATGACTGCAGTAGACAATAAAATATCTAATCATAAGATTCTTCTTACAATGAATCTCATGCAATTATAACCAAAAAACATAAACCAAAAATAATTGGAGCATTCAACTCATCCTCAGTGTAAGAACATATTGTGTTTAAAAGGGATGTACAACAAAGAAGACAAAGCAGTAGAGATTAAAAATAAAAAAAAAACAGGTTTTTACACCATGGTAAACACAAGCATTCATATCAACTCTTCAAGACTTCACCTGCAAAAGATTTACAATCATTTTCAATTTGTGTTAAGTGAATATTGTGGTACTTCATTGACTCTGTATTCCCTGTCAAGACAATAAATAATTTTACTTCTATTCTCTCTGGTGCAATCTCATTGGCAGTGAAAGAGCTAAATGAAGGTCAATTTTTAAGCACTGTGTTGACCGGTATACTGATCATGTAATTTGCACCAGGTGTCACTAATTATGTACCAAACAGAGCATAACAAATAAAATAATGGGGACTACGCTGATATAAAAAATAAAATATAAAAGCATTGTGACTTCTTCAAAAACTAGCTTCGCGAGGTTTTTGCGGGAGTCGTATTTCTAGTAGTATAAATACATAGGTGATTATTTCAAAAAAAGAAAAAAAAGCATTGTACATCACGAAAAAATTATATTTCATCAAAAGCGCGCGAACGACTGGCAGCCATTTTGTTCGTCGAGGTGATTATCGGCTGATAATCCGAGATAGCGAACCAATCAGAGCGCGCGGTTTTGTATAACCACCTGAGTATTTATACTAAATATGTATATTTATATATAATCGTGAGAAGTTGTAGAAAACACTGCTGAATAGTGCTCAATACACATTTGTGTAGAGCGGTATATAGAATTGGGTTACTAAATGAAAACACACATGATTCCCTGCAACTCTGAGTTTCGTGCTTACGCACTCATCAGGCAGATTTAAGGTATCTGCCTGATGAGTGCGTAAGCACGAAACTCAGAGTTGCAGGGAATCATGTGTGTTTTCATTTAGTAACCCAATTCTATATTTATATATATATATATATATCTATATTTTAAAGGTGTCCGTTCGCAGGCCAGGTTACCTGGCAACATTACTTCATGTGAATTTCCGCCATTTCGAATTCCGTGAATGATGTTTTGAAAATAATGTGAATTTTGTGGAAGCCGATTTCACTAACCCTGGAAGTACATCTCAGCAAGAAGATCTCCGAGATATACAAGAAAGAGCGGCGAGGGATCGTCGTCGAGTAAGTTTGAATGCCGCAAAAATCAGCGCACGGGAAGCGGCGACTCAAAGAATAGATTAAGAAACTACGGTAGGGACGATAACAAGAGACATCGCGGCAGAGACAACAACTGCTCGCTCAAAAAAGGCAAAGAAACAGCAAGAAAAAGGACCAGGAATGCAATCAAGTTAGATGGGAAATTGAATTTGTTATAGATAGTAACAAAGACTCGTTTTAGCTATACAGGACATGAGAGACTTAGAACGGAAACCGAGAAGGAACGACTTCAAAAAGATTGAGATACACTGGAAAATATGATAATCACAAGGCAAACTGCAATGAAAACAGATTCAGAATTTAAGGAAAATCATGGCAACAGCGTACAGACAGAATCAGAGGACGAACGAGGAAACAGATTACCATATCGTCGTGAAAAAAGTTTCAGGAAAGGGGAAACAGAAACCAACCTCAAAGAAATGAAAGATGACAGTCAAGTAGTATTTATACTGCAATGAGAATGCAAGTAGGTATTTTTCGTAGTGAAACGATTGTCTTCCATTTTAAAGAAATTCCCAATACAGAGATTGCAGTTGTGATAGCAATTATTTATAATTATGTGATCTGATATCATTGCAACAGTGAAAATATATTGTAGATTTGTTTGATGTAGCAGTTATGTTCAGCATTTTCAACAGAAAACATACCAAACAATAAGTGACTGGTTCTGCAGTATTATCAGTGATCAGTGCAAGTATCTGTAAATAAAGCAGTTGTCATTACTGACTTCTGAGTAGTATTTCTTTTTGCTATATTTCTTTCCTACATATATGTATTAAGTAATTACAAGGTTTCGTGGGGACAAACAAGTTCCATAACCATTTCAAAATGAGTTTTACCTTTGAGTTCCAAGTATCCCTGGGAGTTACTCTCTTAGCCCCCACCCTTTTCCCACAAATCAAAAGTTAATTTAAGCCCTACATTGCAAAATTAGGCGTAACATCTTAACCTTTTTCCGTAATGCTGTTTAAATCATTTTTATGATGTCAAATACAAATATTTAATGACAACCACAATACACAGTTGACCTTTTTCATTAGAAAAACTCTATAAGGGAGAAACTAAAGTTTGTAATGCTAAAATTTTTAGTGATTTTTCTTATATGTTGTCTTTGTATTGCGCCCGGGTGGCTGCATAAATTTGGCTCTTGAATTTTATCGAATTTTTTATCCTCCGTTCGTATTTTGAAGAGTTTTATTATATCTACCTCTTTTAAACTACTTCACGTTTGCGGGTATGTTGATGTATACGAGAAACTTCCTTTTTTCACTGCGGAATTGCTGGAAATTGACAAGCAAAGACCTTGGTCACGGACTAATGCACCGGCCCTTGTCAAGACAAGTATGGTTAACTCTTAAGAATTTCAATTTGCTCGCTCCGAGGAGAGGACAACGTGGGAGAAACCACCAAAGATGTCTAAACGATAGACCTATCCATGCTATTATTCGTGGAGAGCGTCAGCAAAACTTCCAAGAGAAACGGCGTGGTGCAAACCAAAGTAACTTATTAAATATTCAATTTGACATCTTTGCAGCTAAGACAACCTCTCATGGGACCTTACATTCAAAAATCCATGGAAATAATTCTCAGAAATCAAAAGTAACCGTGGCACACTTAAACGTACGATCGTTGAAGACAAGAGAGCATTTGATTCAAGTGAGGCATTTAATGGATGAAAAGAAGTATGCAATCTTGGCAATTTCTGAATCTTGGCTAAATTCAAGTGTGAAGAACGCTGAGGTGGAAATTGACGGATACAGTTTGTCTAGACTGGACAGGCCGAGAAACATGAAGAATGAGTTTGGTGGTGGGGTGTGCGCGTACATGCGCAAGACCTTGAAGTCTAAGGTACTTAAAGACCTATCCGGAATATCAGACTCTGGTTTTCACCAATTATGGATGCAAGTTCAGCACAAAACGCTCAAGTCATTTTTGCTGTGCGTCACTTACAAGCCTCCTGATTGTAATGTTGCCTGCTTTGAAGACTTCAGGGACCGCTATACGCAAGCGCTTGTATATGGCCTACCTGTTCTAGTGGTCGGAGATCTCAACTGCGATTTGCTCGTTAGTTCTTCTAAATCAAGAACATTAAACAACTTGTGTACAAGTCTGAATATGAAGCAGCTTATTACCCAGCCCACAAGAGTGACTGAAACATCTAAATCTCTGATTGATGTCATTTTTACTTCAAACCCGGCGATAATTATGGATAGCGGTGTAGTGGAGACTCACATCAGCGATCACTTTTTAGTTTTTGCTGCGTTAAATCTAAGGATGCCCAAGCCACCGGCTGCGTATGCTGTCGCTAGGAGCTACAAGTACTACGATCCTCAGAGCTTTTTGAGCGACCTTAACAAGATTCCTTGGTATGAAAACATTTTGTCTGATGATGTAAACGAGAAACTGCTTAATTTCAATAAAGCCTTTTTCCGGGTTCTGGATAATCATGCACCTATTAAGAAAATTAAAATCAAACATCGGAGATGTCCATTTATAAATGAAGAGATCAAAGAGAAAATGATAAAAAGAGATCAAGCTCATAAAATCGCGCGAGAGACGGGTGCTCTTGTGGATTGGCAGTATTATCGGGACTGTCGCAATGTTGTTAAGAGGGTATTACGCGAAGCAGAGAAGGAGTATGTCCAAAATGAAGTTAAAAAGAATCAGAGCTCTAGTGAACAGTGGAAGGTGATACGGAATTGCATACCAACTAGGGAGAAGTCGCGCCCAGCTTATTCTAGGGATATGAAAGAACTTGCGACGGAATTCAATGAATTCTTTACGGAGGTGGGAGTACGTGCCGCAGAGGAAGCCTCAAGACTCGCATCAGTCAATGGTCTAACTACTTTACATCAAGAACTCCCTGTCAGTTTTGTACCCGAAGAACATGAGTTTCGATTTCGGGCTGTTACCTCTTTTGAGATCAATAGGATTGTACAGTCGTTTCCTTCAAATAAAGCACCAGGGAAAGATAAATTACACATGGCAGTGGTGAAAGATGCTCTACCTGCTATCCTCCCGAGTTTGACCGAGATCATAAACAGTTCACTTTTGACATCTGTATTTCCCTCACCATGGAAAGAATCTGAAATTGTTCCAATTCTAAAGGATGGTGGAGATCCGGAAGTAGCCAACGGGAATAGACCTGTGTCGTTGCTGCTTGCCCTATCTAAGATATGTGAACGAGTAGCCTTAAATCAATTTACAGAATATGCAATAAGGAGAAACTGTCTCAGTGGGCACCAAAGTGGGAATAAGAAAGGACATTCGACAGAGACACTCAATATTTTGATGTCAGATCTAGCCTTGGAGGCAATGGACCGCAAGCAAGTCACTGCCTTGGTGTTATTAGATCTTTCCAAGGCATTTGACAGCATTGATCACATGTCCTTGTTAAAGAAGTTACGTGTAATGGGTACCTCTAAAGAGGCAATAGAATGGTTTAGAAGCTACTTGACCGGAAGAAAACAGTCGGTGAGAATCGGTTGCGAAATATCTGAACCCCGCCTAGTCTCGTATGGTGTGCCACAAGGATCAATTTTGGGCCCAGCATTGTTTAATATCTATATCAACGATCTACCATCTGTACCCAAGGTAGGGTCGCTAGAGTGCTATGTTGATGACTCTCAGTTATACCTCTCATTTCCTGTACGTGATGTCACCTTAGCCGCAGCTCAGCTGACAGAAGATCTTAGGAACATAGCCACATGGTGTTGTAAGAACAGTCTACTCATTAACCCGGACAAAACAAAATTTCTGGTTCTGGGGACTCCGCAGTTGCTGATGAAGATTCCAGATGATCTAAGCATTACACTACTCAGCAAAGTGATTACATCATCCAAGTCTGCGAAAAACCTGGGGGTTACAATAGACTGTAATTTAACGTACGACGAACATATAACTCAATTAACTTCGAAATGCATAGGTAGCCTTTGTCAAATAAATCGCGTAAAATACCTGTTTGATAGGCGTACGTTGATCACTATAATCAATTCTCTCGTATTCAGTAAATTATTGTATTGTTCATCAGTATGGGCTAACACTACCAATAAAAACATCGAGCTATTACAGACAGTGCAAAATTTTGCAGCCCGGATAGTTTCTGGAACGAGGAAATTTGATCATGTTACACCTATTCTTAAGCAGTTACAGTGGCTGCCAATTGCTAAACAACTTGAGGTTAGGGATGTTACCATGGTATTTAAATGTTTAAATGGACTCGCACCTCCATATCTTTGTCAGAAGTTTAAAACCAGATCGGAAGTGCACAACTGCAACACTAGGAATAAGGACCATCTACATATACCACTCTGCAGGACGGCTGCAGGTCAGCGCGCGTTTACCTTTAGAGGCCAAAGGCTGTGGAATAGTCTCCCAGATGAGTTTAAGTCTATCACTAATTTAGATGTGTTTAAGGCTGAAATAAAACAGCATTTTTTAAGGGTATTTTTGAATAATTAAGTTTTAGATATTTGTCATTGTAAATTAAGCTGAAAAGCCTTTTTGAGGAGATTAATAAAGTTATTATTATTATATATTCATTGCAAGGGTGCTGTATGTAATAACAAGTCTTTAAAGTTTCCTAAATGGCCAATACTTTCAATCATGATTTTCCACACTAACTGTATGGACAAATAACTACACTAGCATGATTGCCACAGGTAAGAAAATGGTAAGGGAAAAAAATTCTTCAAGGTCAGTGAAAAGTCAGGGAATTTCAAATCAAGTAAGGGAAAGTTTAAGTATTTGAGAGAATTAAGGGAAAAGTGAAATTTAAGACTACCAATTTATTTCTTGCCAATTTAGTGATGGTTTGGTGTGGTCAAGAATGTGACATGAAATGTGTTGGATTGGTAGAATTAAATGGCTGATTACCTGATCTTGGGTATCCAAGAAAATCAATCCTTCTTCCATAACCTTGTTATTTTAAGAAACTATAAATCCATGTTCACTGTATGTAAATTTCGGAAAGCATATTAAATAAATGGGTGGAGAGGTAGGCTGTTAGGAGAGGTTGGAGGCCATTACCAGGACTAATTTTGGACTTTTCTAATTTAGTTGGAAAGGGAAATTTTACATTTGTCAGGGAAATGTAAGGGAATTTCAAGATCCAGTGGCTGTGCAACCATGACTTGATTATAAGTCTAAAAGAATAAATGGTATTGTTCTTAGTTGAGTAATTTTTACCACCTCTGATACAAACCCTATTCAGAATAAAACTGTATTGCTTGTAGTAGCACAGGAACCTTTTCTCAGAATAGGACATACACCCCCACCCCATAACAGTATATTACGTTTAACATAAAAAATAACAATACCAGAAATTATTATAATAATAATAATAATAATAATAATAATACAATAATAATAATCATAATAAATACAAGAAATGAGATAATACAAAAAGGGATAATAATTTAGTAACCGAAGTAAATACATAAATTGGGGTCTTATCCCTCATGAAAAACAATTACGAGTTCTTTAAAAACTAGCTTCGCGAGGTTTTGCGGGAGTCGTATTTCTAGTTTAGATCTGTTTCTGCCACGGTGCTTGGTTAAAAGCTAGCTGGCTAGTAACCAACCGATCGTTGAATCATTACGTTGAAACGCTAAATCAGAAAACAGGAAATTACCTACGGTCTCTTAATTGCGTGTAAACTCAGTGGCGTTTCGAAATAAAACAAGCGAGTCTCTGATTGAGGACATTTTAAAATTTTGACGGTTTTTCTTCACTTTTGAAAAAGTTACTCTTGCATTGGTGACACTATCGCTTACCAGCCGCTGTTGCAAGTCATTGAATATTGAGTGCTGTTTACTGATGTTGGGATTATTCTTCTTTCCTCCCAGAGTGTGAACAGGTTTACTATAAAGACCGTGATACATCACAAACAAGAGCAAACACAATCAATATGCTTCCCGATTGTGTTTCGATCGAATATCGATTAATTGTGTTTGTAATGTATTGCCGACTATTGCATTCGATAGTGAATCATGGGATGTCAAAAACGAAGAACATTTGAAGCTGTTGGTGTGTAGCTTTGAACCCGAAACAGACTTAGTAACCTTACATTTTTCTCATTTTTGCCACGTTAGAAACTACACTGTATCCACTAGTATTGCAAACGTGTTGTTTGCTTTTTGAATTTTGAGGCGCCCTCTTCCAGGGTCGGGTAGTGCAATGACCAGTGTCAGGAGCCTATTATGGGCTCCTGCCAGTGTGCTAGTGTGTGCAATGACAGAGCGACATGGTGATGCTTAGGGCCGGAGTCCCTCAGGAGGAAAAAGGCCAGGCCAGAAGGCCGTAAGCCAAAACCCCCTATAACTGCAATGGGATGTAACTGGCGTAATGGCGCGCGACAGCAAACGTGTTATCGACAGGGAATGTGTCCGACGTGAAACTAAGCATGGAGAATCAGTTCAAATCGATGTTGAAGGTTTTTGCTTTCATGTGGTGTTGCTAGACTTAGATAATGAGGAGCTGACAGCAACGCGTACTGTGTAAGTTGACGTAGCAAATCATTCGATACCAGAGACTCATTTGTCGCAAATCTCTCCAACACTTTTTAATGTGCATGTCAACGATATTGCGGAGATTGCATCCCCTGGGCAATACTTGTATCCACTTGCAAGCACGCTGATGACTGCACTCTATATGAACTAGTCTCTAAAGACTCTGTCAGTCAAATGCAGGATGCTGTGGCTCACCTCGAGAGATGGGATGCGAAGAATAAAATGGAGCTGAATGCTAAGAAGACCAAAGATATTTGGATCAGTATAAAAAAATTCATGTCCGGAATTTTACGAACAGGAATAGTACGGGTGATTTATATTGTATTTCTCGGTCATTATTATTATGCCGGTCGGTTTTTACTGGAGATGCACTCACTGAGGTTGTGTCAAACTAAAAGCCCATGATTAAAAAAATAAGGGCATTCCCCTGGCAGATTGTTGACACTTTATTAAACTGACACTATATTACGGCTGGGGAGTGTCGCTATTTTAAATCACTGAATTCTAACCCGGGTTTGGCCGTAAGGAAGAGGTTTACTGAAGCCAACAGAACCATCGTATGGCTTTTTTCCGTCTGTTCCATTTACTGAATTCTGCTGAAGCCAGGTAAAAACTGAAACAGGAAAGACACGTTTTTGTAGGGTACCAAAGCACTATCGGTATAGCTAACTGATACTGATAGTTGATAAACTCTTTGGAGCCATTACCTCTATTCCGACTCCCTTGAAAACTCTCACAAATCACGAAATTACGGCTGCAAATCAATGTCGAAATCAGAGTACGATAACATAACTGTTTAAGAAGAGAAATCTGAGGCGGAAATTGCCCTGGTTTATTGTTCAGAGCAGGCAGCGCAAGCTGCGTGATTGGGTGCTACACAAACGTTCGGTTTCTCTGTAGCATTAGTGGAATTGTACCATCCCTTCTTACTAAAGAGTTAGTTTTTTTTCTTCTAAGTACCTCTGACTGTAATCTCTGACTGTAACATTTGACTTCATTTGAGTTGATTTGTCGGTTCGAAACTGACGCTTGACATCTTTTAATATGAGCTCAAAGCGAACAGCGTGTGCGGCTGTACGCATTTTGAGCGTCCCACAAGGAAATGAAGTCGCCATAATTGCGCGAAGAATATTATTTTTATTTTTTTTTCTCAAGCATCCGAGCAGGCCGGAATCCTAAGTCCTCGAATTTGATTGGCAAATCACGCGTGCGAAGTCAGAGACAGTTAGATAAATCGATTCGTTGATAGGCCACACCGATGAACCTAGATTCGTCCCGCCCCATGCGTGCACGAATAATAAATCAAAAGTCAAAGATAACACAGATGTTTTAAGGACGGACCATTAGAAAAGTGATGGGGGTGGGGGTGGGGAAAAAAACAAAAAAAAATTCATGCAAGGGAAAATGCCAAGCAAAAAAATTCATACAAAGAAGAAGGTAAAAAAAAAATTCATGCAGAAGGAAGGTCCATTTGTGACTTTTTCACACGTAGTAAAAAAAATTCGTGCAGAGGGGCTCACCTTTTAAGCGAAATATAAAACATTTGCAGAGATTCTATTGTTTAGATACTCGATCGTGATTGGATAATTTGTATGAAAACCGGTTTAGGTGCCGTAGATTTGAGGTAGTCGCGGCATATAATTCATGGTCGGCCAAGATATAGTCACCAAATATAATGTTTACAGGGGTATACAAGGGTTTAGAAAGGTATATCCTTTTAAACCCTTGTATACCCCTGTAAACTGACTATATGGTGGCCTACCATAAATTATATGCCGTAGTCGCACTGTAAATTTCGTGCTTTTCGCGATATTTAAAGTCTTGCGTAAAAAGTTTTTTTTTGCGCATATTAACTACGGGAAATTGAATACCCGGGTATATGATTCTTTTTTTAAATTAATTTAAACGGGGACCCATTTGAAGAACTTGACAATGTCTTTCAGCTTTTAGAGCAATTCGACGGTGTCATGTAGTAATCTTGTTTAACAGTCTACTTTGTTGCAAAGGAACATGTCAAACTGTTTACAGTTTGTTCGATTTCTGTGTAATTTAAGCTATTCGCTATGAATAATAAAAGTCAGTCGTGCCAGTTTGAAGACTAACTGTTTGTTAATGCAGATCAGAATGTTGAGCATTCTCGCGACATTTAGCTCTCCGATGATGCGCTCTTTTATTTATTTTTTTTTTTTTTCAGGACAAATCGCTAAAAAATCAAGCCCCGCGAAATATGCCTGTTCCATTGAAAATAAACAAACAACAAGGCATATATACTGATGGGGGTCTTACCGACCGAGTGAATTTTGACTCTTGGAAAACGAAGTATGAGACGAAGCCTGGTGTGGGGTTTATTTGGATCACTTGCTCCTTCGCTCGCCCACATTTTTTTCGGATAAAAGGTAAAATATTTCGCTTAAGGCCATTCGGTCAAATTCTAGTCTTGCTGTTAAAAAATGGCCATTCCAGTCCCAATCAATATTTCGTGGAATGATTGACATAAAATCATAAGCTAAAAGACTGTGGGTTACATGCTAACAAGCCAGCCCTCCTGCAAGTTTATAACGGGTTATTTTTTATTTTCGTACGAGTCTCGGGATTCTTGAACCACAAGCAGTGCCGTAGCAAGGGGAGGGAATGGGGGGCGTGCCCCCCCCCCCCCGAATTTGTTTCCCAAAAAGTAAAAAGAGACCTGTATAAAATGTTGAAAACAAAATTTTATCTCGCATGCCCCCCCTCCCCCCCCCCCCTCAACAAGGTACTGTCCCGAAACTCTCCACCTCAGACTGAACCAAAATTTCAAGCGTCAAATTTGCTTGAACGTTTTACGAAACTCTCTCTTTAGCCCAGAGTAAATTTGCTTAGAAGTTGCCTAGTAAGAGGAAATTGAACGTTGATCATTATTTCAGTCAGCATAGTTCCTCGCGAAGCGAGGTTACTAATCGTGTCGCCTTCGGTCAGACCACGTGGCTCGCAAGCCCGAGTAAATCGAGCCGAGAGTTTTTATATATGTATATTTATATATAGTTGTGTAGAAAAGAAGGTTTGCCAACGATGACGCTAGTGAGAAGGATCCCAAAGGATACGCGACGCTTACACTCGGTGGATTTAATAGGAATAAAAGAGGAACAGCGAACTTCTCACATGAGGTTTAATACTGTAGACGTTTCGCCCGTTCGGGCTTCTTCAGTACAGTATGTAAGATTAAAAAGATTACAAATACTTGGAATAAAAAAATTATTTACAATATTGGTGTCTTATATATGAGAAAGGAAAGAAAAAAGAAAATTACAAACAATAAAATTTTTTTAAAAAACTAACATCTAATAAAAACCTAATGAATAGGGACTAATTAGTGATACAATTTGTGATCCCTAATTGGGCCCTTGATTAACATATATAGAATAAAAACTTTACGTAATAAGACTTGTGAAAAGAAAAGAAACAAAACCGTTGACAGATGTTAGTTAAATCTTATTCTATTCCTTGAATTGAATTCAGATCTTTTATTCAATCCATAAGGCTGAAGGGTGCAAAGTTGTGCACTCCAATAAGCTTCTCTTGTTAGAAGACGTTCATCAAGGCTGTTATTGTCTCTTGGGTTGGAAATTTGTTCAATTATTGTAAAATTGAAGTCACAGAGAACATGAAGAGTTTTGTTGAAGTGTGTCGCAACTTCACAAGTTTTCTTATTAGTATTCATGGCCGATTTATGATTCCGAAAACGCACTTTGAATTCATTGCTAGTCGAACCTACATATTGCACACTACATTTTGTGCAGGTGACCAAATAGATAACATTTTTGGATTTGCAATGAAGATGTTGTGTAATTTGGTAGGATCTTTTAGAACTAGCGCTAGTAAAGTGGTCAGATTCAACTAAAAAGTTACGGCAAAGATCGCATTTACCTTTGCATTTAAAACAGCCATGTTTATCAGAGTCATTGTCCTCCATTCTACGTGGGCGTGCAAGAATTTCCTTTATGTTTTTAGATCTTCTGTAAGATGGAATAATTGATCCTCGAGGGAAAATTTTAGAAAGGGAAGGAGAATCATAAATAAGATGTTTATGAGAATTGAGAATTTTTCCAATGCTAGGTAAAATAGGGTTGTAATCTAAAACCAATGGAAAAATTTTTTTGGATTCTCTATTGGCAGGGGCAAGAAGGTCCTCCCTGGGAATAGATTTAACTTTCTCGAATTGTTGTTTCACCTGGATAGGATTATAGCCTCTATTAATTAAATAACTCTCATATTCATTACTTCGTTTGTCAAAAGATTCAGGGGTGGAACAATTTCTTTTGACTCTGGTAGCAACACTTAATGGAATGGCCTTAGAACAGTGAGCTGGGTGGGCACTGCTACGCAACAAATAAATATGATTATCGGTAGGCTTGGAGTAGATATCCGTTTGGATAAATCCGTCAACAAGATTAAGTGTAAGATCTAAAACATTAAGAGATATCGGGGAATGAACAAGGGTAAACTTAATGGTGGGGTAAAGAGAATTGATAAACTCAGTGAACTCAATTAATTTAGAGTGCCCTTGTGTCCAAAGATCGAAAATGTCATCCCTATATCTCCACCACAGATTTGGTTTGACGCTCTATACCAGATAATCTTTCTCCCGGAGAAAGGCAGGCATTGTCCACACTGAGAGATTTCGAAGGGCTCACTATCAAGATCCAAGACAAGGGTTCCAAATTTGTTGTGATTGACACGGAGGTCTATGATGCCAAAATGAAAGAACAACTAGAAAACCAGCTCCACTATAAGAAACTTGATTCAGATCCTAGCACGGGGGTTGTTAACGTTATCTCACAATGGGGTAGAAAGTGGCTTGAGAGAGGCCAAATCAGTAAAGAAATTGCCCAATGGGTTACCAACAAGAACGCAAAGCCAGGAAAAGCCTTCGGCACCATCAAGACCCATAAGGACGGGAATCCCCTTAGGCTTATTACATCTTGCTGTGGGACGGCAATTGAAAACCTTTCAGCTTTCACTGAATTCTATCTCAAGCCTCTTGCCCAAGATTTACCATCCTTCGTCAAGGACACCACCCATTTATTACAAAAGATTCAAGATCTTACAAAACGGGTCCTTTCCCAAATGAAAGTCTTTTAGTATCTTGGGATGTTGTTGCCATGTTTCCCAATATTGATAACCATTTGGGAATCAACGCAATAACAGAAGCCCTTAATTCCAGAACAACTAATTTTCCATCCACTGATTGTATTGTAGAAGCGGTTAAGATCTGCCTACAACACAATAATTCTCAATTCAAAGG
>OX453272.1:11048587-11121087 GCA_949710005.1 Ricordea florida
CTTTTTAATCTTACATACTGTACTGAAGAAGCCCGAATGGGCGAAACGTCTACAGTATTAAACCTCATGTGAGAAGTTCGCTGTTCCTCTTTCATTCCTACTAAATCCACCGAGTGTAAGCGTCGCGTATCCTTTGGGATCCTTCTCACTAGCGTCATCGTTGGCAAACCTTCTTTTCTACACAACTATATATAAATATATATATATATATTTATTATATCTGCAACCCTTGTATATGAGCAAACGCGCGTTCTGATTGGTTCCCTACTCATAGTATATCAGCTCATATACCATTGGCACGGAAAACGACCATCATGGAGGGATGATTTCTTGAATTCGACAGGGAGAAATTCAAGTCAAGCTTAAAAATCATACACCAAAGAAATACTACCGAAGCAAATAAATATGGGATGAAATTATTCGACGGTAAGTGAGCAAATTATACTGCGAAATTGTTTATTACGAACGAAAGTGAAACTCTTACAAACAGCCGCCATTTTGAAAGATCTGTGAAGCCCGTAAACTGAGTTTTTATTTTATTTCTGCCTACTTTTTCCACTTTAAAATTCTTAAACTAATTTGCTAACTCGAAAAAAAATTGACAAGTACATTAAAGAGATGTTTAAAAACGAGCCGGACTCGTGTTTGAAATTTTTTTACACATCGGCTCTACAATATGTCGGCTCGACAACAACATGGTTCTGTTCAAAAACAATAACAAAGTCAATTCTTGTCGTACAAACTAATTCCAGTGTCTCATAAGCGAGGGTTTAGAGATATAATAAAACAATTATTCCACTCAATCTCGTCGCATATGAGCTATAGCCAACTCGACGCTACACGCCTCGTTGGCTATTAGCTCATATACGACTCGATTTCGTGGAATAATTGCTAAATATACATATATAAAAACTCTCGGCTCGATTTACTCGGGCTTGCGAGCCACGTGGTCTGACCGGAAGCGACACGATTAGTAACCTCGCTTCGCGAGGAACAATTAGTGACTGGTTCTGCAATATTATCAGTGATCAATGCAATTCTTTGAAAATAAAGCAGATGGTATTTATTACTGACTTCTGAGTAGTATTTCTGTTTGCTATATATCTTTGCTACATATATGTATTATGTAATTAAAAGGTTTCGTTGGGACTGACAAGTTCCATAGCCTTTTGTAAATGGATTTTTACCTTTGAGTTCCAGGTATCCCTGGGAATTACTCTCTTAGCCCCCACACTTTTCCCCAAATGAAGAATTCATTTAAGACCTACTTTGCAAAATTAGGCATAACATCTTAACCTTTTTCCTTAATGCTGTTTAATTCATTTTTATGATATCAAATAAATATTTAACTAGAAATACGACTCCCGCAAAACCCCGCGAAGCTAGTTTGTAAAGGACTCCTAATGGTTTTTCCTATGAGGTATAAGACCCCAATTTACGTATTTACTTATTATTATATTATTTTTACTTTTTGTACTTTCTCATTTTTTGCAATTATCATGATTATTATTATCGTATTATTATCATTATCATTTTTAATATTATTACTGGTATTGATATTATTATTAGCATTGTTATTTTTTATGTTTAACATAATATACTGTTATTGGGTTGGGTTGTATGTCCTAATCTGGGAAAAGGTATTGTTCCTCTACAACTACATGCAATTCTGTTTTTCTTGTGAATAGGGTTTGTATCATAGGAAGTAAAAATTACTCAACTCTGAACAATACCATTTCTTCTTTTAAGCTTAGAATCTAGTCATGGTTGCCACAGCCATAAGATCTTTAAATTTCCTGACTTTTCCCTGACAAATGTAAAATTTCCCTTACCAACTAAATTAGAAAAGTCACAAATTAGTCCTGGTAGTGACCTCCAACCTCCTCTCACAACCAACCTCTCCACCCATTTATTTAATATGCTTTCAGAAAGTCACATACAGTGTACGTGGATTGATAGTTTCTTACGATAACCAATTCATGGAAAAAGGATTGATTTTCTTGGAAACCCAAAATCAGCTTGTCATTTAATTCCACCAATCCAACACATTTCATGTCACATTCTTGACCACACCAAACCAAAGCTGAATTGGCAAGAAATAAATTAGTAGTATTAAATTTCACTTTTCCCTGACTTGATTTGAAATTCCCTTACTTTTCACTGACCTTGAAGAATTTTTTCCCTTACCATTTTCTGACCTGTGGCAATCATGCCAGTGCAGTCATTTGTCCATACAGTTAGTGTGGAAAATCATGATTGAAAGCATAGGGCATTTAGGAAACTTCAAAGACTTGTTATTACATACAGCACCCTTGCAATGAATACATAAAACAGCAAACAGAAAAACAGCTAAAACTTTTAGCATTTCAAACTTTAGTTTCTCCCTTGTAGAGTTTTTCCAATGTAAAAGGTCAACTGCATATTGTGGTTGTTATTAAATATTTGTATTTGACATCATTAAAATGAATTAAACAGCATTAAGGAAAAAGGTTAAGATGTTGTCTAATTTTGCAAATTAGGGCTTAAATTAACTTTTCATTTGTGGGAAAAGGGTGGGTGCTAAGAGAGTAATTCCCAGGAATGCATGGAACTCAAAGGTAAAAACCCATTTTGAAATGGCTATGGAACTTGTCTGTCCCAACGAAACTTTTTAATTACGTAATACATATATGTAGCAAAGAAATAGAGCAAAGAGAAATACTACTCAGAAGTCCGTAACGACATCTGCTTTATTTACAAATAATTGCATTGAACAGTGATAATATTGCAGAACCGGTAACTTATTGTTTGGTATCTATTCTGTTGAAAATGCTGAACATAACTGCTACATCAAACAAATCTACAATATATTTTCACTGTTGCAATGATATCAGATCACATAATTATAAATAATTGCTATCACAACTGCAATCTCTGTATTGGGAATTTCTTTCAAATGGAAGGCAAACGTTTCACTACGAAAAATACCTACTTGCCTTCTCATTGCAGTATTAATACTACGTGACTGTCATCTTTCATTTCTTTGCGGTTGGTTTCTGTTTCCCCTTTCCTGGCACTTTTTTCACGACGATATGGTAATCTGTTTTGTCGTTCGCCTTCTGATTCTGGCTCCTACTCCGTGTACCGGCACAGATGACGTAAAACAAAGCCAGACAATAACAAACATGTTACTGAATAATTTTACACACAATGATGAAACAATGCGCTACGTCATCTGTGCCGGTACACGGAGTAGGACCGGAACCGACACGATTAGTAACCTCGCTTCGCGAGGAACAACAACTGCAATATACAGTTGACCTTTTACATTGGGAGGACTAAAGTTTGTAATGCCAAAATTTTCGCGATCTTTCTTATATATTCATTGCAAGGGTGCTGTATGTAACTGAACAAGTCTTTAAAGTTTCCTAAAAGCCCTGTGCTTTCAATCATGATTCTCCACACTAACTGTATGGACAAATGACTTTATGGACTAATTCATTTTTATGATGTCAAATACAAATATTTAATAACAACCACAATATACAGTTGACATTTTACATTAAAAAAACTCTACAAAGGAGAACCTTAAGTTTGTAATGCCAAAATTGTTATGATCATTCTTATGTATTTATTCCAAGGTTGCTGTATGTAATAACAAGTCTTTGAAGTTTCCTAAATGCCCTATGCTTTCAATCATGATTTTCCACACTAACTGTATGGACAAATGACTGCAGTAGCATGATTGCTACAGGTCTGGAAATGGTGAGGGAAAAAAGTCTTCAAGCAAGGGAAAAGTAAGGGAATTTCATTTTGAGTAAGGGAAAGGTTAAGTCTTTGAGAGAAGTCAGGGAAAAGTGAAATTTAAGAGTTCTAATTTTCGTATTGCCAATTCAGCTATGATTTGGTGTAATTAAGAATTACCATGAAATGTGTTGGAGTGGTAGAATTAAATGACAATCTGATTTTGGATTGCCTAGAAAATCAATCCTTTTTCCATGACTTTGCTACCTTAAGAAACTATCAATCCATATGCACTGTATGTGACTTTCTGAGCATATTAAATAAATGGGTAGAGAGGTTGCCTGTGAGGTGAGGTTGGAGGCCATTACCAGAAGTAATTTGTGAGTTTTCTTATTTAGTTGGTGAGGGAAATTTTACATTTGTCAGGGAAAAGTAAGGGAATTTCAAGATCCTGTGGCTGTGGCAACCATGACTAGATTCTAAGCTGAAACAAAGAAATGGTATCGTTCAGAGATGAGTAAATTTTTACCACAACTGATACAAACCCTATTCAGAAGAAAACTGCATTGCTTGTTAAGTAGTAGAGGAACATACCTTTACCCAGATTAGGACATACACCCCCACCCCATAACAGTATATTATGTTAAACATAAAAAAAAAATAACATTGATAATAATATCAATACCAGCAATAATGATAATAATGGTAATAATACAATAATAATCATGATAATAATTACAAGAACTGAGAAAGTAAAAAAAGTGATAATGATATAATAAGTAAATAGTTACATAAATTGGGGTTCTATCCCTCATGGGAAAAACCATCATGAGTTCTTCAAAAACTAGCTTCGCGAGGTTTTGCGGGAGTCGTATTTCTAGTAAAGATTTAAAACCGTTCTCAACTCTCTACCTGGGACTGTACACATTTCAAACAGCAAATTATTTGAAAGTTTTACGCAACTCTCTGTTTAGTCCGCAGTAAATTTGCTTAAAACTTGCATAGAAAGGAGAAATTGAACAACGTTTATCACTGTTTCAGTCAACAGGGTAAAGATTTAAAACTGCCCTCAACTCTTTACCTCGGACTGCGCGCATTTCAAGCAGCAAATTTCTTTGAACGTTTTGCGAAACTCTCTGTTTAGTCCGCAGTAAATGAAAACGTTGACACCAGAATTGGCGTATATCAAACAAACAGCGGTGTTAACACAGATCTTGGGAACCACGGGTCCGCTCACCAACTCGATCACGTCAACTACAATAATGGGAAGAACCAAAATAATAAACACACCCACCAATGTTGCGACGATTTTTGCAGCTTTCATATCTTTTATAAGTGAGATACGAAGAAGCGAATCGTGCCTTGGATCAGCTAATCTTTCGGGCGGACCCGCGAGAGTCTCTATAGCTTTTGCTTGCAATTGTAGTTGAAGTTTTTTCGATGTGAAACTCGTACACTTTACATGAGGAAGTTGCCGGCTTGTGCTAATTCCAGCTTTCTTAATAAAGAAAGTTTCACAATTGAATTTTAATAGACTTATAAATTTAAAAGCGTTTGTTGAACTTGTGTCTTGCGCAACTGTTTCCATTCGAGTTCTTCGTTGACTACCCTTAAATCCGTTTTTCGTCGGGTTTGTACAGGCTTTTTCTGCGTCACCTGTCAGATTCCCTGCTTGTTCTGTGCTTAAGTTTGAGTTGATTGTTGCTTGGCTGTAGCTCAAAGCAAATTGCTGAATCTTTATCTGCACAGTTTGGCGATATGCGGCTTTCAGAAGAAAATAATAAACAAACACAACAATCGCGAGAGGAAAAATATCAAACAAGATGTAACTCGACAAGATGTATTCTTTGTTAAAAGTAGTTGTAAAGCGACAAATGCCTGATACATCCCCTTCGATGTTCACCTTTGACATCGCAAAAAAGCCCAGAACCATAAACGCTGTTGTGAAAGCCCACGCCGATAAACTCACTGCCAAAACGCTTTTCTTTGATACCAGTCTACAATGAGAATAAGGCCATGCATATTACGGCAATAAAACGCTCCACGGCCACTAGGGTGATGTGTACATTTGAAGTATTACCAAATAACACGGTGAAAGCCAAAACTGAGGAACAAGGGATGATAAGAATACCACCTTTCGAAAACATCTGGGCGAGACGCATCGGGAGAGCAACGGACGCTTGTAAAAAGTCCGCAACGCTTAAACTTGCCAGTAGATAGTTCGTGCTTGTTCGTAGCTTCGCGTTCTTCCAAATCGCCATTCCCGTGAGAAGGTTACCAAATGAAGAAACGAGCGAAATCGTTACCAAGACTACAGCAGTTGGAATATCGCTTTGTGAATGTCCAAACTCTGCGGTTTCGTTCTGCGACATCTGTATCCTTTTTGAAGATCTAACTTATATCTTTTTTGCCTTTGAAATTAAATCCCCAGATTAAAGCACGCAGCGTGTTCCTCTCCCTTTTTCAAGAAGGACTTGATTAAAATGTTATTGCTTTCTAGTTATTAATCATATGGCGTTGACGTTACGCTTCAAATTTAGACTTTTTTGGCAGAAGTCACATAAACCAAGGGGGCAATTAGTAATATTTATGTAAAGAAAGATATTTAATTCGCATGTAAATTTTGAAAAATAGCTGTCATGAATTAATGCTTGTCAATCGTGTGTTCTAAATCGAAAACGGTAATAAACCAATACTAGAAATACGACCCCCGCAGAACCTCACGAAGCTAGTTTTTTTTTAAGAACTCGTAATGGTTTTTCCTATGAGAGATAAAACCCCAATTCATGTATTTAACCAATATTATCCTATAATTCTCATGCATTTTCCAGCGACAGGGTAGAAAACTTTGTACTGAGCAGCAATCATTCCTTGAATATTTCTACAGAGTAAGTTTGTATTATGATTGTTTTCAATAATATTCTTTTATTATTATTATTTTAGTGAAGCTTTATCAATGATTTAAAACAAGTTTGTTAACGTGGCTCTGATATGTCATTATAACTTTTGAATGAAATACATATTTAAACATTTTCCATTCATCTACACATTCTCAACTTGTTGCTTGGTTAGTGCTCTAGATAGCGCAGATCCAGCAGACTTATTTAAAAAGTTCTGTTTTCACTGAATTAAGGCTTACACGAATTTGACGGATTTTTCAATTATGATGCAAGCGTGTGTTAGTACTAAAACCTAGCTAAGGGACGGACCATTAGAAAAGTGATGGGGGGGGGGGGGGTGGGAAAAAAAAACAAAAAAAGTTCATGCAAGGGAAAATGCCAAGAAAAAAAATTCATGCAAAGAAGAAGGTAAAAAAAATTCATGCAGAAGGAAGGTCCAATTGTGACTTTTTCACACGTAGTAAAAAAAAATTCGTGCAGAGGGGTTCACCTGAAAAAAAAATTCCTGCACAAACAGTGAGCGAAAAAAAAAATTCGTGCGAGGTGAAAATTCTCCACCCCCCCCCCCCCATCACTTTTCTAATGGTCCGTCCCTAATACCAATTAAGTAGAAATGTACTTAATGAGTGGCCACACTGCGTGGTTCATCCACAAACAAACAATACCACAATTACAATTTTTTCGGTACAATTTTAGAACCACAATGGTACGCAGTTAAAAAAAAACAATGCTGTACCACAAAACAGCACTGCTTGGGCAGTGAGCTTTTAAATTACATGGGTATACTGACGCTGAAAAATCCTATCCGAAAGTGAAAAAGTTAACGTAGTACATCAAACACGAGATACAGTGTTTCTGGTCACAAATAAAGCATCCAGAAGGGAGCTGAAAATACCACGCACAGTAGAGTATTTCCGTCAAATTCGAGGTGCCTGATATGTGACGAAAAACTCACACGTATCGAGTGCTAATTTAAGGAATAATAAATAGAGATTAGGTCTAATAATATCATCGATATCAGCTGCGGAAATGGCGAAATGTAAACTATCAGTATCCCTGTATATTAGTTCAAAATCACTTCCGTATCCGCGTAATAGTCCAAAAAGTCATAATAAATTCCAGCATCCTTAATTTAGCTACCTGATATACTGAAATACCACAGTTGTAAGGCCTATTGATCTTTATCTCTCGTTTTCTCATTTGCAATTCATATGCATCTTCTATCTCTTCAAGGTCCTCAAAATAGGGGGCTTCAGAACGCTCGGTCCACTTTTTCTTCCTCATTAGTAAATGGACCTCAAGATCGTCTTGCCATAGAAGGAGTTACCTTTTAATTTGAAGGTGTCCTCCAGTAGCTTGAGGACTGGATTATTATCTCCATCACGTCTGGCATTACTCACCTCTTCAGGAAACCATCTAAATAGGCAATGTGCTGTGTACGTGATATATTGGTAAATCGCGGTTACCTTTAGCCCGTGTTTCAGATACCACTTTAGGACTGGTGAATATAACAAAATCTTATTAGCCTGTGTGACGCAACCAGTAATTTCTTACTATCTGAACGGGTTTCCGCCCAGTCTCTTCCCGGTATCTTTTCATATGCTCTGGAATAAGATCTTCCGGGACACGATCGACAACAAATAATGGCGAGAATTCACTTAACGTTTCCTTTAGACCGTCTGGTACTCTAATATCAACTTTTATTATGTGGGTGTGTCTCAGAAGGACTGGGAACTACTGAATTCACGAATTTGATTGGCTGAAATCGATACTGACCGCGGTCTAGATTTTCCCATCTAGACCGGCATCTGTAGACCGGTTTTATTTTGCGTTGAAGAAGTAGCAAACTAAAATACAAAAATGTTCACCATTTTCTTTTATTTTCATCTCAATCATTTATGGAAGTACCAAAAAGCCTGATGACAAAAAAAAAGAAAAGAAGACGAGCAAATTTCGGCAGGTTTAAGTTAAGCTCATCGCCGTTCGCAAGCAAAATGCCAGCAACCCAGTTACATTAAACGAATTAAAGTTTCCTTCTTTGCCATATAATAAACATCTTATTAACCGAGCTAGGTTCGGTCAATTGCAGATTCTCCCATACAGACCTCCGGCTCGGTTAATAAGAGCTAAGCACAAATCCAAATAGGCGATCACTAAGTATTTTTGTACATAGGTCTTGTACTGTTGTTATATCTTGGGGCGATTTCACTTGGACATAGTGGTCTTTACCGCAAGTCATATCCATTCCTGAACAATATAAGTAGAGGCTATTTGCATCAAAACCAACTATATTTTTTTTTTACAAATCTTGGGATTGGGAAATTGATGACGTCTAATAGTTGCGATATCGCTCTCGCGATATCTTGTGAAAACCATACTCGACCCGCGAATCATACAGGTTCTTAATCATCAGTAACTCATGCGCCTGATTTTTAGTGCAAATTTTGCATTGTAATTTCATTTGCTTGCAATCTTCACAAGGATTTTTGGTACACTTATGATTACACGGTTCATCTGGAGAATATAATTCTGGCTCATCTAGTTTTCTTAATTTGATAGCTTTATTTAGCATATAACTGATTGAAATGCCTGCAATACTTACTGCATCTTTCAACATATCTATTTTATCCGGGATAGTATTGTTCGCGGGTCTTTATTAGAGCCTCAACAAAAGGAATCACGTCTACGAGATTGTACTCTCGGAGCCAATAGAGCTTAGTAACACAACCCCGTTTATGGAATTCGGTGACGTAGTAGTCGTATTCCTCGCGAGTTATGGTATAACCTCTTTTTAAGGAGGAATAAAAAGCCTCGTAGGGGACCGGGCCAATGTGATTAAGCTTTTCATAACTATCCAGCCATTCATAAGGAAAGACAAGCTTTTTCACGGCACAACCCGTGGATTTACACCATGCATCGAGAGATAAGCCAGGAGCCAAGTAGTTTCGGACATCCAGAAACTTTAAATTTGCCGCCATTAGGAACATATAGTTGTTCTCTCTTTTGGCCACTGAGACACCTTGGTTATCAGTAAGACATTTTATCCGTAAAACTGATAGACAGTCTTAAATTCAGGATCGTAGCTATCAACTAATATCTCCTTTCTATTTATAGCTATCTCTAAATCCAATATTGGCAACTGTCCAATTTGCCTTAAATTGGGCACCTATCCAGTTTAAGAAAAATTGGACAGTTGCCAATATTGGATTTAGAGGTAGCTATATAATTAACAAATAACAGGACTCCGTGCTTGTCCAATTAAGAAAATGTTGGATTCGAAAATTCCTAGGAACACCAAATTGGACGCGGCCTGCGGCCTTGTCCAATTTTGGTGTTCCTCTGAATTTTCTCATCCAATATTTTCTTAATTGGACAGCATGGAGTCCTGTTAGTAATGGTAATAGGACTGAGTGGAGTCCAATTCGGTTTGTAATCATACGAGTGATTAACAAAATCGGACGACCGCGTAGCGGGAGTCCGATTTGTTTAATCACGAGTATGATTACAGACCAAATTGGACGACACAAAGTCTTATTACCAGTTGATCATAACTGTAACAAAATTTGTGATGTATAAACTTCTTTTTTTTAATCAAAACACGTGAGATTCCAAGATTTTTTATGCCAGAAGTGAAAAAAAAGCCATTTAAGCGCGCGCGTGATGGCGCGTACTGTCCAATTACTCAGGCATGACGCGTACTGTCCTATTTAACTGTCCTATTAAGGCTGAAAACAGGGCAGTTGATAGCCAATCAGATTTGAGAATTTTGTTATAGTTATGATTATATATACTACTATATCTCTCCCCGCCATGTCCACATAAGGCATGATGAAGGTGCCGGCCAAGTCTTTCGGACTGCCTCTCAATCCATCTACAGCCTTTATAGCTAAATTGCGTGTTGGGATAAAAAACTAGTTCTGAAGAGTTCATTACATGTTTAAACTTTTGCCCTTTACAAATTAATTTTGATTTACCACCATGACATGAATGTTCCTTGAGTTACCTGTGTAAATTCGTATGTTGTGTGAATCTTTGTTGACACCCAGTACACTCCCAATGTTGGGTTAATAGTTCTAGTCTTTGATATAGAAACAGTGCCCATCATATAAGCCAATATCAAGACATGGTAGACTTTCTCGGAATTGGTTTTTTCCAAACCCTTACTTCCAAGCCGTCTTATTTTTATTGGGCTTTAACAGACGGTTAATTTTAAACTGTTTGGCTATCTTTTCGAAGTCCACTAATTTGGTGGGTCGAACTTCATCACATCGAAGTTTCGGGATTTTATAATAATTGCGGGCTAATTTTAAAGCGTCTCGGGTCCAGGTCTCTATCGCCATTTGATAATTCTTTGATTTATAGCCAAACAACGCCATACACATAAATTATCACCCATCTTTAGTTATCAATTGAATAACTACATCTCTTTTTAGCTAACCACTCCGGTAAAGGGCCGCAATCCATTAGTGGTTCGTTGGAAAGAATTAGTTTAGTTTGTATTTCCGCAAACATAAATCTACCTTCATAAACTCCTTTTACGCCTGTATTATGCGCCGCTGGTAAATAATTATGCTTTATCCTAGGTATCACTGTCTTGAATGTCTAATCGTTTCTGCTCACACTTATGAATATAATTACTTCTTATATCCGCTAAACTAGAAAAAGTTGCTGATGCTTTGCAAAAAGTTTTATGGTATTTCAAAAAAGTTTCATCGCCCCGGTAAATCCAACACGAAACTGTGAATCGCCTTAACTCTCATGGTAACAGCAGGAGTAATCTTTTCCACTATTATATTTGTCAAATCGAAATTTAAATTACCTTTTGTTTTGAACACTATTTCACGAGTCCCATCTTTAAATACTTTTATTTCAGTTCGATCAGTGAATTCAGGGATCGTGGGAGGTTCGTTCTCAGGAAGAAAAAAAGAGGTTAACGTTCATCAGCGGTCTTGTATTCACTTTCAGGTTCGCCTTTAGGTTCGGTTGTCTGTTGAAATCGATCATAAATTCTCTTAACTCATTCCCAAAATCTCTTTACTACATTATTAATTGGTTGCCTAATTGAATCCGGTACATTAGACAACTATCTACGAGCACATTCATTTATATATATATATAGATCGCATAACCCCAGTAGCTGAACTTGAATTATCAGTTGATTCGTTACCTCTTTGTTGGCTCATTACTAATTAACTGTATTAACACAATCTATTGAAATCCTTTTATAGTCAATTTATTTCCCGAGCATATTTTAATGTCCGTCTCCCAACCAGCTATTATTATAAAGCTCCTATCCACCTTTGAAGACACTTTCGCCGCCGTTTCATAGGCGATAAGATAAGGGGATAAGTTTAACAGGTTAAGGGATTCAGCGGTTGAGATGATACGTTTTAAAGGGCGAAAAGGGAAGGGCGCCAACCTTCAGCTTGAGTTGTATTGGCCTATCCGATATTATAGTTCACCACTAAATTTTCTCCGATTCTTATTGGTTTAAATTGATCACGTGACGCGATAGTGTTCGTCCGCGGAGACACACTATCAGCGCTTATAGTTCACCACTAAATTTTCTCCGACTTTTATTGGTTTAAATTGATCACGTGACGCGATAGTGTTCGTCCGCGGAGACACACTATCAGCGCATAGTGCCCTTCCGAGGAAAATACCCGGATGGATAGTGCCCGTCCGTGAAAATGTGAATTTTCTGACAGTTATACCGTATTTTTTAGGCAACGTACGTTGCGAATTATTGAAATTTCAGGCTGTACGTATGGATAAATATTTGAATGATCTGCATTTAGTGGGTTTTGACTGTTTTTCAACTGGCGCGCGGAAGAAAATTTAGTGGTGAACAATAAAGACAATAGAGTGTTTATGTCTCGGAACTATCGATCCGATAGTTGCCCCTTGGAAATTTGATGTTCTTAAAACTAGCATATTTGCCCTCGAAGCTTCGCTTCTCGGGCAAATATTTGTTTTAAGAACATCAAATTTCCGCGGGGCAACTATCGGATCGATAGTTCCTCGACAGAAACACTCTATTGTTTAAATGGTACTTAAGCTTAAATTCGGCGGGACCTAAGACACGCACAGCTACGGCACATCTACGGGACAGCTACGGGACAGCTACGGGACAGCTACGGTTCATTACGGTCACAAAGTGGATCAATGTTCGCAGAACTTGACCGGCCTAGCCCACGATACATTTTTGCCGAAGTTATCCAAGAGTCGACACTGAACAAATGATCGCGTGTCCTAAGGCTTTTATTTTTCTGGGTAATTTTCCCGGGTGACTTTTGTCAGACTTGGGCAACACTTGGGGACAGACTATCAAGAGACTTTAAATAAACCGCAGGGGCCAGATTGGGATTAGACTTTAATCAGACTTTGATCCTAATTATTTTCAAAATGATTTTATTTTTCTTGGTAATTTTCCCGGCATAATGTCCTTATCCTACCACTTTACAATATCCTATGTGCTGTGTGTCGCCTTTAAATCTGGGACGGTGTTTAAAATTCAATTTTATTTCGCTAGAACCTCTAAGTGAACAGAAAGTTCACTGAATACAAGTCGTTTTCCAAGAAGAGCATTATGGGCTAACATTATATGACAGGAAGAATGAACTGGAAAAACGTTTTCCTTTGAGCTACGTTGTTTCTAGACTCGCTTCAGGTAACCATTCATATTCCACGTTGCGTTGTATCTGCAAAAACGTTAAAGAGAAAAGGAACGTTAATTATATTCTTTGCACGTTTAACGGCGCTCCAAAAATGCCAACAAGCAGCGAGGAATGTTGAGCCTTCAACATTCTCAATAGATATGCGTTACTGTACTGACCAAGTCTGTTTGCTCAAATGAAATGGTTACATAATTATTGGCCGCGAGACCAATATGCAGCCTCCTTGACCGATCCAACTTGATCAGATGAACAATTCTGTCCAGGGGGGGGAGGCGCAGCGAGGTTATCCCGATGAGAAGAGCCAACCCAAAGGCCAGACCACAACATCAGGAACTACGTCCCCAACGGCTTTGCGTTTCTTTTAACGTCCCACTAAGTTATCATGAACAAGGGTTGTGAGACGGGACCTACGGTTTATCGTCCTTATCCGAGAAGACTTGAAAGTCTAACCATATGTAGATGTCATTACAAAGGCAGCATTTCTTCCTCAGTTTTTTAAAGAACCTGACTATTGGTCCGGCCGGGGTTAGAACCCGCGACCTCCCTCATGGTAGTCCGGTGCTCTACCAACTGAGCTAACCGGTCGTCGATTTACGATATGATCTTTCGCGGTACAAAGAGGGAAATTCCGAGCGGACAACATAGGCCTATCTTGCAGCTCTGACAGCCAATAAGAACTCAGGTCTCGCACCATCCTGCCCGCTAGTGGAACCAGCTATTTAAGAAATAGAAAACATTTTCTTCGTGTTTCTATCGAGGTATAAATAAAAACACGAAGAAAATGTTTTCTATTTCTTAAATAACTGGTTCCGCTAGCGGGCAGGATGGTGCGAGTCCTGAGTTCTTATTGGGAGTTTTTTTCACTGACACAAGATTCGCTTATTATGACTTTTAGTAAAACAATCCTCTCTTGATTCAATACAGTTCACCACTAAATTTTCTTCTATTCTTACTGGTTTAAACTGATCCCGTGACGCGATAGTGTTCGTCCGCGCAGAGACAGTATCAGCTCATAGTGCCCTTCCGAGGAAAATACCCGGATGGATAGTATCTTTTGTTCGGGATCTAACATTGTTAATTTATGTTTGCCTCAAATTTCAGGGCAGTCCATTTTGGTAGTCCTTGGGTAGTCCTTAGTCTACTCAAATAGTCCATAGACCAGGTCCGTCCGGGTAGTCCATGGATAGGGCCGGGTCAGCGAAAGGAAAGGCCCCGAATTATTTGTCACTAAAATGCTGTATTCGATACCTCTGTTCAACGGCCACCTCCATTAAGCGGCCGCGGCCATCTTTTTGTTGTTGCAAGGTCATTATTTATTGCTTTTTTACCTCTATTAAGTGGCCAGTAAATTATCTTTTCGAGCAAAATGGTGACAGGAAGACGGCAATAAGAAAAGGTGATACCTGATAACAACAAAAACTGTGATTTAATCTCCATTGTAGTGACAAGTCACAAGCCACACAATGTATACACGTCGAAATCTTTCGCAAATCAAAGGCTTTGAACTGCAATAGATTTTACACAGACCGTTGGCGTGAAAAAAAAGGGTCTAAGTTTTGTTTCATGGATTTATTTGAATGTATCTTCACGTATTTAACTCTTCAAGAAGCATTTTGCGATATAGAGTCAATAACTCAAGTTGACCGTCATTTCCGCCCAGTTTATATGCCAACCTTAAATGCCACTTCTCAAAGTCCTAAGGGTGGTCGCTTCATAGAGGTCGCACTGTAGCTCTAGAAGTTCGGGTGAAACATTTCTTTGAGTATCTCGCATACGAAAAATCGCGCAGGCCTGAAACGTGGCGAGGCTGTTTGCATATCTATCTTCTTTCATGTCTCAGATTCTGAACTTAATCTATCGGATAGTTTCTAAATCTTTTCTTGATGGTCTGACAGTGAAAATGTAAGTGAGGAAAGAAGCTAAATCAATAAGGAATCACTAACCCAAAGAAGTCTGTGTAGTGCTGATCAACCAGGTACCTTCGCGAAGGATCCTTTAAGAACTGCTTCAATTTGTTCAGTTTGCCTGGTCCAGCAATCTCGTAGTCTTCGAGGAACCCCTGTCCTGGTTTTGCAACAGTGAAAGGATTTGTATCCTCTACACTGATGTAGTCCCCAGGCTCCATGAATTTGTCAAAGTACTCCAGCACGCCGATAAGATTAACGTGCGCATCCTCTGACAAAAACCATGGATGGGGCATCGTCTGTAAGACGAATAAATTAAAAATAAAAAAATTAAAAAGAAGTAAATTAAGAAAGGTTAGCAATTTATTGTCTTACGTGGTTTTCTCTTTTGTTAATCCTATCGAGATCACTGGTTCGAATCCCGTTCTAACCTTTTCACCCTGTTGATTAGATAAACTCGCAATTGCTTCAAACTGCTTAAATACTGTGTAAATCAAACCGATTGTCACTTCAACCACGAACCTTCAACAGTTCTACTGGAAAACACTTTTCAACTTGGTGCAAATCACCCTCGACAAACGTGACATCCGGGCTCTTTTTAGCTACAGGGTCCAGCAGAGAGAGGTCGATGTCTACAGACAGAACATGTGACTCACAACCAAACACTTTCAACATATCAGCGAGCCACAGAGCTGATCCCCCCTGATAAGCACCAAACTCAAACACAGTTCGGGGCTTTACATCCCACAGAAGCTGTTGCATGATGGTAAGATCAAGGGGGTCTTTCAGTAAAGGTACCCCTCGCCAACGTGTCATACATTTGCCTGGAACAAAATGGATAAATACATAAATAGATAAATAGATAAACATTATCTATAAATAGCATCAACAGCAATTAATATAACATCCTTCCCTCTATCCGATATCAAAAATCAATATTATCTGATAATAATTACTATTAGAAAATATCCCAAGGAAAATACGCGCGCTGATTGGATAAAAATCATGATGTTTCTGTAACTGGATACTGAAACACAAAAAAGTTGTCGTAGGCTATTTTCTAAAAGAAAGAGAAAGCATTTTCTTCGTGTTTCTATCGAGTTACAGAAATACTCTGCAAAGTTTGCGAGAACTCGAAAAAGCTGTAAAACACTCTTCTATCGGCTCGTGTTCCCACTGCATTTCTCGTTCTCCCAAACTTGCACTATATAGCTCGATAATAACACGGAAAAATGTTTTCTATTTCTTAAATAACATTAGTACATGTAATGTATAAACGAAAAACAATTGAAATCAAGAAACGTGACATGTTTGGATGCCTGATGAAACATGCTACGGCTGGTTTTTATGATAGCTAAATTATGTAATTTTTAGAGTGTTTAGTACAATATACTTGAGAACTCACACTAGGCGAATGCACAATTGGACTCGAGGTCCCCACTAACTCTACCGCTAACACAGCCATAAGATCGAATTTTTAGTTTCATTGGCCGGTTAAATGCAGAATGGCAGAACCACCTTCTTCAGTGCTTTCTGATTTTTCTGTCACATTTTCTGTTCCAGTCGAAAAGAGTTCGTCACGTTAAGTCCAAGGGACCCAATCAAGTCAAAGTTAGGATCGTGTAGTTGCGTGCTGCTTCCTTTTGCATCCATATTCGCTCTGGCCTGTTGAAAACTGGTTAAACCAGGGCATCACAGTGTATCAATGACGCCCTCATATTTTGCACCTTCCCTCGACTTAGATCTATACCAGCGTCAGGAGCTCTTGGGTAGGGCACTATAGAAATCCTTTATCATCATTGTCATTGTCAAGGTCATTATCACTGTCACTGTTATTGTCATTGTTGTTGTTGTTGTTTTTTTTTTTTCTTATCATTGTTATGATTATATGGTAAAAATGATACACCTACAGTGGAATGATAAGTAAAATATCAAAACTATTATTAACAATTAACACAATTATCTAAAATTAACACCGAGACAAAGTTGAGGTAAATATTCACTGATAACAGGGGCTCCGATAATCACTGAGCCTGAGGCGAATAATTGTTTTAGTATAAATACACAGGTTATTATTTTAAAAAAGAAAAGGAAAAGCATTTTACAACACAAAAAAAATTTACTTCATCAAAAGCGCGAGAACGTCTGGCAGCCATTTTGTTCGTCGAGGTGATTATCGGCTGATAATCCGAGATAGCGAACCAATCAGAGCGCGCGAGTTTGTGTAATCACCTGAGTATTTATACTAATTATTAGATATGTAGCAAAAAAAACTGACTGTTTTTTGTTGTTGTTTACATTAAATATGTTTAAACTTTCCAAACCGTTTTGCAGTGACTTTATTGTTTCAAAGGACAAAATTCCAGTGTCACGCCTTTCTGATAAAGGGACAAATCTGTGTTCTTTTCCCATTTCCTTGTGCTGCATTTTTTTGTTGACTGATGATGCAAGTCTTTGGTAATCTGTGGTATCTTCGGTGTTATGCATATCTGTTTTCAAGAAATTCCAAAGTTTAAAGATTAAGAAGTAAAAAGCTATTCTAGCGGATGTACTTAATTGATTGGCGGTTAATTACTTGGCTGCGCAATTGAGCAAAGTTAAACGAATTTTTGGAGAATTTTTGGCTTCGTTCTGTGGGCAGAAATCGAGTGGACGGCCTTGTTCTCTCTTTATGAGTGGGAAGACGGGAAACGAATAAATCGCCCACTGAATCGGGTTAGATCAAGAAAACACAGTGAGCAAGAAGCATAATCTGCTGGTCCATGTGGCACTACATATATTGTTGAGAATGTTAAATATTTGAAAAGTACCTTTTGACTAGACTGCAGAATACCCTGGTACTCCGCGCCGACTATTCTTGGTGTATCCGGCGCGGGGTATGCGTGCATGCGTATACGGGTATCCTCCATTCATATTGATTGATATAAATAATCACACCCTCGCTTCGAGTGCCGGGGTATTGACACTTTGGGAATTTACTATTTGTTTCATTTGCCTTGAGATTATTTCTTTTCAATTTGGCATCTTAATTTTTTTCATAATGATCCAGAGTTCTACATACTAAATAAGCCATAAAAAGTGAAAGAAAGCAATTATAATGAAATATTTTGAAAATAGAATAGAACTAAATATATATTTTACTTGAAAATAATTGGTGTAATGGCATTTTTTAATAAACATATATAATGATGGAACTACACTTGTTATGTTAATTCCATGAATTTGAAGCATTTGCACTTGTTGGTTGAGTGTTTGTCAGTTCCCAATGGGGCATTACAGTTTGTTGCATGCTTCATCTCTTTTCAGTTTCTATCGAGTTACAGAAACACGAATGGAAGTTTGGGAGAACGAGAAATGCTGTGGGAACACGAGCCGATAGTAGAGTGTTTCCACAGCTTTTTCGAGTTCTTGCAAGCTTTCACGAGTGTTTCTATTAAACAATTAGAATATGAGCTCGAGATTTCTATCGCGTGATTGCGCCCTCGTCAACTATCACGCATAGAAATCGAGAGCGAATAATCTTATATTTTTAGTATAAATCTACCAGTCGTTCAAAACTTTGTCTTTTCTGGAACAGCCTCGACCAGTGAACTGTCTAAATCTTCTTCACGCACACTTCGAAAACGTGAAGAAGTGGCCGTCATTTTGTTAGCATGGGCACACTGCTACGCTACTCACTATCTATCACAGATTATAGTTCACCACTAAATTTTCTCCGATTCGTATTGGTTTAAATTGATCACGTGACGCGATAGTGTTCCTCCGCGGAGACACACTATCAGCGCATAGTGCCCTTCCGAGGAAAATACCCGGATGGATAGTGCCCGTCCGTGAAAATGTGAATTTTCTGAAAGTTATACCGTATTTTTTAGACAATGTACGTTGCGAATTATTGAAATTTCAGGCTGTGCGTATGGATAAATATTTGATTGATCTGCATTTAGTGGGTTTTGACTGTTTTTCAACTGGCGCGCGGAAGAAAATTTAGTGGTGAACAATAAAGACAATAGAGTGTTAATGTCTCGGAACTATCGGTCCAATAGTTGCCCCTTGGAAATTTGATGTTCTTAAAACTAGCATATTTACCCTCGAAGCTTCGCTTCTCGGGCAAATATTTGTTTTAAGAACATCAAATTTCCGCGGGGCAACTATCAGCCGATAGTTCCTCGACAGAAACACTCTATTGTTTAAATAGATAGTGGGTAGCGTAGCCAATCAGAGCGCGGCATTTGTGATAGAACGCTAGTAGATTTATACTAAACCTCGATAGAAACACGAAAATGTTTTCTATTTTTCTTAGAAAATAACCCAAGGAAAATAACGAACAACGAAGAAAACTTGATCGTTTTATTTATCATCAAAACGTAGATTCTCTACATCACGCGATTTACACGTCATTAACCTGACAACGTTTTTGTGTTTCTATCGAAGTAGTTATCGTTTGGGAGATCTGGGACAAAATTTCTAACGTAAACCTCGCTAATTTAATTGGGAAAAAGACGGGGTCCTTTCCGAATTTCTTGGAATTTTTAGATCGTCACAAATTCTCCGAAACATCTGGGAATCTGAATCTGTATTTCCAATCACGAAAAAATTCTAACGCAACGATTGGAAATGTTTGGTCGGCGGCTCTGATTTCTCCGGAGGTATCATAGGATTTTTTTACTGACCACTCCTAAGAATTTTTCTTATTCTCTAATGATATTCTACCAATAGTTTCCCAGCAGCAACTCTAACAGGTTCCTTCGATCGCTCAACAACTTCTTGATTTTGTTGAAGTACTGTTGGTTTTCTGTTGGTTTTTTGTTGAGCTTTTTGTTGAAGTATTGTTGGACTAGTGTTAGTTTTCTGTTGAGCTTTTTGTTGAAGTATTGATGGAGTAGTGTTGGGTTTTCTGTTGAGCTTTTTGTTGGTTTTCTGTTGGGTTTTCTCCTAAGGTTCATATTCAATAGACTATTGACTTTAGATCGGAATTCTTAACTGACATCATGGCATCGGCGACGACAAACATGTAACAGGTAATGACCCCACTTCCACCCTTTTGGCGATTTATTTCAAGTGTAATACCATCGCGAGTATTATTTAGTGTATAACCACTGCCATGAATTTTTTCATCAGGATGGGTTCTCAGATCAATCCACAAGGCGAATTTGTCTGTGTAGAAATCTTCCTCTTTAACAGAATCGTTTACCCCAAAGCGCTTAATCACAGATTTCCATAAATCGGTCGGTAGCATCCCCTTGGAATAGAGACGGTTTGGCATTCCATCGATGTTTATTTTGATCGATGTGATTTTCGCATTCACAAACATTTCAGAATTTCTCGTTCCCGATGCATAACCACCTGTGAATAGACATAAGATACCCGTCATAGATTTTCTGGGGAGATTTATATGTTCATTAATTATACCATCGTTAGTTTCGGAAATTTTGAACTTATTATTATTATTATTATTATTTTTTTTATTAATCAACACTATATATTATACTTACATAAGGACTTTACACTTAACTACGGTAATTTGCACTACTCACGAATTACACTACAATTTACACAAGTCCCATTGAATTACAGTTGATCTATTTACATCGGTATTATTTGCATGTTAATTTCTAAGTAAAAAACTAGGTAAAGGAGAAAAACAAATTAAAATACAAAAGCTAGGAAGAGAAAGCACAAAATACAAATTTTATACAGATAAAAAAAATTTCCATTTGTTTTTGAATTCCTTCTCCTTATTGCAAGTCACTGAGATATATTTTTCTAGATTAATTTTGTCGCGCACAAGTGAAACAAAATCATCGAATTGGTACTTTATGGTATTTATAGCGTTAACATATATGAAATATTTACCCAAAATAATGAGATGGTTGAGGGCTAAACAGTAAGTGTGGCAGCGAATTATTCCGAACATAACCTCTAGTTCTGACAGTAGCAGTTTCGTATTACTACAGATTGAGTACCACTCCTGGAATCTACTCCAAAAAGAACTTGCATGCGTGCAGTTTATGAATAAATGCCACAGGGTCTGACACTAGGCAGGACAGAAGGGACAGGAGGGCGAGGCAACTTTTTTCATTTTGTGTAACAAGCTGTTTGTTGGTAAAATTCGGTGAATGATTTTGTATTGGAACATCATCAGTTTCACTTCTCTTGTAGCTCTGAATGGTAGGAGGTATATTTTATTCAATTCACTTTTCTCGACACCAGAGGCTAAGTTTTTTTTTCTGAAGTTGTTGGAGGTAGATTTTCAAGGTTAAGCAGGATACTGTATATTGCCTTGCATGATAGTGAACAGATTGAGATACGAGGCGTAGCTGGGTCTTTGGAACCTTCCTGCAATAATTTCTTCCAATTTTGGGGAATAGAAGAAAGAATGCTATAATATTGTAAGAAGTTACATTTTACGTTGAATTTATTGCGAAAAGAGTTAAATGAAAGGAAGTGGCCCTCACTGGAGTCAAAAATGTCCGAGATTTGTTTTATTCCCGCTTGATACCAATGAGGAAAGAATACCATTTTCTTATTCACAGTTAAAAATCGGTTATTCCAGATTAGCTGTGAGAGAACCTCATTATTATTTTTAGGTGTGGTTCTTGCGATATCCTGCCAGTAAAAAATTATTTGTTTGTAGAATGCTGGAAGATGGTTGTCTAGGTCAAGGGAATTATAATCATAATTACATTTAAACAATTCTGTACCGCCTACATTGGCTAGAAGCGATTTTGGTATGTACTGCCATGGAGCATCAGAGTTAGAACATAACCGTTTCACCCAGTTTAACTTAAGCGCTTTGTCGACGAGAGAAAAATCCTTCATGTCCAGACCGCCAGCTTTTTTTCGCTTGATAAGAGTAGTTTTTTTTATTTTGGCGGGTTTATAATTCCAAATAAAGTCGAACGTGATTTTGTTTACTTCCGTGCTGAAGTCCTTACAAGTTTTGAAAGTGTTAATGTTTTAATTATGTTTATCCTTCCAACGATGGAGAGGTCTCTTTGAGACCACATATTCAATGTTTTTTTTAATGATCCTAATTTGTCAAAAAAATTTTTCTTTTCAGACACTAATAAGTCATATGTAAAATGTACCCCAAGCGCGTAAACTGTATCGCCGCTCATTTGGAGATCAAGTATGGTATCTTTTCTATGGCGCATAGATCCAAGCCATAACATTTCAGATTTTGTTTGATTTAGTTTTAGACCAGAGCACCTTTCGAAAAGCGATAGCAAATCAAATAATGTTGACAGTGATTGAACATCAGAAAGAAGTACAGTTGTGTCATCTGCATATTGCGAAAGTTTGACTTCATTATGTTCATCTATTATAATACCTTTTATTTCTTTTGAACGTCTAATACTTTGCGCGAGTAACTCAATAGCAATAACAAATAATATGCCGGAGAGTGGGCAACCTTGACGTACCCCGCGTTCTAGAAGAAAATGTTTTGAGGCGTGTCCGTTATTCAAAACACAACTTGAGATATTTGTATAAAACACTTTTATCCATTGCCGGAGGTCAGAACCGAAGTTAAACGTTTCGAGGCATTTATGAATAAAATTCCACTCAATCGAGTCAAAGGCTTTTTCAAAATCTAGAAACACTGCAACCCCTGGAATATTCTTCTCTTTTGTAAAATGCATTGTATAGGTTATTAACCTGATACTTTCCCCAATGAACCTTCCTTTAACATACCCAGATTGACAGGGATGTATGAAGTTCGGCAGGACCTTCTCCAACCGCAGAGCAATGGTTTTCGTTGAACTTTTTGTGTAAGATAATGTTTCCATACATGAACCCTTTCCCCACTTGATAAGAAGTCAATGCTTCACGTGCTAAATAATCGCTTAAGATGCATGAATACTCCAACTCGATGTTTGGGATTGTGTAATTTGGTGGTGTATCAGCATTTGAATGAACAACAACATCAGAAACAGGAGCAAGAGTAGTCTCAAATGTCACCGAATGAGATAACGCTCTTTGATAGAAAACCCCATGATCTCTAAGAATAGGATGATCCAGAGGGATTGCATACCTGGCCCCATGGATTGCCGCGAGAGTAACCTCCTTTGCATTTGAAGTATCTTTATCTCCAGCATTCGTTCGAAGTTTCCGCATATTCTCAGAAGAGACCTATTTCTACGTTCTTTCTTTCGTAAGTATAAATCGTCATACGTTTGAAATAAATCAAATCTCTCGGTATCTTGCAACGTTTCTCCATAACTATAAGTATAACACTATAAGAACTATAAGTCTGGAAACAAGATTTCTTCCCACGTTGTTAACCAGAGCATTATCTTTATGGCCCGAGACATTCAAATCAGAGAGTAGGTTTACACTTAGTATCCGCGGGACAATCACAACATTTTCAGATAATTTTGGAATGTGGATATATAATGTTTCACCGGGATCGGCAGATGAAGGGGTGAAAGAAATTCAGTTCATTGATACTGCCGCTTTCAAATCGATTGCTTCCCGAGGAGTTTGGTTTGGATCAAGAGTTTCTGGTACCGTAGCAATTTTAAATGTCGGCAATCTAATGTTTTAGTAGATTATATTACTCATGAGAAACTATTGGTAGAATATAATAAGAGAACAAGAAACATTTTTAGGAGTGGTCAGTAAAAAAATCCTATGATACGGTCCAGGGGTTTCAGTATTTTTTGAAGTAGGAGGGTGCAAATGGTTTAGTAGGCGGGGAAGCCTGGCACTCGATGGCCGGAGGCCAGAGCCTCTAGGGGGGTCCATGCTCCCCCGGAAAATTTTGAAAATTAGACTCTCGGAAATGCATTTTCCAGCAGTCTGAGAAGGAAATTTTCAAGTTTTATGGCCTTCATTTTGCTGGCAAAAACTGCCAAGATTTGATAATTTTATTTCCTTAGATACTGGAACACACATGTAAGATAACCCACCACACAACATGACTTCAAGAAAAACAGTATTGGCATGGGTTAAACTATTAAAATTGGCAAGTGAAACCACCAGAATAAGATATATTATCACACACCGAACTACAGTGTGTTCTTTAATGCAGTTTTTGGGCCTGCAAATATAAGTTTCTTCAATTGCTTTTGTTAACAGAGCCTATCTTGTTTTCTGCTTCACAAGTTATAGACATAGGCCTATCTTGTTTTCTACTTCACAAGTTATCTTACTCACAATACATTTTACATTACTTTTACAGTTGCTCAATTAACTCTTTAGCACATTGTTTTTCTCTACAAACAAGTGAGAAAATGAGTCCTACTCAAAGTCAGAGCCATAGTCAGAATCATCACCATCTGAATCTGGCAGGTCCAATGCCTTTGAAGTTTCATTTACTTCTTCTGCAATCGAAGGCTCACACGACTGCACACCAGCATCCACAACTGTTGCAGCAGCTGCATTCTCATTCATTACTGAACTGACTGAACTGGCCACAACTGATGTGCTGACAAACTTTGGAGGACACTTTCTCCTTGGTTTGGCAGCTAACCAAGCAGCAACGGACGAATCAACAACCACTTCAAATTTCTTGCTCCCCACTTCAGGTCCATTAATTAAAATGTGAAGAAGGGAATTTAGCATGTCATTCTTCATTCTACTGCGAAGTCGTGTCTTCATCAGCTTCAAAGAACTAGCACCCCTTTCCGGCCACGCATTAGACACTGGGAGAGCAATTACTGCCTCTTCCACCTTCGCAACCAGGGGGAGGTTGAAGGGAACCAGATCTTTCATAAACAATAGCTTCTGGAGGCACCAGTCAGTTGGAGTGATTGTAGGGTTGCTTCCAGTTCTTCCAGGGGGCTTTCTAACTTCCTCAGGCAGGTCCTTCTTCCATTTCACCAAGTCGTACTTGAATACCTGCCACTCATCCATCAGCTGCTTCTTGTCTCTTTGGTCATCCAAGTACTGTTCTGCTAGCAGTGTCACTGCTGCATTGCCATACTCAGCAAATCCTGGTTGGCCCCTTTCCGGAACTTGGGATGGATCAAAAATGCTGAAAGCGGATAGAAGTGGAAGGCCAGGAAATCTATTCTTTATGGTACCTTTCAATGAATTTACATATTTCGTCAGGAAATTGTGGAGATACAGCTTGTCTCTGTCAGAAGCGGTAAGATCAGCTTGTTCCAATCTGCCTCCAGGTGATAGATCTCGTAGAAATTCTGTGACTGGTACTCCTGTCTGGGCAATCTTGTCAAGTTCATCAGTGCACTTCTGTATTGCTGGCTGAATGTGTGAAAAGGAAACCTTTCCTTGCTGGAACGTACAGCTGAGCTTGTTGAGAACGGGAAGTATGTGATGCATGACTGTTACCACCCCAATGAATTTAACGTTGTGCATCTTTCCAAGGAGACCTGCTGCCTGAGCATCTTTCTTATCAAGTTGCTTAAGTATAAGCATGAGGGGTATGTAATCTCTAAGTACACCCTCTACAGCCTTGCCAAGAGACAGCCATCTCGTACGAGTGGCTTTAGCAAGTCTACGCAGGCACCTATCGTTAGCCTCTTTAGAAGGCTCTTGCAGCTTTTTGAAATTCAGTTGGATTTTAAGATATGCTGCGAGCCGTTTGGGGGAATTTTCAAAAAATTTCCAGACCTGAAAAACCCATCTCTCAACATCCTGCACGTATGCAATGCCCTCATTAGTGTCACAGCAAGCAAGTGACAGTTTATGGCAGATGCAGTGGATACTGACAAGGTATTTGTTCAATTCTTTGAGTCTTGTGGCCACACCACTGTTTGGGCCAGTCATCACTGATGCTCCATCACTGCAAAGGCCGTTGAGCTTCCCAATTGGCAAATCACATTGATTTAATTCTGCCACAAGAGTAGTCGTTATGGTTTCTGCATTTGCAGAATCTGATTCAGCAAGGAGATCGTTAGCGCTTAGAAACTTAATCTCTGTGCTTCCAGAAGTGCTGTTCCAAAACTGCACGAATGTTATTAGTTGCTCAGTAACAGCAATGTCTGTCACCTCATCAATTAGGAGACCATAAGACCCTGCTTTCTTTATTTCTTTGATGATCAAGTTCTTGATCACATCCCCAGTTGTCAAGAACATTTCTCTCACTGAAGCGGGAGATTTGTGGTCAAAATACTGCATTTTGTCTAATCCAACGGCCCGCAACAGATTCAGCAATGAAAAAAACTTGACGTTAGCAACCGCCTCCTTTGCCAACCAGTACAAGGTTGCAAAAGCATTGTACAGAACATCATTGCAAAAAGTTTCTCTCTCTTCATACTTTCGATGAAACGTTGATACCCTTTGATTCATCTCGGCTTCCACAGCGGCTTCATGCATTTTGGTTTTAGCATGTTCTCTGATCGCCTCTTTTCTGTATCTTGTGCTAGGCGTGATGCTAAATACAGCAGCATTGTTCTGCGTGTTCAGCGTTTTGTGTTTGTGACAAAGAAAACAGAACATCCCTTGATTTTCTGAGAAAAGCAGCCACCAAACTCCTGTGGTATTGTCATAGGCTAGTTCTTTTTCTTCGACCCAGCTGTGATGAAATCGTCTCTTCTTCAGGCTCTTCTGCCTCGCTTCTTCATCTTGCGAGAAAACTTTGCAGCTTTTATTTTTGCACTCATAGTAATTGTGCAGGTTAGATAGCTCACATTTTTCTATTTCCGATAACATAATATCATCTGCCACTGCTTTAGACACATTTGGCCCTCGAGATTTCACTTGTTGCGAGGGACCCGATTGTGTGGCTTCGTTTGTACAAGACACAGTTTCCGTGTCCCCAACTTCCACTTACACTGAAGCCGTGGTCGAATCGTCTGAAATGCCGAGTTGAATTGAGTTTAGTTTACATTACAGACAACGAAAATTTCACACATGAAAATTTGCCTTGCAATGTATCAACTTATACGCTTCTAAGTTTAGGGTTTTCTTTTACCCGTAATTTAAACGAGATCAGAGATCAGCCGGAGAGTATATTTAGTATTGCGCGTTCAATGGTCGTTACGGTTCAATGATTCTTTTGAAATGCAAATCACGTTCACTTGACATCGCTCATTAAAACTTGTACCGTAAAATGTAAAAACAACTGATCTTTTGATTTCTTTGGAACCACGGCGAAAAATTTATCAAGAACGCCTTGAGTATGGGCAGGTCTCTTTTTCGTGTTATCCGCCATCACAAATGGCCATGTGCTTTTCAGTCACGTGAAGCATCACGCACATCTGTTATGTAACACCTGAAGACGGAGTCCTGGTGTCTACTTTTGACACGTACGTAAGAGATGCGTTTCAACGAAACACGATCGCAAATCGAGTTGCTAATATTTGTTACTTTCCTTGACAAAAACCCTGTAAATTAAAAACCGATTCTTTTCATGGAGAAAAAAAAACTATTATTCAAAGAAAAGAAAGCGGGAGGGAGCGGGAAAGGTTAGATCAGGTTAGTTGAATGCTTTGGTTTAACCTGGTTTGATCGGGTTTTTCATTTCGCTCGAAGGCGGGTACCGTGCTCAGAGTACACAGGTGCCGGTACCCGGGTCCCGGCTTCTAATAAAACCCCATACCTCCGGAGGAATTAGAGCCGCCGACCAAACATTTCCAATCGTTGGGTTAGAATTTTTTCGTGATTGGAAATGCAAATTCAGATTCCCAGATGTTTCGGGGAATTTGTGACGATCTAAAAATTCCAAGAAATTCGCAAAGGACCCCCCTCTTTTTCCCAATAAAGTTAGCGAGGTTTACGTTAGAAATTTTGTCCCAGATCGCCCAAATGATAACTACTATCGAGTTATATAAACACGATTTTTAACCAATCAGCCCGCGTATTTTTCTTGAGATATTTTCTATAAGGCACTGAATAGTGTTGTTGCTCAGTGAGGAGCTGCCTGTCACTTGTATATTGTAGTTGCTGCTACAAAGGCACTAACTTTGCTTCTGTATTTCTTTTGCGTACTACTGTAAATGTTTAGAGAGTAACTGAATAATGAAATGCATAGATTAACTCAAAATGCTTATTTCTCTGCCTGACTGAATTTTAGTCGCTACAGTCCCCTACCACTGCTCACTCTGCAAAGGAAACTGCAGCAACTTACCAGAATATTGTACGTAGAGGTGGCATTTATTCATTGAAAAAATGTTTACTTAACAAATAAAGAAGCCTAAGCCGTGTATTACACGACGGGCATTTGAGAACACGAGTGAAATGTGGAAAACACGAGCCGCAGGCGAGTGATTTCTACACTTCACGAGTGTTCTCAAATGCCCGGAGTGTTTTAATGGCAGTGTAATACACGGCTTATTTGCGCAGTAATTATCTATATCGTGTTATAGCGACTTCCAATACTAGGCACTGTATATCTTTGTAGCACTGCAAAATTAAGAGGCAATGTCCCTAAGAGCGTTCCACTCGATTTCAGACTCGAAAACACTTTTGCCTTATATTTATATCATCAATACCACTATCCATCCTTATAACGAAATTACAGTTAGAATGAGGAAATAGTTTATTTTACTGCCATTATCAGCATTTCATCTCCGAACGACCGTTACCGGCTAAAATATGCAAATTTTAGACGCTGTTATTTAGGTTTTTCAATGATCGTTAAAAGCTACTGCGGGCCGTTAAAACCTAGACCATTTGCACTCATTTGAAAGTATATTGCTTCTTCTTACTGTTCCAATACGATTTAGCCGTATCTCTCTGTAATCAGCAAAAGCAGGTTATCTTCATTTTCGTAATTCAATTAAGTAAGCAAACGGCACCAAAATATGCCTCAGAAATTTCACAAAATTCTTAAAAGTGGCACCTAACCTAGACTTAAAAACATGTTTTGGTTAAAGATAAAGAGGTAATCTATCAATTTATGCAATAAAACTTGTGGCACAACGCGATTCAGACTTGAAGGTTTCGACTCAAATTTACAAATTGATGCAGAATTCGCGTTGCGTGACACCGGCTGCTTTGACGGGAAATTTCTCCAAATACTTGCCGCTCGGAAAAAAATATATGTGTTTTTAACCGAAAAAAATTATTTTTCTTCCTCTTCTTCCTTTTTCAATAAATATATCTTCAGAAATATAATTATTCTTAAAAGTTCAGCAGCCAAACCTTAATTTTCATTTACTAAATAAATCGTTTTATTGCTTTCATTGGCGAGACTTAAGAAAGGTCATCGCATTTGCTTGTTGTAATATTTTGTTATAATTATTGATATTATTAAGCTTAAAAATAATAAAAAATGCCACTAGACAACTCTTTATCTACTTTATTTACAGGAAAACTGAACGTACACGGTAGATAAGTTGTGAAAATGATCATGAGGATTGGACCCCAACAGCCGAGAAATCGAAAACCAGAATAGGGTGTCTGTTCACGTCTAGTCCACATTTTAATTATGAATTCCTATCACGACTAAACTGATTGCTATTTTCGCTTGAAAACGGTGAAATGTGTACAGTCATTCTCAACTTTAGTAACAGTAGGTCATATAGTACTTTATTAAGGCCTGATGAATCAACCACCCACTAATCGCAAATATAATAGGCCGTGCTACACGTTGTCAGTAGCTTAGGTTCGATATATGAAAGTTCTAGCATGAGTCATAATGGTCATATTTCAGTCTGTATTTGGTTTGTTATTCTATGTGCTTTCTCTTCTTGGAATTCCGAGACAGACTGGACAGTTGAAGAGGAAGCCTTGAATTCAAGTTGGAATTTTGATTTCAGTTATGGAACTTTGGTTATTCCGGGATGGACAGTGAGTTAAGTGAGCTCGACAGTGTTCGATTAGCGGGTTTATAAGAAAACAATTAGATTATCAGGATCTAACTTAAGCAATTTCCCACTTTTGTCCATCACTTCCTTATGTTTGCTTCTACACTTCCCACATATTGCTGAATGGAAAAGATTGAGTGAACTACTGAGTTCATCATGGTCTTGCAATTTTTATGACAACAGTAACAATTACAGTACTTCGTCATCATCATCGTCGTCGTCATTTTCATTATCATCAAAATTTTTTCCCTTTTCTCTTTGTCTTCTCAAAGAAGAAAAACACTCATCTTGATATTAAAAGAATAAGTAATTAAATTACCGTAAAATTCCGAAAATAAGCCCGTCCGTGTATAATTAAGCCCCTCCAAATATAAGCCCCCAAAACCGGTAACGCAAAAACCCTCCGTAAAATCGCCCGTCCAAATATAAGCCCCCCTCCCCGGGGGGCTTGTACTTGGAAAATTGCCCTTAAATACAAAGTAAAACAAATCAAAAACGGTAAATATACTTCCATGGCTAGCCCAGTCGATTTTGAAACGCAAATTTTCCTCCTTATATAAACCCCTCAAAAAATAAGCCCCTCAAAAACGGTCTTTGAAAAATATAAGCCCCGGGGCTTATTTTCGGAATTTTACGGTACTATACGATTTTTAATTCTTACGTGATCCTATTCCCACGGTGACTTTAAAAACCGACTGTATGTTCTTCGCAGTCTCCAAACCAATTACATGCCTTTCGTTACAATGTTTTTTCTTGGTCCACTATGCGATGGATACTGGCAAGAACGAGGTGGCCGCCAAAATTTTCCGAGTTTATGCCGATGTTGTGGGCAAATTACCATTTGTTGTACTTGATCTTTCGTAAGGTCAAAATGACCGGCCCTTGACAGAATCAAGTATTGTGGGGATAGTTTCTAAAGAAACTGGTGCTGCGTCGGTGGGAAATTGAAACACAAGAAATTGGATAAATCAAACGAGTTGATTAAGTAAGTTATACCACCGTAAGGTGAATGGGAGGTGCTGACGTGATTGAGGTAATTGAGGTGAGACATAATGGCGGCAAGACGTTTGACATGTGCTCCGAAAGAAAGTTCAGTTTCTTCTTCGAATACGTTGCGAAAGTCATCTTCTTTGCCGGATATTTCAATGTTATGTATTAATCCAACGAATAACGGCAGTTTTCTTGTGAAAGATACTTATCCTTGCGAATATTTTGTTGAATCTGGCAATGGTGGGACGACTAACAACGAACAACTTCTTCGAACGGCCTTAAAAGGAAAAGAACTTAAAAACCTTAGCCTTAAAGAACTCAAGTCTGAACTTGACATGCGAGGTTTAACTAAAACAGGGAATAAAGCCGTTTTGTCTGAGAGACTGAAGTCAGCAATTTTGAACGAAGACTCTCGCTCGAGTCCTACCAACAAGAGCGTTGCTAAAGACATCGAGGCTGTCAAGACCAATGATGACCAACCCGAGGTTAGAAATTGTCCATGTTATCATCGTCTCAGTCTTCTTATTGAAGATCTTAGATCTGAGATATGTGACATCAAACAAAAAATGTCCTGCTCGGATGATCGTCCTACTGAAGCAGGTTTGGAGTCTTCGATCAAAAGGTTTAAAGAAGAAAACGATTATTTACGTACACAGATGGCCGCCATGGGCGAACGTTACGACCGTATAAAAGAGGAGCGAGATTCCTTAAAACTCGTTGTTTCAATTATTTCGAAAGATCTATACCAACAAAGCCGAGAGAACATTTCAGATACTTTGCCATCATCGGCAAATTTGCATAGTTCAAAGTCATTAATTCAAGATGAAATTAAGGTTAAAGAGTCTCAAGAGAACACTAATGACTGGAAAACTGTTAAAACTGGTGTTAACAAGAAACAAAGAAGGTCTTCAACTGGAACGAAATCTAAATATATCTCCACGAACAACAAGCCTAACCGTACCGACAGTGGGGCTTCAGCACAGAGTGACGAGCGGGTAACAGTCGTTGTCGGAGACTCCCTCATAAAGAATGTTCATGGTATAAAAGTTGCTAAAGCCGTGGGTCACCGAGTTGTTGTCAAGTCATTCAGTGGAGCTAACATTCATGACATGAAATCACACATTATTCCTACGATTGAAAGATCCCCCGACCAAATTTGTTTACATGTGGGCACCAATGATTTGAGATCTTCTCCGCCGAATGACGTCGCGGATGCTATTGTTGACTTAGTCAGAGAAATTGAAGGTGCGTGTGAGGCAGAGATAATCGTATCTGAACTAACAACAAGGAACGATGCCTATGGTGATGCAGTCAAAACTGTTAACCGACGCCTGAAGCAATTTTGTAAGCAAAATGATTGGAAACTCGTAAGCCACTCAAATATTACCTCAAAGGAACTTAACAAAGGCGGGCTCCACTTAAATAAAGAAGGTAACGAACTCTTGCAAAGAAATTTTATACATTTTTTAAGGAATAATTGATCCCCAAATTCCATGAATGTGGAGTCTGATGTCTCAACAAATTTGTTGGATCCTGTCTTCATTAATGAAAATAATCATACTTCTTCCCCAACGGCCACTTTTTCAAATATCTCTTATTCTTTACCGCTTGGACGAGGTTTTAAAATTGCCGGTTTAAATATCAATAGTCTTACAAAGCATATTGATGAACTTAGAATTCTTCTTGATGATTATTCTATAGATATTCTTTCACTTAACGAAACCAAACTTGATGAATCTATCAAAAGTTGTGAGCTACATATTCCAGGCTATGAACTTATTCGACGTGATAGAGATAGAAATGGCGGAGGTGTGTGCTTCTATCTAAAAACTTCGATTAATTTCGTGGTTCGTTCTGACTTGAATGTAGTTAACCTTGAAAATTTATGTCTAGAAATTCGTAAACCCAATTCAAAGCCATTTTTTGTAATCACTTGGTACAGACCTCCTTGTTCCTCGATAGAGTTATTTTCGTATTATGAATCATTTATCGGTAAATTAGATTCTCTTGGCTTTGAATATTACTTAGTAGGCGATTTTAACTGCAATTTGGCCTCTCCCTATTATGATACGAATACTCGTCGTTTATGTGAAATATCTGATTTATATGGGCTCCAACAACTTATCAGTGAACCGACCCGCATAACTGAATTCTCATCAACGTTAATTGACTTAATCTATACGAACTATGTTGACAGGGTAGTCTGTTCCGGTGTCTGTCATATTGGCATCAGTGATCATAGCCTTATTTATGTTTATCGTAAACTATCTCCTGATTTCCCATCAAAGGGGCATTCTACCATATCTTACAGAAATTTTCAAAACTTTAATCGTAGAAAATTTCGCAACGATATCTATCAACAAGACTGGAGCTGTAATTCTGATGATCCAAATATTTTGAGGGCTGACTGGAAAGCAAAATTTCTGACCATCGTCAACATTCATGCTCCATTTAGAACTAAACGTATAAGATCACATAAGGCACCCTGGATCAACTCAGACTTGAAGATAGGTATGCGCGATCGTGACGCTGCCAAGAGAAAAGCTGTTAAGTCAAATGATCCATGCGATTGGGCAAAGTATAAAAAGCTGCGAAACTCAATAAATAATAGGATCAAAACTGCTAAGGCATCTTATTTTTCGAAAGCTTTTATGCATTTTGAGGGCAACTCTAAGAAAACTTGGCAAACGATTAATGAACTTACATCTCGGCGTAAAAGCAATGATACTGTGAAAGAACTAAAAGTAAATGACGTTATAATCAATAATTCTAGTGAAATTTCAGATACTTTTAATGACCATTTTTCAACAATCGGGCCCAGACTTGCCAATGAAATACCTCCAATAGGTCAAAATGATGATTCGAGCTACACTAACTTTATCACTTGTAACAACAAAACATTCCATTTCTGTCCAACTAGCAGTAATATTGTTTTTTCTCATCTAAACAAATTATCTAGATCTAAAGCAACAGGTCTTGATAGCATTTCTGCTAGATTAATCCGTGAATGTGCTGATCTTATTTCGGTCTCTTTATCTGACCTCTTTAACAAGTCTTTGACTTCTGGTATATTTCCTGACGATTGGAAATGTGCTAGAGTTACTCCGCTGTTTAAGCAGGGTGAGCGATCTGATCTAAATAATTATCGACCAATTTCAGTCATTCCGGTAATTGCTAAGGTATTCGAGAGGCTCGTGTATGACCAGCTATATAGCTTTCTAACTAAAGAGGACGTAATTTCTAAGCAGCAGTCGGGCTTTCGCTCTTTGCATTCAACTGTTACTGCTCTATTAGAAGCTACCGATAGTTGGGCGCTTAATATTGATCGCGGAAATGTTAATGCCGTAGTTTTTCTCGATTTAAAAAAAGCGTTCGACACCGTTGATCATGAAATTCTGTTAACTAAAATGAACCTTTACGGAGTTCAAGGAATAGCTCTTGCCTGGTTCAACTCATATTTAACTAGCCGTACACAACGATGTCTTGTTAATGGTTCTCTTTCTGAAACCTGTTCGCTAAAATGTGGGGTACCTCAAGGAACAATCCTAGGTCCCCTATTATTTCTTATTTACATTAACGACTTGCCCAACTGCTTATCATCATGTCAGTCTCGGATGTATGCTGATGACACCCATATCACATATGCGGGAGCGGATTTGAGCTCCATACAGTCTAATCTAAATCATGAACTAAGTAATTTAAACAAATGGCTTACTTCTAACAAACTTACTTTAAACGCGACAAAAACTGAATTTATGTTGATTGGTTCTAGACAAAGATTGAATACCCTTCCAGATACACTTGAGCTCTCAATTAATAATGTTCCAATAAACCGTGTCTCCTCGGTCAAATCGCTCGGTGTGTTGATCGACGAAAACCTAACTTGGCAAACCCATATTGATAAATTGTCTAAAAAGATTGCATCTGGGATTGGTGCCATAAAACGAGTTAGGCCTTTTGTTCCACCAGCTACACTGCTTTATATATACAGTGCTCTAATTCAACCTCATTTTGACTACTGCAATCTTGTCTGGGGTAATTCCGGTAAAACTTTGTCGGATAGGCTACAAAAGCTTCAGAACCGCGCTGCTCGCGTGTTAACTTTTTCTAGTTATGATACTGATGCCAAAGGTCTAATACGACAACTGGGTTGGAAAGATTTGTGTACCCAGCGTCAAATTCAGAAAGCCTTAATGGTATATAAATCTTTAAATGGCTTGGTTCCTGAATACCTATCGTCCAAATTTCTAAAACGTAGTGGAATGCGCTATTCTTTAAGGGATTCCGAAAACAAACTGGTTGTACCTCATCCACGAACTAACTATATGAAAAACAGCTTTAGTTACAGTGGTGCAATTCTCTGGAACAGCCTACCCTGCAATCTCAGGATGATAAAATCATTTAATCAATTTAAAAGTAAAGTTAGACACGGCATTCATGGAAAACAGGATTAGCTAAATATTTAATTAGGAATTTTTACTTCAAATTTTTATTAATTAGTATTTACAATGGACTGTTTATTAATAGTTTATTAGTATTAATTTTTAAATATTAAATACTAGTATTACCTGATGATTTTTAACCGTGTATAAAGAAATGTTGAATAAAGAATAAAGGACGTTTCGAGCGTTAGCCCTTCGTCGGAGCGAACTGACGTCAATTTGTTTTTCACAATAACAAAACGCGAAAAAGGTCAAATGAAGACTTAAATTAAAAGAAAACGCAAGTAAACAGCAAGTAAGCAGCAAGTAAACTCGAAAAATGCTGAATTTTATTTAAATTGACGCAATCAGGGCGCAACTATTCTCGATAACTTTTCTCACCTTCTCATTGGCTTGTGACAACACGTAATACAATTTGATTGGGTAAAAATCTGACTGTTTGACAGCTCACTTATCACGCGAAAAAACCTTGCATAAATTAAATTTTTATGTGTCTGTACTCTTATTGATGATAAAAACTAGCCAATCAGCGCGCGAGAATTCGCTCAGTTATTGTAAAAATGCAAATTTGAATCAAAAACTTTAATTCTGAATCGCGTTGTGCCACAAGTTTTATTGCATAAATTGATAGAATACCTCTTTATCTTTAACCAAAACATCTTTTTAAGTCTAGGTTAGTTGCCACTTTTAAGAATTTTGTGAAATTTCTGAGGCATATTTTGGTGCCGTTTGCTTAATTACGAGAATGAAGATAACCTGTTTTTGTTGATTACAGAGAGATACGGCTAAATCGTATTGGAACAGTAAGAAGAAGCAATATACTTTCAAATGAGTGCAAATGGTCTAGGTTTTAACGGCCCGCAGTAGCTTTTAACGATCATTGAAAAACCTAAATAACAGCATCTAAAATTTGCATATTTTAGCCGGTAACGGTCATTCGGAGATGAAATGCTGATAATGGCAGTAAAATAAACTATTTCCTCATTCTAACTGTAATTTCGTTATAAGGATGGATAGTGGTATTGATGATATAAATATAAGACAAAAGTGTTCTCGAGTCTGAAATCGAGTGGAACGCTTTTAGGGACATTGCCTCTTAAATAACTCAATTCGATTCAAATCTCCCTTTGTGGGTTCCGCAGTGCTGAGCTCATTGTACACAGTAAGTCTTGTGATGGAAACTCTAAAGATGGCTTTCAATCTACGTTATTTGTTCATTCAGTGGACGGAATTGACTAACCTTGGAAAACGTTATGAGAATCGTTTCGTCCTCCTCTTTTCTGCTGGTTTCCGTACTTAACCTCGGATTTCTATGCCTTGTGCAGCTAAGGGTCACGTGCTTGGTTACCTCATAGCAACGCCGAACTGGAGAGCAAGCTTTCCAGTCGGTGAACCCAAACACAAGGTCACGAGTAATGTCAAGAGCCCCGACTTCGAAGTATTTTCCAACCTCTTCGAAGCGTGACCATTAGTCCGATCTTAAAGAATCGACAAGTTCTAGTTTCTATTGTAATATTGCGGTGGTATTTTGGACCAGAAGCAAGAGAAAAGACCGAAGCGAAACTTGGCGAAACTTCCCGCTCGGTCGCCATTCAACATGGCAACCTCCGAAGGTATGTGCGAGAAAACCCGGCGTTTTCTTTTATTTTTATGACATACAAGAACACAAAATGAGTAGAAATTATATCTTAAGGCTTCTGTAGGGAATCCGTAGAATTTACGGGCTTTTCATGGCCAAGTTATAGCTAATGTTCTCAAGAATTTTCATAGTCGGTAGTACAACTAGTGCTTGTTTACTCGAATTCTATACTCAATGAGTTCTTCAATCCTTGCAATAGAATCAACAAATGCATATCACGATTGAACCTGAAAACTCTAGATTTTTGTAGAATGCCTTTTACACAAGAAAAAACAACTCCGTGACTTGAAAAGAATATTCTTTTCGCTGGAAAATGTGCTATCTTTTGTGTCGCTTGAATGTGTGAGAATCGATCTTTCGGTCCAATAGATTCTTTTTTCCTTCCGCAGCAGCTGAAGTGTTTGATTCTCAAGATATGTCAATCTAAACTGGATAAAATAAAAAACGCTTTTTGACTTTTTTCAACTGAAGGAAAAGGACATATCACGTCCGAATACGTCTTACAAACGTGTTTAGATAGAAAAGCGCGAGTTGCTTTAGTGCTAGTTCCGAATAACTTATCTATCACATCAGCTGTCAAAAAGTCTTTGAAAATCCCCCGAAGCTATTTTTATAATAACCCTATATTATTGTAAATATTATTTATCGTTGAATGTTTGATTATAAAGCAGGAGAATGTGAAAAAACTGCATCTACAGGGAGAAAATCGAAGTCATCCTTCCATTGTTGTGTTCCTTGTTGCAATGGTGACTCACGGTACCACAACGAGTTGATTTTTCATCGGCTTCCTGGACGTGGATCTCATGGTGAGCAGCTGAAGAAAGATTGGCTGGTTAAAATAAGAAGGGACGAAGGACCTTATTTTAGGGTATGCATTGCCAATATTCTAGGCTTAACCACTGACAAAAACAAGACTAGATATAAACAACTTAAGATATTTTTGTCATCATTTTGTATGTTACAAGCAGTACCAGGGTGTGCTCAAGGCACTTCACAGCAGATGACTACCTACCAGCCACAGAAGCTGGACGACAGAGACTAAAAAGGGGAGCTGTGCCATCTCAATTTGACTGGACAAAAGGAACCAAAGCAAGGAGAAAGATCATACGACATGAAGACAAGTAAGTCATTAAATTTAATTAATGTTATTCACAGCCTGAAAAATATTGTTTGAAATCACCCTCTTGAAAATGTCAGAGCTTCATATACTTTCCCTGTCTTGTTTTTAATGGGAAAATTTAACATATTTTGTAAATGCTAATATTTTTTACATGTATCTCAGTTAAATTGTAATACTGTATGTTAATTATTACAGGGATACTCAGACAGATGGAAGTGATGACAGTGATGAAGCAACAGAACACCTCCCAGAAGAAGATGACATCCGTTCTCTTAAGGACCAGCTGGAGGAGCTCAAACTGCAACTTCATCACAGCAAACAGGAGACTGCAGCAGCACGCCAAGAGTTATTGACCGCTCAATTATGCCACCAGACTGAGATGGAACAGTTAAAAAAGGATACTGCTGAGCAGCTAGCATTAGGCAAATTTGGGCTGGAACGTTTTGGAACAGATAATGATTCGATTAGGTTTTACACAGGTTTCCCTTCATATGATAGTATTCGCTTTTTTTATACATTTATCAGGCCAAGTGCTGAACAAATGGTTTATTGCTATGCTTCTGGGCAGCGGGAGACTAGGCCCGGTGCCAGGAATATGTTGCTTATTGATGAATTGTTTATGTTTTTGGTTCGCTTAAAATTAGGTTTATTTGAGCAGGATCTAGCACATAGATTCCAGGTCCACAGAACAACTGTCAGTAGAAAGCTTGTGTCATGGAGCAACTTTTTATATTTTCTCCTTGGAAGCCAGATCATATGGCCAACAAAAGAGGATGTTATGAAATTTATGCCAGATGGTTTCAAAAGGCTTTATCCTAGGACACGTGTTATTTTGGATTGCACTGAAATATTTGTACAAACCCCAACTTCCCTTCTCAGGCCTTCTGATATTACGCGATGGTGCGATTTCGCACAATCGACGTCAAATCGCATCCGATCGCACAATTTACGAAAAATCGCATAATTCAAAAAATAACGCACAAAGTTCATAAAATAAAGCATGAATCAACAAGTTTCCTTGAAATTCCTGCAAAAATACGCCATTTTCAAGATGATTTACCTTGGAAAAAGGCTAACAAGACTCCTTCACCTTCGATTTCGTATTCATTCGTTATTTTGAATGTCAAGGACCTGGTACCAGTCTCATTCTTAAAGAGTCGCCTGTTGGTGTAAAACAAACACACCCCTTGTTCAGACTAGCCAATCTGAATGGCTGTAATTTCCGGCCGTTTACCCGCACGGCGGACTACCCCCACGGGTGATTTTTGCCAAAAGGAAAAAACGGAATCGTCAGATTACACGCACTTGCAGATAACCCGCACACAAAAACGAAAGAAAGTTATGCAAAATAGTTAGAGAACTCACAAAATTTGAAGCGATGGAGCGCTTTGAAAATTGCTCTGAGCTTTTCAGGCATTTTTTAATTGACATTGACGTCATCTGGAACTCATGGAAAAGCCTCTTCTCGGAAGCGGTAGATCGAAACATTCCCTCTAAGTCTATTTCCTCGAAACGCCACATTCCTTGGCTAAATTCAAGTCTGAGAAAATTAATTCATAAAAAGCGTCGACTATGGAAGAAAGCAAAGTCCTCTGGGGATACTAATCATTGGTCTACATACAAAAGGTATTAACAACAAGGTCAAAGACAGCTTGCGTAAAGCTTATCACAGCTACGTTAACCAATTAACCGAATCTCTAAGTTCCAATCCTAAGAAGTTCTGGTCGTTTGTTAAGTCACGTACAGGTACATCTAGCGTGCCGAGCTGCATTGAATACAATGGAATCAAGGCTTATTGTCCTGCCGATAAAGCTGAAATCTTTAACAAGTTCTTTCATTCTGTGTTTGATAGACCAGTTGAGGAATTTTCACCACCGTCTAATATGTCTTCCAGCCATGTTATCAGTGACCTAATTTGTACTGAGGATGATGTTGCAAAAGTGTTGGCTGAGCTTGAAACTAACAAATCACACGGACCTGATAACATTCCTCCAAGAATATTGAAAGTGTGTGCGAAAGACCTTGCACCTTCTCTCGCCAAGTTATTTAACATCTCCTTGAGTTCTGGTATCTTGCCCAGTGAGTGGAAAGTGGCTAATGTCGTACCGATACATAAGTCAGGGGATCGCGTCTTAGCAACAAATTATCGTCCCGTGTCATTAACAAGCATTGTTGTTAGGTCATTGGAACGCTTAATCCACAAACACATTATGGTCTTTCTCACTGACCAGAGCCGGTCTGTTATGCGACAACCAACATGGATTTAGGAAATATCGCTCTTGTCTCACGCAGTTGCTCCAATTATTACATCATTGGTTTTCAACGTTGGACAAACGTGGAGCAGTTGATGTTATGTTTCTAGACTTTTCAATGGCATTCGACAAAGTTTCCCACCAACATCTCTTTTTAAAACTGAATACCTATGGAATTAAAGGCCAGTTACTTGGTTGGATTAGAAATTTATTAGTTGGAAGAAAGCAGAGAGTGGTCATCGAAGGTCATGCATCTAATTGGCTAGAAGTTACATCGGGGGTGCCCCAAGGGAGTATTCTGGGCCCACTTTTATTCCTGATTTACATCAATGATATTCCTTCTAGTGTTTCCAGCTGTAACGTGGACTTGTTTGCGGACGATAGTGTTCTCCATCGGCAGTTATCGTCTATTGAGGACTGTCAACTCTTTCAGAATGATCTGATTTCAGTAGGGCAATGGTGCGGTGCTTCACAAATTCAACTCAATGAAAAGAAATGTCGTGTACTTCATGTTACAAGACAAAAACATCCTCTCAAACAAGACTATAGCTTGGATAGTAAGAAGTTAGAAGTTGTCAGTTATCACAAGCACCTTGGAGTCACTATCTCTGAAACGCTATCATGGGATTACCACATCAACTCCATCTGTGCCAAAGCGAGACGTGTAATGGGATTGATTCGAAGAGCATTTGGATTTAAGTCTCCAGCGGCGGTTGAAGTGGCTTTTAAAACCCTAGTTAGACCATTACTGGAATACTGCTGTCTTGTATGGAATCCTTACCTGGTCAGTCATGTCAAATCAATTGAAGCAATCCAACGAAGAGCGACTAAACTAATATGTGGATATGACTTATCTTATGAGCAAAGACTTGATAAACTTAAGTGGCCTACACTTGAACTAAGAAGAAAGTTCCTCTCTTTGGTGCAAGTGTATAAGATAATATTTGGACTTTGTGACATCGATGCTGCTAAGTTCTTTGACATAGTACGCGAATTTCGTACTAGATCCAATCACAAGTTTAAATTAAGACCTAAGTATGCCCGCACTAATTACTTTAAGTTTTCCTTTTTTAACAGATATATAAACGACTGGAATTCGTTGCCGAGTGATGTCCTCGAGGCTCAATCATTAAGTTTATTTAAGAGGCTATCCATGAGAAAACCATGCAGAAGGTGCTACAGTGCACATCACAGAATTGGCTCAAACTTTCCACATAGGCATAACTTGGTGAAGTATAGGTAGATATGGTATTAGTTTTGTTCAAGCTTCTTTCTTTTCTTTTTTTCAGGGGGGGTACCCTTGAACAGCCAAATCTACACTGAAATATGTTCAAATTTTGTAATTTTTTGAATGACATTATTTCTGACAAATTGTACAGCAATCCAGGTGAAACAAAATTCTCACAAACTGCTAAGTATACACTCTTAAACGATGACAACATAATCAGTGTGACTCTTCTTTATTAAATTTTCCACAGCATTATTTAACATGACTTATGTTAATGACAAACATTATGCAAATTTCTTGAGTTTTCAAAAAAAAATAAAAAAGTTCTCGCAGAGCTTCAAGTAAAGTGAAATACTTGATGATTTACGCAGAGGTATTGTCTTTTGCTCTGGTATATAAAACTTCTGGGTATTGCAATAGTTTAAGAGAAATACCGAGGTTTTACTGGTCACCATTTGCTTACTGATCGTTTTACTGACTTACGATAATGCTACAATTCATGAGGATTGGTTACATTTCCCCAGTACTTTTGAAAGAAATTGCAAGAAAAACTTCCTAATAGGAGATTCTAACCTGCTCTGTACATTGTTACATTTCCGATCCACGGGATTATATCTGCCATAAAACCGTCCAAAAGTGCACATTCCATAACTTTCCATTGCCGTTCAGAAAGACTGAGTGGTGCGATAAAACACAGGCTGCGACTTATTTCTCAGATTTGGTGCCGTTGAAAAGGCCAATACTCTAATGCCATTTCGATATTTGAAATGACAACAGTTATCATTTTCTGGACATAAACATTACGACAGAACGGCCGCAACTCATGACAACACAGTCAACCACAACTTTTTCTTCCGCCATATTGCATTATGCGCCTGCAATGAAAAACTGGCCTGCGGTAATAAAGTCCAAGTGTTCGGGAAGTGTTCTTTTGCTTGATGCTTTAGAAAATGGTTTGCGTTGATGCGATTTACAAATTTCGTATTTTTGCTTTGCTTTGTCTTTATTTTAAAGCATTATAAGGTAATATAATGAGCTATACGTTGTATACAAGGTATAAGAGCCAAGACATCTTCCAATATCACATAACGTAGAAAGAAATAGATCCCGGTTGTTCAAACGTTGGATAGCGCTATCCACCGGATAAAAATCTATCCCCTGGATAACGCAATTGGTTTCCCTAGTACTTATCCGTTGGATACTGATTTATCCGGTGGATAGTACTTACGTATATCAACATTTGAACAACCGGGGCCTGAAAATTGGCTGCAGAGCCCCGTGTGCGGAGATGGGACAAATTTTTGGTTTACAACAAAGAGTTTTCATTATGAAGTGGACCTAGAGAGCACGCGTTATAACGTGCATTGGTAACAGGTATCTCCCCTCTAGCTGCTAATCGGCTCTGCCCCATCTTTTTCTCAACGGTTTTTAAGCTCCTTCTATAAGTCCACAACGTGAAAAACTTTCTCTCGCATGGACTCTCGTTCTCCTCTCTCAACAAGGGCATCGAGCATATCTTCTTCCTCTATTACAGTCTTCTTGTTTAAAGAAAGCTTTCCACTCTTAGCGACCGATGAGAGACGTGAAAAGTATGACGTAACTTGTTGCGCGCTGAGCCAGTCTTTAGAAGAAAATAATTTGACACCATCTGGTCCACGAAGTGACTTCAAGTTTGAGGCAACAACGGCAGCGTCGCTCTTATTTCCTGTCTCTTCTCCAACAAGAAACAGTTTAAGGAGGTACTCTTTGACATGTTCTGAAAATCACCCGGTCTACTTGTTTTTCTTCAAGGCCCAGCCAGGCTCAGCAGTGGGGTACTCTCTGCACTCTTCTTGGCTCAGTCCTTCAAGGTTGTTATTAAATGGAATATATGAAGGGCGTATGTTGGTGCATGCTTTAGCCCATTTACGCTTAATACTGTCATGCGTGGAATCCTTTTGGGTGCAAAAAATGTGCTTGCCAAAATCCTGATGGTTTTGCAACGCTGTTGTCGTTTTGAATAACTTGATGCAACCTGGTTGAGGGCAACTGAATTCACAAGGTCCACTTTTGTTTTCCGTCGTTTTGCTGTTTCTGTACAAGAAGCCAGTCGACACACGCGGGGATGTGAACGGCTCAATAACCTCCAATCGGGTACTTCCCTGGCTGGTTCCTCTCTTCATTAGCTTATCGTAACGAACGAACATTCCTTCTCTAACATTGAAGGCTTTCCACATCCTGATTCCGTCTGCGCAAAACTTGAAGTTTGAAAACATCAGAACTCCGTTCCAGTTGTGATTATGCAGATCCTGTGCGCTAGTGTCCACCTTTACAACTGATGTACGGCAACCTCCAACTCCGGAGTAAGAATCTATTGCTCTCTTCATATCTTTTGCTTTCTCGACATCATTTCCTGCATTGAAGTACTGAAGTATATGACTTTTCAGGAGAAATATGGCGATCGCATATATGTTTGCCACTGTTTGATTCACTGAAGTCGTATCGGCTTGTAGTGACACCTGTACGTTGACTAATACCAGGGATACTTAGCAATAAAAGAGCACAGTGATAACATCCAGCGTTATCACTACGTGCAAACGCCTCGACAATCTCAGGTGACTTCCTCTTTATTTCCATAAGCGTGTTCTCATAAATAGAGGCAACAGCAAACCAGTTCTGGCAGCAGTGATCCAGCAGATGAACGTATGTCCTTACCTATACATATGAACATAAGAAATAATGTTACACAATCGGCTCCATGACTTAAATAAAGTACAACAAGAAAGCTCACTGAATACCTACTCTTCTGGTAATCCTATCTGTTGTCCACTTGTTTCATCCACTGACTATAACTATGCCTCGTATCTTCCTGCACTTCATAGCTAAAGATTTCAAGAGATTATTTTCTCAATAGAATGTGGACCTACCTCCACTTTCAATACCTAATTTATAGTTGCATTTAACATATTTTGCACAGGAAGTGAATGTGGATAACTCTACTGTTACTCAGGGAATAAGAAGAAAACTCAGCATTTCTTCTAATTAGGACACAAATTCGACTACTACAATATCTGAAACTGAAACAGTAATTTAAGGAATATACCGTCAAACCTCCTGTAAACGGTCGCTCACAAGAATCAACACAACATAAACAAACAGGGATCTCTTCCGAGAAGAGATCCCTACAAGTGTCCGTTTAAAAGATAAAATTTCGGCATGCAATTCCTACGTTTCGTATAAGTGTAGTTCCATGTTGTCGCAAAAAAGATTTGCGCATAATCCGGCTGAGCGGCGTAGTACATACAGAGACAGACAAAGCATCATGGACCATTTTGGATATGCCCATAGTCAGATGTAGGATATGCCTGTAGAAAATACCTCAAAATCTTCCTTCGGTTTTGTTATCACGGCTGTGACATGCCAAGAGAGGCCTTTCTTTCCAAACCACTCTCCTTGCGTTTCCCTATACTTCAAAGGAAGGAATTTCATTGCCCAATCCATGATAATCAAAGCTTGCTCTGGCGTCATATTGGTGAGGATATCATCCTTTGCTACGTCCTGGTGTACTGCTCTTAAGATGTGGGCTTTCCATCGCTCAATCTTGTCTATAGAGTTACTAATGTCATGCTCTAGTTCCTCCTTTTCGTCTTGATATCTAAAAATCAAAATAAAAAAGTTGATGGTTTCGTTCTGTTATCAAAGCTGTAATTATAATTTCTTGACGTTTTAGGGCGACATCATTTGCTTGTTTTTGCACGGTATATTTTTCCTGATCCCGGCTTTGTTTAATGATGTAAGCGCGGCATTGTTTCCGAAGTCAAAAAACCGTAGAATTCAGTCACCTGAGCCACCCATTTCCAATTGCAAAAAAGGTGATTAAGATGTGACAATTAGAAATCTTACTCTTCATAATCAGGTAAAATTACAATATATATCTTCTCGGGATATCCTGTGAAGAAATTTTTTTATATGTGTAAAATGAAACGATTAACGATAAACTGAACAAGGCAAAATCTGTTTGGGGAGAAATCTGTCTTCTTTCTTTGGTTTTGACTGCAAGTTTAGGTTAGGTTTAGGTTTTTGGTTTTGAAAGAAGAAGACTATAGAACATGGTATCAGTAACCGTTTACCTGAAGTGAAGGTCTCTTGATGACAATACAAGTTCTATTTCATCAAGAACATTCTTGATATTGTCGCAGCTTTGACATGATTTCGTGTGCTCATGCTCACAGAGATGATCTTCAGGGTCAGACAACGCAAATACCCGGCAATGATCAGCACACTGGCTTTCTTCAGAAACGCGGATCTTGAAGTTTGTCTTAAGGTAGCTTTTACCAGCTTTCAAGCGATCTTTAGCACTTTGAACCCAGGCTGAACTTTTACCTTTAAAAAGGCACGCTGATATTACCACTCCTTTTTTTAATTACTACTATTTAAGATAAAGCCGCTCATACATGCTCAATTGCGTTAAGAGGCAAGGGCTTTGTTAAAATTGCACAGTATAAAATATAGAAGAAATATAAAGTTCAAAAATTAAATTGGCCTGGGAGGTTGGGTGGTTTGAGTGTTAAAGGTGCACTGAAAAATAGCATTATATAGAAACAAAATGGGAAGATACAGGCCTCCCCGGGACAAAAACTTCAATCAACCTGAGCTTACCTAACATTCCTAGCCTGTTTACTACGTCTTCGAGTGTATCGAAGGCTTGCGAACCCTCTGTAGCGATGTTGTCAAGTCCTGCCAAAGACTTCTTTTGTGATGCTGCACAAATCTATACAATAATGACATTTTGTTATTTTTTTCTCCTCGTGTTCATATTTCACTGCTTTTCTCATCCAGAGCTTTTGCTCTTTTATAATCCCCACCTATATGACTAAAGTAATTTTCAGTAATCAAGCCAAACAAGTACTTTAAACTAAGAGACATGACACAATGAGCTACAATGCATATAATGATATCTTCGTGATATGTAAATGAGATAACAGAATGTAAAAAAACTCAATTTTTCTTTTTTATTTTTCGCTCTTCTTCTGATTTTGACTCGTGATTTTGTTTTGATACGTACCTGTAAAACACTGAAGAGGGTTGACCTCCCATGTGAAAGGAAACCGGTTTCCTGACAGTACTGCTGGTATAAGTCCACAAGCCTTGAAGCAATAACTGTCCTAACCACATTTGGAATCTCCAACTTCTCCCCATTCGACAATTTTAGCGTTTTTGTTCCGTAGGCAACATCTTTCACGAAATTTGGTCTGCTGATAAAATCTAGAAAATGGTCTACTTTACTTGAATCCAGTCGTGCGCGTGTAATGGCCTCCATCTGTGGCACTGGTTTACCCACCCCCACCTTAGCGGCATGACTTCTTGCCTCATCTATCGCCCACATGCTTACTCCAGGAATAAGCAGCTGAAGTTGTGCTTTAGAGTAATCGTTTACAAATACTGACAGGATTTGCCTTTTCGTAAACCAACTGTTGGCCTCTTCGTACAATTTAATGAGGCGTGATATTTCGCTAACATCAGTATCTACACTCTTTTGCTTCCTTTTTTTCTGCATATGTTTCATCAACTCTGAAAGCAATTCTATGGCTTGCCCTGGAGCAAGGTAATCCAGAGCCACTTCAACGATCTCTTTCCCCTTCTGTCTGTAATATCTCTGTGTGCTTGGTGCAGCTTCCTTCCAAGGTATAGTCAACTGACGAACCACTGGATCTACCCTACCATGAGCACGAGGAGCTGAGCGGATAAACTCATTCACCGCTGTCAGTCCCGATTTCACACATGGAGTAGAACACCATTCATATGACATGTCTTCTTCTGGCAATGACTCATCTAGAGGACTACCAATGCTCACTACATGTTCATTACATTCAGCCTAGAAAAATAAAGAGCAATGTAGATGATTAATATCTGTGAACTAATCTGTCGTTTATGTTAAGTGTTAAATCAATGCATGAGTAAAAATAAACATACCGGAAACTCATCCACAAGACGATTTTCTCTAACGTTTACGAAGTCGCCTAATTCAGTGGTAGGGTTTGAATCCAAAGGACCCGCCTGTTCCTAAAGACGTAATTAAATGATAATAAGAGTTAATGTTTATTTTTGATTCACTCATTTACTTACTGCTAGAGGAACTTCGAAAGAAACTCCACTTGAAAATAGAAGAAAAAGAATAGACGGAAAAGAAAATGGTGAAAAAAATAAATGATTTCAAGAGGGGTATTCGAAAATTTATTGAAATAAGGAAAATATTATTCATGGTAGATGACTGTAAATGTGCGTGGAGAATTTTAAACCGTATTTTAGTTTTTATAAAAGGATCAGCAATAGCCAAATACCGTTCAACGGATTGTAGGGGAAGCGTACCCGAAAGGAAACTCACCACATGGTTTTTAAGATCGCCATAAGGAGGATTCTCAACATCGCCTGTTTGTTCGGATGTCACCTGGTAAATGTAAAATATTACAAATAGGGACTTATTGAATGAAGTTCAAACGAGGGAAAGGAAGAAAAGAATGAAATAACGAACGAAAGGACGAACGCACATACAGGAGAATGAATGAATGAAAAAAAAAACATGTGATTGAGCGATCAAGTGGGTGAGTGAAGAATTGAAGAAATGAAAGAACGAGTGGATTGATGAGAGGGATCCTATGCAGAACTCTGAGCGATATAAATAATATCCTAATGCATCAGTCAATTCCAGCTGCGCCCAGCGCCCCTCCTCTTCCGGGTTCACCCCCGGGCATTGGCATTTTTTTTGCCTTGGATCGCAAATTCCCGGGGGGTGGGGATTCTTGAGCTGTCAAATCCCCCCGGGGTGGGGACGAGAAAAGAGGGCAAATGCCCCGTCCTCCGTCGACACTGCAACATTTTTCATTGATTTCACAGTCGAATCGTGCCCTTTTAAACATTGTAATGTGCGATTTTTAGTTTCAAGTTTCTAACTGCCTGATTTTCTTGTAAAAAGTAAGGGTAAGACACCATGGGATTGAACTGCTCTAGTAACCACAGCGACTCATAATTCAGACTTTACTGCTAAATTTGCAAATAAACAAAAAAATCGCGTGACCAACGGAAACACTTTTGAGTTTAAAATATACTCACCTGAAGTATTTGTGTTTCTCTTTTCCCTCTTTCTTCTAAATGTAATTTTCTGCACCTTATGCATATACCTAGAATTTAAAGAACAGAATGAGTAAGTATTGGAAAAAAAGAAAGAAAGAAGAAAGAGGGAAACTGAGTAAACCACACAGTTCACAAATACCTGATCCAATGGGCACGAGAAGTCCCCAGTAAACTTGAATCTCTTTTGAAATGTCCAACGAAATCCCTTTGTCAGGCTTAGCCCTGCTTCGGCCATGAAGTGGATGATGGCATGTTGTAACTGGTCTACTTGAATTCCAGATAGTACCCAAAATATCTCTGTGCAGGGGACAGATTGTGAGCGTTTCACCATCTTCATCAAATAACCCAGCTCTCAAAAGTATCAGTTGCCATTCACCTTTGATGTTTGCTTGAGATGTTTTCAACCATTGAAGGTGACTGGTTATATCTCTCCTGCAACTACGGAGTGGAACGTACTCTTTGATGTTACGATAGTGCTTCGAATTGCCACATGGTATCGACGAGTGTTTCGAAAACGAGCAAGTTAGACTTGCAGCCATAGAAGAAAATGTTAAGCCAAAATACGACCCTGTCTTCTGCAATATAGGTTTAACGACGTCTTGTATGAATTGAAATGTTTTTACTGAACGTTCGTGCTTTCCCGCCAAAGCAATCTAGATAGAGGAAAATCGCAGGCCGCTTGGTTCGCGGGCTCGAAACAAAGATGGAGTAGAGGGAATATGGGGGTTCTGGGACAAAAAAAAAATGTGTAAAAAATGTGTAAAAAATGTGTAAAAAATGTGTAAAAAATGTGTGGAAATTTATCAAGAATTTATTCAAAGATTTACAAAATAAAATTGAATTTAATTACGATTTAAAAACAAAAAAAATAATAAAAAAGTATAAATGGAAGAGTTACAAAAGAAAACAGTTATAGAATTGAAAGAAATTGCTCGCAAACATATTGGTAGAGGATTTTCTAAATTACGACTTAAACCCCAACTAATTGAAGCGTTAAGTAATATTCCGAAAGTTATGGAAGAGATGCAAAATAATATTCAAAACCCACCCACCCCTATACCTACTACTAATCTTCCCCAACCATTATCAAGTACGCCGTTGGATACACCACAACCAAAACCGTCATATTATCCTCAAATACCATATCCTCAAACACCATATCCTCAACCACCGTACTATCCACAACCATATCCACCATACTATCCACCATATCCTCAACCGCAACCATATCCTCAACCGCAACCATATCTACCATATCCTCAACCACCATACTATCCGGAAGTTATGGAAGAGACGCAAAATCTTGAGGAACAAACTCCCTCACCTCAACCTGAAACTATTAAATATCATTATTATTGTATTCATAAAAGGCAGAAATCAAGATGTAAAGAGTGTGGAGGATCACAAATATGTGAACATAATAGAAATAAAGCTTATTGTAAAGATTGTGGAGGATCTCAAATATGTGAACATAAAAAACAAAGATCGCATTGTAAAGAGTGTAAAGGATCTCAAATATGTGTACATAAAAAACAAAAGGCACGTTGTAAAGACTGTAAAGGTACAGGAATATGTATTCATGGAAGACAAAAAAGTTTTTGTAAAGAGTGTGGAGGGTCTCAAATATGCGAACACAATAGACAGAAGGCATTTTGTAAAGAATGTTATGAAAAACAACAAAAACATTAAGTTATATAACGCAAGTAAGTGTTACATAACAAAAATTTACCTTATGACTCATCTACAGAATTTGCATTTACGTAATCACATTCCTGAGCGACGTTAGAAACCGACCTTTTTAAAGTAAACATAAAATCTACTTTTCGATTTCAAATCCGCTTTACATTTTGCTTGTTGCTATGTCGTAAAAGTATGCAATCTATTGTTCTACACGTGAACACTAATTTACAAACAATGATAATCACGTGAAATTTACCGAAATAGATACCACGCTAAACCTCCGCTTATAATTATAAATGTTAATATGTTGGTTTCATGTTGCGAGGTCACGTCCGACTTTTCATTCAGGTACTTCCCTTCGGTCAGAGTTGTGGATTTTGGTTTCCCTCCGGGGTTTTCCGTTGGTTTCACTTCATTCTGATCCTTCCCTTCGGTTAGTAAAGTTTTTGGATTTGTCTCAACTAAATGAGGTAACTTTACCTTTGAAGATCCCATGTTATGACTTATTCCAACCGGCTTTGATTCAGTGTTTAGGGAATTATTCACTCCAAATTTCATATCACCAGTCGCTTTCATAAGTTTGTTATTATATCCAACCACGCTTTCTGTATTTATGATCATATTACTAGGCATCAACCACACACCAGGAGCAATAGCTAAATCAAGTCGTAATTTCGATTCCTGTACAGCTAATTGATATCTTTGTATGGAACTAGAAATGTCATTCTCAATAACACTACTTTCAAATAAAGCTAAGAATTCTTGTTGTGTTTCGATCGCTCCACCACCATTACCATAAATTGAATTTCTAGTGTTGACTTGCGCTCCCAATATACAGTAAACAAAAGCTTCAGCGGATCGATTCAATCTACCGAGTCCGGCTTTAGTGAGTCCATGACCACTTGTTGGGATAAACCAAGCATATTTGAAATCAGCAAAATCATCATTACGGATAAATGAGATTAGATTACCTTTTTCCTTCTTACCTCCATCATCAGCAAATTTACCACCTTCACCGGGCCATTGATCTGCTTCATGATCGTAATTTCTTACAATATGCACATTTTGATATCCCCCTCCTTTTCCATGAAATCCAGCGCCATAATCAAGGAATATATCTCCCAATCCACTATTTCTACCACCTTTCCATCTAAAGTCACCCGAAGGCTGGGACCCGCTCCGCGGAGAGTCAGAATTATTACTAACCCCAAATTCAGCGCACAATCTTTGATATGCAACTTTACTATAGGGATTATTATTTATCACAAAAGGCTGCTCATCTGGTAAAGGTAGTTTCAATTCATATAATATCCGTCTTATTGTGAAATATATATGAAACTTTATAAAGCTATTCACTACTTTAGGATAATTTAAACTCTCGAAAGGACTTATTCCGCATCCAGATGTAGCACACCATACTGCAAAGTTAAGTTGTTGAGGCCAATAATTCATATCTGGTGTGTTCAACCATTTTCTACTTTGCTTACCAAATTTGAAAGTAACAACTTGTGATGTAAATATGTTTCTCATCTTTGCTGTGAATTTCTTCGTATTTGACACGTATATATCCAGTGAGGTTAGCATTTTTGTTATATCACTTGTAAAGTCATCAAAGTTAATAGCTGGTATAGGATAGGATTGATTTGTTAATGTTAAACTCTTTGGGAATGAACTCAATTCTGTATCATTCAAGCCTAAATCTTTCCATAAAAGTCTTTTCAAACGAGGTGATAGGTCATCAGTCCATGTTTTTCCGGTAGGATCATCATTTGACATTATTGTTGTACCATTAACTTTCCATTTAATGTATCCTCCATATTGATCAGGTACAAATATAAATTTATCGAGGTCAGCCTTTGGATACTTTTTTTTGAAATCATTGAGTGTCATTTTATTCCTTATGTTTAGAATAAGATGCAAAGTCTTTAGACCGGCTTCGCCGATATGTTTTTAAATCACCTCCAGGTTCTCCTCCAGTTTTTTTTCTAACACCGTTCTTTTCTAATACCAATTTCATAATTCCATCCTACAGGTGTTTTCTCAAATTGCATTTTTAATGTGCGGGACCGGTTAACTCTTTCAATATATCCGCACGAACCTCTCACCTTATCTGCGACATATTTAGGTTTTTTTCAGTATCTCTAAGAAATTTTTGACGGATTTCCAGTTTTAGTTTTTCAAACTTTTTTAACTCTTCTAAAATTATAGAAAATTCTTGATCGGATATAACATTATCTCTCAATGCTTTTGAAACTAAATCTTGAATGGTATTTAGCTTTGCTTTTGCTAGAGATACAGTCTGTTCATGTTTACTAACTTTATGAGAAAGTCTTTTTGATGCAACACCACATCCAACCGACACCCCACCACAAACACCGCCCACAACGCCCAACGGTATACCAACAATAGCACCGAAACCAGTAAGAGAAGTTCCCAATCCACTTGCAGATAGAATAACTGAAAACAACCCACTACCAACACTGATTTTTGTAAATATTCCTCTTGCCCGATTATACTTTTTCCTTACTTCCTCATAATGTTTAATTTCCTTCTCAAGATTTTGTAACATTTCACACGATTTTTGCAGTCTGAAATTATTTTGATCCCCATTAATAGGCAATTGTGGATAAATTGAGCTTTGCTCGGGGCCGGCTATGCCATAAATTTTATTGTACTCGTCCATATTTTACTGATCAACGTGAAATCTTTAAATTGATACGAATTCGTACAGTATTAGAAATTAACTTTGTTCCATTTTTATCTAAAATCCATAATGTAAAGTGGTTCACAGGATTTTTGGTATACGGAATTCTTAAACAAGGATACTTTTTGGATGGTATAACAGCTAGTAGTTGTGAAGGGTTAAGTTCTACATTTCCTCCGAGAGGGATACGATTGTAATATGAAGACTTTGGTTCAATAAGATCACACATTAAGTATAATGAATTTTCAGAAGTCGCATTAGTAATGGAACTATCTAGCATTTGTATCTCTTTTACATTGTATAATGGCGGATCTAAATAAATTGTTGTTTCAGTAGTTAACATTGTTATAGATAGAAAAGTCATTATTTCCTCCTTACGTTGGTTATTCATTATTTTTACTTATCTCCTCTTCTTGTTTTTAAACTGTTCTACAAAATATAGAACCACAACCATTATTAACAACCAAGCATTCTTACCTAAAAATCCAATAACCTCACCTGCTGTTTTGAAAAGAAAGCTTACGATAGCTCCAACCATTCCAGGCAATATTTCACCGAGTTTCTTACCAATAGTTTTCAACCCATTACCAACGCCTTTACCTAATGTTTTTAGACCATTAGAAAGATTAGAAACTATAACACCAATTACTACACCTACTGCACTTACAACAGCAAATACTGTAAAACCATACTTTTTGAAGATGTACTTTATACGTTCACGTAATGGTAGATTTTTAAGTATTTCATCTTTTCGTCTCCCGATATCTGATACTTGTTCATCGTTTAATAATATGTTCTTTCTCGCTAGTTCCTGATATTTATCAACCTCAGCCTGTAAACGATCCCTACTTTTTTCTACTTTTGTTAAATTGGATTGCCCCTTCTTATACTTATCTATTTCGTCTTTGTATCCATTCATTTCATTCAAAAGTTTCTCTCTCTGTATTTTTAATTCTATATTCTCTTTAACAGTTGGATCAAAAAGACTTTTATTTTCGGCTATTTCCATTTGTTGTCTCTCAATGATTTCGCGCATTTCTTTTTCTTTTTCCACATAGCTATTTATCTCCAGGGGGCGCACTTCTATGGTTCTTTCCATTACATTTACTGCATTAAGTAATTCCCTATTTCGTTCATTAGCTTCCGCCAATTGTGATACAACACCATCATATCTTTCAAGCATGGTTTTATAATCAGCACCTAACGCTTTTATTATTGTTTTTCCCAAACCATCAACTTTTATCACCCCATCTTTATCAATCAATATATGTTCTGCGGCATTACTCTGGCCACTCAATTTAACCTTTAAATTCCCTTCCTTATCCCATTCTGCTGTAAATGGAGAATCCAAAGGGTTGAAATTTGGAAATATACGTTTGATATGTTGTAGTGCATCTCTCCTTTCATCATATTTATCACTAGGTATTTTGGGTCTAGCACCCTCCTCCTCATAATCCCTACCGCCAAATGAGCTTTCTTCCTCCTTATCCTCATTGTCAATTAGACTAGTGGTGGATGATATTGGATCCATTTCCATATTTTCAGCATCAACATCATCGTCTAAATCAGTTGGTTCAAAGTTTGGTATTTCTTTAGGTATATCTCCTCCTTCTGCCATGATTTTTTACTCATCAGTAAGAAATCTTTAGACCTCTTAGGGTCGCGAAGCAAACTAATCACGCACTTTTCTAAAAGAATTTACTAACTGCATAACCTAAAGCTAACATACCACCACTCACATATACCATTTCACCCATCTTTTGATTTTCACTGGGTCTATAATAATCAGAGAATTTTGGTTCATGTGTCTGACTATTTGATGCTTGATATTTATTATCCTTTTGTTGTACTTTCCAATCAATTAGTTTCTGTCTATTTTCCTGAAATGTTGCATAATCTTTTTGATATTTTTCTAGCGCCTTATCGTGTCTTATTTTCTCTGTATCTGTTTTATCACCTGAAAGATATTTTGCAAGATATGATCCACCAACGAATGTAGTTGCATTCAAAATAGCTCCTCCAACCATCATTGCTATTGCTGCCATGTTTAATTTGGTAAAATCTTTTGATCCTCTAAATATGTTTTTAGGTACATACTACCTGACAATACAGCTACCCATTTAGCATAATTTGTAATACTTGAGGATGGATCGTTCATAAATGATTCTTTCAGAGCTTTTTTAGCTACATAACCAACTCCAGCTGCTAATCCGATAATGACGGCTGAATCAGTAACAGTTTTCACAAGTTTGTTTTCATTTGACATAATTTTTTACTGTATCAGTAAGAAATCTTTAAACTACTTTCACTTATAACATTCCTATTTTCAGCGGAGCTGGTCCTACGGATTTTGGAATCTGTGTGGGTGGTGGTTGTGGTACAGGAATATTTAATGGTGTAACTTTAGTTGGAACTTGTGATACCGTAGGACAAGCAGGTATTCTGTTTTTATTATCCTCCTTTTGTCGGTATCTCATAAACATATCAAATGCGGTAAAACCTATTCCAACAATGGATAAAACAGTAGTAAAAGATAACTCTGGAATCCATGCTTTTGATCCTCCCCCTCCCTGCGGTCGGTCTGTATTTTTATTTTCCTTTTCTTCTTCTTCATTTTTAGATTCCGCTTGCTCCTTTTCACGTTTCATTTCCCTAGCTAACGCTTCTTTCGCTTTTTTGTTATATTCAGCCAATTTCTTACCAGCTGCAACCTTTTTAGGATCTTTCTCTTTCTTTTTAGGAACATTATCTTTTGGTGGATCCATTGTAATTTGTTCAACAACTTCTTCTGACATTATTATTTTTTACATATCATTAAGAAATCTTTAAATCATATCATGCTTAGTAGACAGTATCATACTCACCAGCAGCCTGCTCAGTTTTGTTAGAATCATCTGTATTAGTACTTGTAACTTCTTGTATTTTGTTGAATTTAACGTGTTTAGCAACCTGGAATATCCCGCTGGCAAGTGCTGCCAATCTTCCTGCTTTTAATGCTAAGAGACCTACAATGTTTGTCAGTTCACGATTAACCAAATCATCATTCTTCAAATCCGAACAAAGTGCTTCTATATCATCAACAGGAATCATGTAAGAAATGAATTTAGAAACTAATTGAAGAGATGAATCTACTAATCCACCACTAATTTTCTTACCTAATACTGCCTGATAACGATTATAATATTTTTCAATGTCTTTTACTGTAAGTTTCTTTATATCACCTAGACTCATTTCAACACCTAAATATTCCTTTGTAGTTCCAAGAGATGCTAGAATAGCAAGTGATTCTTGTTTGATTTCAACTTCGACGCAGTCGGCCCTCTTCGAGATATCATCATCTTTTGACTCTGGTTGTTCTTCTATATAATCTTCAACGTTTGTCATCTTTTGTGATAATACATGGGTTATTTTTAAATCACTTCAGGGATCTCCAAATAACATTGGAATGGATAACGCAAACACAAACATAGTCTAGAATATTTTTCAGTTTTCAGGAGTTGTACAAACTTTTTACTAGTTTCAGAGTCTAAATCACCTCCATAATCTTCGAAAAGCATCTTCATACCTTTATGTGATGGGTTATGGAATGAAACAACGCAAGCTACATTTTCTCGGAATGGTTTTGCTATGGATGTTAATTGCTGAGTGAGAACCCATACTGATAATCCATGATGTCTTCCAGAAAATGCTAAATCTATAAACTTATTCGAACGTTTCTTCAGATCATTAGATACAGCACAATCGTCTAAAATTATTAGTGTATTTGTTCCAGAGAATAAAGTTTGACAATCAGTTAACATTTCATTAATCTCATCAACGTTACTAGCATCAGGTGATAATACAAAGAATCGTTTATCTCCACTAGCAAAATTATGATAGGTTTTATTTTTAGAAAAAGTTGGACATATTAGAACAATGTATTCAAAAACTTTTCGGAATGAACCTCGGAGTTGATCAATGAGGTACTTTGTCTTTCCGCAATTTGTTGGTCCAGTTATAATACAATGAAAGGGGATTTTATCTCTCAATTCTTCCATGATTTTTGTATCATAACACAAGGTTTTTTAAGTTAAATTTCATGTAAACTAGTACTTTATCGAATGTAAGTTTGAATTCATTATTTCCATCATTGCATCAGCTACAACAAACATATAACAGGTTATAGTACCAGATCCACTTTGTTTTCTTTTAATTTCTAGTTTTACACCATCTTGTGCATTGTTTAAGGCTAGACCACCTCCATGAATTCCATTATCAGGGTGAGTTCTCATATCAACCCACAGAGCAAACTTATCAGCATAAAAATCCTTTTCCTTTACTGACCAATGAGCGGAACCCCCCTCTCTTCCGAAACGTTTCTTTACCGACTCCCATAGGTCTGATGGTATCATTCCCTTAGAGTATAAACGATTTGGTACACCATCAACATCTATATTGATCGAGGTGATACCTGGATTGTAAAAAAACTCGGAGTTACGTGCTCCTGCAGAGGTTGGTAATGTAAACAAACATAATATCCCAGTCATAGGTCTTCTAGGTAAATTAATATGCTGATTTATAACGGTATCACCACCCAAGGATATGGTAAAAGTTTTGTGTAGAGTGACATTTTCATAAAAGAATCCTTTACCAACCTGATAAGCAGCCTGAGCCTCTCGAGCTAAGTATTCGCTTGATATGCAAGAATATTCCAACTCAAGGTTTTTGATTGAATATTTTGGAGTCTTAGTAGTGTCAGAATAAATAACAATATCATTAACTGGAGCCAGTGTAATCTCAAAGATTAGTTGATGATCTAATGCTCTTGGATGGAAAACTCCATGATCGTTTAGAATAGGATGGTTTAGTGGTATATGATACTTGGTGTTATGTATTGATGCAAGAGCTACTTCCTTTACATCTTGTGTTTTCTTATCACCGGCGTTTGTCCTGAGTTTCCTCATATTTTCAGAAGAAATACCTTGTTTTAATCTATCCGTGCGATCTTCATCTGGTAAAAATAAGTCATGGTAGGTTTGAAATAGATCATATCTTTGAGTATCCTGTAATGTTTCACCACCAAAAAGAACTCTAAGTCTAGATACAAGATTACTACCTACATTATTCACGAGTGTGTTATTAGCATGCCCATCAACATCTAAGTCAAATATTAGAGACACACTTCCTGGTACAATCACTAAATTCTCAGAAAGTTTTGGAATATTTATAGATAAGGTTTCTCCGGGGTTAGCCGATGAGGGATTTAGAGTAATTCGATTCAGTGTTGATTCTGCTTTCAAACCAAATGGCTCTCTAGGAATTCTGTTTGGGTTAATTTTTTCAGACGTCATATTGATTTATAAGATACTTTGGTTAATCTTTAAACTAGAAATACGACTCCCGCAAAAACCTCGCGAAGCTAGTTTTTGAAGAAGTCACAATGCTTTTATATTTTATTTTTATTTGATATTTTTCATGTTAGGGTAATCCCCATTATTTTATTTGTTACGCTGTGTTTGGTACACAATTAGTGACACCTGGTGCAAATTACATGATCAGTATACTGCACAACAGAGTGCTTAAAAATTGACCTTTATTTAGCTCTTTCACTGCCACTGAGAGTGCACCAGAGAGAATAGAAGTAAAATTATTATTGATTCTCTTGACAGGGAATACAGAGTCGATGAGGTATCACAATAATATTCACTTAACACAAATTGAAAATGATTGTAAATCTTTTGCAGGTGAAATTTTGAAGAGTTGATATGAATGCTTGTGTTTACCACGGTGTAAGAACCTGTGTTTTTTTTTTGTAGTTTTATTTTCTTAGTCTGAGTCTACTGCTTTGTCTTCTTTGTTGTACATCACTTTTAAACACAATATGTTCTTACACCGAGGATGAGTTGAATGCTCCAATTATTTTTTATTTATGTTTTTTGTTATTATATCAACAGAAGTGTGAGATACAATGTCATTACATAAAATAAAAATTGTGGGTAAAACAATTGGATTCTACAAAAACTTTAAATAAAGGTTTGGTAATAGTGAGTGCCGACTGTATAGTATGTGGTCGTGCTATTTTTAGGTCATCTCATAAAAACAATACATGTAAGAAAGAGTTATTGAAATCTTAATATGTTGATAAAGATTGCTGCACTACATAGTCCTGTAAAAAATAATGTTAAATCAACATCAATCAGTCAAAAGTGTATACCACATGAAAGTTTAATTGTGCTGTTACAGAAACAGGCAAAATATCCATAACCAACCAGAGAATAGTATATTATTTTGAATACATGAAAATTTCTATAATAAAAACTGCAGAAGAAAGATTTAATATACGCATGGTATTTCATCAAAAAAGTCATGGCAGGCAAAGGTATTGAACTTGTAACCAATGACATATAGTAACGAGAAGCACTATCATTATATTATTATCATTATTATTATCATTACTATTATTATTACTGGTATTGATATTATTATTATTGTTATAGTTTTTACGTTAACATAATATATTTTTATGGGGTGGGATGCATGTCCTAATCTTAGTAAAGGTATTGTTACTCTACTACTACAAGCAATACAAAAATCTTCTTAATAGGCTTTCCATAAGAGGTGGTAGTAATCAAAACAGCACCAAACAATACCATTTCTTCTTTAAGGCTTAGAATCTAGTGCAGTCATTTGTCTATAAATTTTGTGTGGAAAATCATTGAAAGCATAGGGCATTTAGGAAACTTGAAACACTTAATTGTTACTACATACAGCACACTTGCAATGAATATATGAGAAAGATCATAAACATTTTGGCATTACAAAATTTATTTTCTTCTTTATAAAGTTTTTCCAGTGTAAAAGGTTAACTGTATGTTGTGGTTGTTATGAAATATTGATATTTGACATGATGATCATAAAAATAAAGTAAACAGCAGAAAGTAACAAAGTTAATATGTTATGTCTAACTTTTCAAATTAAGGCTTGAATGAACATTTCATTTGTGAAAAAAGGGCAGAGGTTCTAGATAGCAATATTATCAGGGGAGGGGGGGATCATTGCACTCTAAGGTAAAACTGACCCATTGTGAAAAGGCTATGAAACTTGTTGTCTCTACGCAATATTATTGAAACCTTTCAATCAGAGAATACATACATATATATATAGCAAAGAGAAATACTACTCAGAATTCAGTAATCACATTTGCTTTATTTTGAAATGATCGCATTGATCACTGATAATATTGCAGAACCAGTACTTTATAGTGACACAGGGTATATATTCTGTTGAAAATGTTTAACAGAACTGCTAGATCAAGAAAATTTACAATATTTTCACTGTTGCAATGATATCAGATGACATCGTTATAAATGATTGCTATAACAACTGCAACTCTCTGTGTTGGGAATTACTTCAAACTGGAAACGCTATCGTTTTATTATGAAAAATACCTATTTACATTCTCTTGTAATCTGTTGGTCGTCTTCCGATTCCGTTTTTAGACTAATAGAATTATTTTCCAGAGATATCTCCAATCGTTGAAGTCGTTCTTACTCGGTGTCCCTTCTAAGTCGTTTTGCTAAATGTACTACGCCAATATATTTCGTTATGTAATCGTTCACTCATGTCCTGTATTTCCATCAATAACACATTCAAATTCAAAACTAACTTGATTGAATTCCTAGTCCTTTTCCCTGCTGTTTCGTTTGCCTTTTTCTGGAGCGAGCAGTTGTTGTCTTGGCTGTTGTTATTCTCCCTGCTGTCGTTTCTCTATCCCGGCTTTGAGTCGTGCTTTCCCCGTGTTGATTTTCACGGTATTCGAACTTACTCGGCGACGATCTCGTGCTAATATTTCTTGAATATCTCGGAGATCATCTTGCTGGGATGTACTTCCAGGACGAGTGAAATCGATTTCCACAAAATTTACATTACTTTCAAAAAGGCATCACCGAATAATGGCGGAAATTCAGCAGTTCTCAAGTGCGTTACTATTGCCAGGTAACCTGGCCTGCGAACGGACACCTTTAAAATATAGATATATATATATATATATAAAAACGTTAGATAAAGCAAGGACGGACAACTTCTGACGATAAAAAAGTTAAAAAGTTAAAAATTTAATAGAAAAAACGTTTCGGTCTTAGACCTTCGTCAGTTACAGCTGTACAGTTACCCTGTAACTGACGAAGGTCTAAGACCGAAACGTTTTTTCTATTAAATTTTTAACTTTTTAACTTTTTTATCGTCAGAAGTTGTCCGTCCTTGCTTTATCTAACGTTTTTAAATTCATTTTTGTGGTGAGGCTTGGACTGTGAATCTTCATTGATCCTCCTGACGCAGTGGCATTCTTTGTTGGCTTGAGGCATTTTATAACCGATATATATATATATATATACATATATAAAAACTCTCGGCTCGATTTACTCGGGCTTGCGAGCCACGTGGTCTGAACCGGAACCGACACGATTAGTAACCTCGCTACGCTCGGCCTTCGGCCTCGCTTCGCGAGGAATGAGTTCTACCTTGTCAAAAATATATTATTCAACTTTGGGATATTGGAAAGGATATTCTGCAATCTCCAAATTAGCTGAAAAAGCAAAAGTAAGTGAAAATGTTGCTAAACAATGGCTTCAGAAACAAGCAATATGGCAAATCTATTTACCCCCTCCAAAATATATTCCTAGACCTCATTGGACTGTGGATAAACCAAATCAGATTCACCAAGCAGATTTATTATTTTTACCGCATGATAGAGTTGGAAGAAAAACATATCGATATGCGTTAGTTGTGGTTGATGTTGCCTCGAGATATAAAGATGCTGAACCATTAACCTCAAAAGAAAGTCGTGAAATTTCAAATGCTTTTAGAAAAATATATTCCAGAAAGTTAAAATATCCTAAAACATTAATGGTTGATCCTGGAAGAGAATTTATGGGTGATGTGGCAAAACTTATGAATATACATAATGTAAAAATCCAGAGAAGTGAAGCTGGAAATCATAGAGCTCAAGCATTTGTTGAAAGAGCAAACGGAATATTAAGTGAACGATTATTTAGCCATCAATATGCTCAAGAAATGATTAGCGATGAAAGATCTAGAGTATGGGTGAAACGATTACCAGATATTATGAAAACTTTGAATAATACACCAACGAGAATAACTGGTAAAGAACCTGATAAAGCTATAAAACTGAAAGAGGTTGATATTGAACCTCAAAATTATAATCGAGTTGTTGGACTTGATGAGGTTAGGTTACCATATGATGTTAAAGTTAGATATTTATTATCTCCAGGTGAACTTGAGGGTGGTGAAAGGAGAAGAGCTACAGATCCTATTTGGAGTATTAAGGTTTATGATATTTCTAGGAGAGTGATTTCACACAATCAACCAGCTTTATATTATTTACAAGATGGACCTAGACGAGGTTTTGTAAGGGAGGAATTACAGATTGTACCTTATGATACTGAGTTACCACCAGATTCTGTTTTAGAAAGATGATGTCCGATAGCTAAAGTATTTATTCCATCTTCGTGAATTATTCTCTTATCATCATCAGCGGATAATGCAATTTTATTAACAGTTTCGGTATAAACATCATGCAAGTGACTTCTAATTACATTCATCTGTCTCATCTGCGGTTTTCTGGTGAATAGACATTCCTTGTAATTATTGTGACTTATTGTCTTTTTTACAACCGATGCTTTTACTCCTTTATCCTTTTTTATCTCTTCACCCTCATCCATCAATATAGAGTATAGCTTAGGTCTTAGACCAACAAATTCTTTTATCTGTTTTCCACCAGCTTCATCTTTGAACTTACCAATTAATTTTTTGTTTACACCAGTCTCAATACCAGATGGATGAACTTTAGGATAATTACTAGTGTCAAACATTTCTCTAACATCTGGACTAATATCCTTATAAAAATCCTCTGTCTCTATTTCATATACAAGACTGTCTGTATCTGTCATAAGTAATTTTACCTTTTCTCCATATTTTAGCTTGATATAATTATAGTGAAAATCATACATTACTTTTTTACTCAAATCTAGAATACACATACCTAAGTAAACGGGTTTATTGAATTTTATACTTTTTTTCTTCATATGGATAGCTGCTAGATTTTCAGAAAAGATAGTACGATTTTGATAGTTGGACTGTTTTATTAATTTTTTAGCCTCTTTTTGATTTGTAACTAATTTAATGTCTACCCTATTTCTAATGTTCTCCATTGTCTTACCAAATACGGAGTTATTCATTAACTTGAAGAAATCTTTTTCAAAGTCATTATTTGCTTTAGCTCTGAGTTTAGTATTCAAATCAATGTAAGGTTTTAGCCATGCAGACTCTTTGAATTTAATTCCTCTATGAATCTTTGTTATTTTTAATCCTAAACTTTCATAAAGTTTCAAAGTCTCACGGTGAACTACATAGTTTTCCTTGTTATTGAGGTTTGGGATTAATTTCTCCACCTTATTAACTTTAACTCTCTCTGGAGCTAGGGGGTAGTCATTATGTAAATCGTGAAGGTGTTTGGGATATTCTAAATCAACCTCTAATATGCAGGGGGTATCTCTCCAGTTTTTAAGCTCTTCAACAGTCATCCATTCAAAACCGTGGGTGGGTAGTGGATTACTCATTCCTCCTCCGTATAAGTTATTTGCATCAAGATCTGTAATATATATTGTTGGTAGGTTGGGGTCATATTCTTCCATGTATGGGTTGTTCGCCTTTGCATATCTTTTAGATATTTGTGATACACCTCCTCTAACACCTTTCTCAAACATAAGTAACATATTATTATCAGTTAACAACTCTAATTTCACTTTTGTTATCTTTAATGCTGCGTCCCAAGCTAGTCCAGGTGATGTATAATAGTGAGCGGGGTCCAAACCATAATTCTTCATACAAACATCTCTAAAATTCTCGAACACATCCATTAAAAATAGTACATCTGACATAAGATATAGATCATGATAATCCCTCATTGTTTTCATATTAAAAATTTTCCATACCTTTTTAGCATGTTGATAATCATCTTGTGTTATATGTTTGTCGTTTAGTTTTGAGTAAAATGCTTCTATTGGTGGAAGTTTAGTTTCATTTAATTTATCAAATCTGTCAAAATGATCGTATGGAAATACTCCTTTTCTCAACATTAAATTTATTTTATCCCCAAATTTCTTTTTCGTTTCAGTTAATTTATCATCTTTTGGAGAAAGACATCTACTTCCAGATAACAGACAATTCTTACATTTTTCGCATATACCAATACCTTTATACTGAATGACCTTTCCATCTTTTATGTATTTCTTTATACAATCCCCTGGTTTGCACGCCTCACACTTTCCGCATTTTGTAAGATTAACAACTAAATTGTCAAGGCTTGTTGGCATAAATTTAAATGAATCTATGAATCTAATATCCAACTTATCTTCTCTTTCCTTACCTTTTTTATCTATATATTTTTCAAGCACAATCTTTTTTGTAAAAGAAATATATTTTTCCTCATTATTAGGTATGCAGTCTACTTTACCTTCTGTCATACCAATATTCTTAATAAAAAGATGTGCGTCATATCCTGATAGATTGTGAAAGATAATTGGTATGAATTTTTTAATCATGAAATTTAAATTACACTTACTATGAGCAGCTCCTCTATACTTTCCTGTATAGTGACAATGATCTTTTACCTTATCTTTTTCTAATAATTCTTCTTCACATATATGACAATGGGTTGCATTTTTATAGTTGAATTTTTCCCTTTGTGTCATCCAATTCAATTTCTTGTTTGGTTTGATTTTTTCATAAATTTCTCTAATATCCTTCTCTAATTCAGTCATAAATATCAACCCTACATCTTCGTCTGGAGATTTAGCGGTGTACTGTCTAATAACAGTTTCATAATTTTCGTCAAAAAACTTTATTATATAACAGTATCCAGATGGTTTATGTTTTTGATATTTTTTTGTAAAACTTTTACTTTCATCTGGTGAGCAGGTATCTATTTTCTCTGGATAACACTCAAAGTCGGCATATACAACAAAGGGTACTCGCATTTTTTTGTAATAATTAATGAATTCAAGATATAAAGGATTTCCATCTTTATCCATTGGCATTTCACTCCTAACAGCTTCATGTTCATTACAATATTTTACATGATTTTCTAATGTTTCCTTTTTATGAGTATGATAAAGACATCTATAACAGATGTGAATCTTACCTTTATGTTTAGTAACTTGTGAAACTACCAATCTAGCAAAATTCCTTATCCAATAGTAGTGGCTTGTTTCATCGTTTGATATTAGAAGTGAGTTGATTAAAACAATGCTTTGTTTATCACCTATTTTTAGAGTGGTCGCTTCCTCATTATAATCTTTTCCGCAGTCATTAATCGTATAGAATGAGTTTTTTTCAAGCTTATCACTTATTTTTAGAGGGTATACTTTCTGTTTATCATCATCATATCCGTATACATTAATCGCATAGCGTGGGTTATTCTTTTCAAAAATATCAATATCTTTAAATCCAGCTGGGAACTTCATTCCTTTCCAATTCAACTTCTTACTGTTTTCTATCAGTTCTTTACTTCTTCTCTCTGGATGAACTTTTATAGGAAATGCGCCTAAGGTTATTACATCCTTTAAACATTCAACATTATTCATAGGGTTTACAATTGACTTTGTGTTTTTTAATTTTTTTGGTAGTTCAATACGACAACCTCCTGAAAGCGGTTCAAATGGGTCAATTTTTATATCAAAGTATAAAACACTATCGAATTTCCAACCACTGCCATTTTCTGTAAACCTTTTAAATACTTCAAATTGATATTTAGTCATCTCATCGAATAATTTAGATAAATCGGTTGACTCTGTTATTGTTTCTGGTTTTTTAGTGTGAATTGGAGGTTCCGCTTCATAAAAATTTGCTGTATTAGGATTCTCTTTTATAAATTTACAGCTAAGAATAAATTTTACCTTTATCGGTTTCTTTTGTTGATTAATTAGATCTATAACTTTTGGTTTGATTTTTTTGATAAATGTCTCTTCATCATATCCTTTCTTTCCATATATCCTGTATGTTTTCAGATAATTATCAAACGCTGTTTCTTGCTCTATTAGAGTGAAATCTTCTACACTTTCATTATTATTATCATTATTTGCGGATGTTGAAGGTTGAGGTTGAGGTTGAGGTTGAGTTTGTTTTGGTATTTTTTTTCTAGGAGCTGCGATTGGAGCAGGCTTTGATGGTTTTTGTTGTTTTGGTATTTTTTTTCTAGGAGCTGCGATTGGAGCAGGCTTTGATGGTTTTTGTTGTTTTGGTATATTTTTTCTAGGAGCTGCGATTGGAGCAGGCTTTGATGGTTTTTGTTGTTTTGGTATATTTTTTCTAGGAGCTGCGGTTGGGGCAGGCTTTGATGGTTTTTGTTGTTTTGAAGGTGGGTAATTTTGTGGTTGAGAATATGGTAAATATGGTTGTGTTTGAGGATATGGTGGATAGTATGGTGGTTGAGGATATGGTAGATATGGTTGCGGTTGAGGATATGGTTGAGGATATGGTAGATATGGTTGCGGTTGAGGATATGGTGGATAGTATGGTGGATATGGTTGTGGATAGTACGGTGGTTGAGGATATGGTGTTTGAGGATATGGTATTTGAGGATAATATGACGGTTGTGGTTGTGGTGTATCCAACGGCGTACTTGATAATGGTTGGGGAAGATTAGTAGTAGGTATAGGGGTGGGTGGGTTTTGAATATTATTTTGCATCTCTTCCATAACTTTCGGAATATTACTTAACGCTTCAATTAGTTGGGGTTTAAGTCGTAATTTAGAAAATCCTCTACCAATATGTTTGCGAGCAATTTCTTTCAATTCTATAACTGTTTTCTTTTGTAACTCTTCCATTTATACTTTTTTACACATTTTTTACACATTTTTTACACATTTTTTTTTGTCCCAGAACCCCCATATTCCCTCTACTGATGGTGGTAAACAAATGCACACATGTCTGAAAGACGTAGTTTCTATGGCATCATAAGACGCATAAAGACGTTCGAAAAAGATGTTTTCTATCCTTCAAGCAAAAGAAATAGCTTTTGGAAATGAAAGTTACTTTCGATCGCTCTATGAGCGGGAAAATATTCACGAGACAGGTTATGGCTGTTCTCCAGCTACACGTCGAAGCCGAAGTAATATCATTTCGTCGAAAAAAGAAGATTTACTGAGATCACAGCGGGAAAATTATTCCCCTCAGCCTTTTGTCAGTCACAGAGGTATGTTTTTGAAGTGTCATGTTGTGTTTTTGAGCGATCAATTATGTATCCTGTTCCGTATATTTTTGGCTATTTTTAATGAAACGATTGTGTTGGCTCATAAATTGTCATAGTTCCGAGGTTGACGTGTCCATAATTTCACAATACCCAGATTTTTGAAAGCGTACAACAAAAATCCAACCTATTCTCTTAACATAACCCATATTAGATTTATTGTAAGGTTTGCGAGAAATTTTAGAAGTAATTTTAAAAGTGCAATATTTTTGTAGCTTCTGGAAAAGCGTTCAACTGCCCTTCCGTTAGTACACGGTCACGAGAATTAAAAAGTCTCAATCGTTCTGGTTTATACGTCTAGTCGAAGTTTAATCATTCACTTCGACCACCGGCTACTCATTTTTCACTCACATCGTAAACTAGAAATACGACTCCCGCAAAACCCCGCGAAGCTAGTTTGTAAAGGACTCCTAATGGTTTTTCCTATGAGGTATAAGACCCCAATTTACGTATTTACTTATTATTATATTATTTTTACTTTTTGTACTTTCTCATTTTTTGCAATTATCATGATTATTATTATCGTATTATTATCATTATCATTTTTAATATTATTACTGGTATTGATATTATTATTAGCATTTTTATTTTTTATGTTTAACATAATATACTGTTATTGGGTTGGGTTGTATGTCCTAATCTGGGAAAAGGTATTGTTCCTCTACAACTACATGCAATTCTGTTGTTCTTGTGAATAGGGTTTGTATCATAGGAAGTAAAAATTACTCAACTCTGAACAATACCATTTCTTCTTTTAAGCTTAGAATCTAGTCATGGTTGCCACAGCCATAAGATCTTTAAATTTCCTGACTTTTCCCTGACAAATGTAAAATTTCCCTTACCAACTAAATTAGAAAAGTCACAAATTAGTCCTGGTAGTGACCTCCAACCTCCTCTCACAACCAACCTCTCCACCCATTTATTTAATATGCTTTCAGAAAGTCACATACAGTGTACGTGGATTGATAGTTTCTTACGATAACCAATTCATGGAAAAAGGATTGATTTTCTTGGAAACCCAAAATCAGCTTGTCATTTAATTCCACCAATCCAACACATTTCATGTCACATTCTTGACCACACCAAACCAAAGCTGAATTGGCAAGAAATAAATTAGTAGTATTAAATTTCACTTTTCCCTGACTTGATTTGAAATTCCCTTACTTTTCACTGACCTTGAAGAATTTTTTCCCTTACCATTTTCTGACCTGTGGCAATCATGCCAGTGCAGTCATTTGTCCATACAGTTAGTGTGGAAAATCATGATTGAAAGCATAGGGCATTTAGGAAACTTTAAAGACTTGTTATTACATACAGCACCCTTGCAATGAATACATAAAACAGCAAACAGAAAAACAGCTAAAACTTTTAGCATTTCAAACTTTAGTTTCTCCCTTGTAGAGTTTTTCCAATGTAAAAGGTCAACTGCATATTGTGGTTGTTATTAAATATTTGTATTTGACATCATTAAAATGAATTAAACAGCATTAAGGAAAAAGGTTAAGATGTTGTCTAATTTTGCAAATTAGGGCTTAAATTAACTTTTCATTTGTGGGAAAAGGGTGGGTGCTAAGAGAGTAATTCCCAGGAATGCATGGAACTCAAAGGTAAAAACCCATTTTGAAATGGCTATGGAACTTGTCTGTCCCAACGAAACTTTTTAATTACGTAATACATATATGTAGCAAAGAAATAGAGCAAAGAGAAATACTACTCAGAAGTCCGTAACGACATCTGCTTTATTTACAAATAATTGCATTGAACAGTGATAATATTGCAGAACCGGTAACTTATTGTTTGGTATCTATTCTGTTGAAAATGCTGAACATAACTGCTACATCAAACAAATCTACAATATATTTTCACTGTTGCAATGATATCAGATCACATAATTATAAATAATTGCTATCACAACTGCAATCTCTGTATTGGGAATTTCTTTCAAATGGAAGGCAAACGTTTCACTACGAAAAATACCTACTTGCATTCTCATTGCAGTATTAATACTACGTGACTGTCATCTTTCATTTCTTTGCGGTTGGTTTCTGTTTCCCCTTTCCTGGCACTTTTTTCACGACGATATGGTAATCTGTTTTGTCGTTCGCCTTCTGATTCTGGCTCCTACTCCGTGTACCGGCACAGATGACGTAAAACAAAGCCAGACAATAACAAACATGTTACTGAATAATTTTACACACAATGATGAAACAATGCGCTACGTCATCTGTGCCGGTACACGGAGTAGGAGCCCTGATTCTGTCTGCATGCTGGAAGTCGTTCCTACTCGGTTTCCGTTCTAAGTCATTTTGCTAAATTTTGTTCGCCAATTTCGTTATGTAATCGCTTGCTCATGTCCTGTATACCTAAAACGAGTCTTTGTTTCTATCCATAACAAATTCAATATCCAATCTAACTTGATGGTAACTTGATGGTATTCCTGGTCCTTTTCCTTGCTGATTCCTTTGTTTTTTTTGAGCGAGCAGTTCTTGTCTTAGCTGCGATGTCTCTTGTTATCGTCCCTACCGTCGTTTCTCAATCTCTGCTTTGAGTCGCCGCTTCCCGTGCGGCATTCAAACTTACTCGACGACGATCTCTCACCATTCTTTCTTGTATATGTCGGAGATCTTCTTGCTGGGATGTACTTCCAAGACGAGTGAAATCGGTTTCCACAAAATTCGCATTATTTTCAAAACATCATTCAAGGAATTCGTAATGTCGGAATTTCACATGGAGTAATGTTGCCAGGTAACCTGGCCTGCGAACGGACAGCCTTAAAATATAGATATATATAAACATATATATAAATATATATATATACATATATAAAAACTCTCGGCTCGATTTACTCGGGCTTGCGAGCCACGTGGTCTGACCGGAACCGACACGATTAGTAACCTCGCTACGCTCGGCCTTCGGCCTCGCTTCGCGAGGAATTATTGGTGATCAAGGCAACTAAACTTCAGGAAATTTCGACCTTCCATAACAGTAAAAATGTTCTCCCGAGGGGATCCCCCCTCGTATACACAAAGAAAAGGAGCTTGGACCCCAATCATACCATATTTAAAAATAGTGCACCCGAGTATACTTACTCACAGAATATAAGCCAATTCTGTGATCTAAACTGTAGCACCTTCTGCATGGTTTTGCATGGTTTTCTCGTGGACAGCCTCTTAAGAAAAAGCTGTTAAACCACTTAATGTTTTAGTAATATGAACATATATATATTAATATTACTTATCTTAGTTTATTAAATTGTAACTAGTTTTATCTATTTGTTTATTTTAGCTTTATCTAGGAGAACAGCTTTTATATGGGAATTCAGTTTCCCCCTGCTGTTATCCTCCCATTAGTTTTTTTAATTATTATTATTTTTTATTATTATTATGTATTTTTCTTATATATCTAATATTTTTAGTTGTAAATGTTTGATGTTTGGAAAACCTTAATAAATAAATAAATAAATAAAACTCGTACCGTATTTCTCGTAATTGAGTCGTGGAAACACTTATCGTAAATAATACATGTTTTTAAAACTTATTGAGTCAGTTAGCCTTCTATAATTATTAGAATCGAAGAAAACTTTATTCCTTGGTTTTTGCTTAACAAAATACTTTTCAGCGTGCTATTAGCAAGTTTTCAGAACCACTGAAAACTATTGAGAATTGAACAAACTTGTAAAATTCGGTTCGCAATTTCCTCAAGAAACAATATCTCGGGATCTTCCGGGTCTTAGAAATTGCTTGAAACGGGATGCATCGAGTATTTTGGTATTATTTCTATCCTTGCAGGAGCCCATTACCCCGATCCTGGGCTCCTGATCCTTATCAGTGTTTTGTTTACGTGCGTGCCGACAATTTTATTTTTATGGCCTTGAACTAATTATGCGGCCCTATGAATTGAACAGATCACTAAGACATTTATTTATCTCAAGTTCTGCTTAGTCTAAGAAATCACTTGAAACGGGAATATACTCCACAACATAAGCACTGCACGAAAAAATGGATTTACAACAACTGCAAAATCAATGCAAATATGAAGTAAATACCACATTTGAACAGATTTGTTTATATTTGCCCCGAGGCAAATTCCATCGTTGGATAATATTTGCACGCGAAGCAAAGATGGTAAATACCGCATTTACTCAATCTTTACAGTCCAAAGCAAATGGGAAGAAAAACTGCACATTTGCATCAGATTTAACATGAACTAAAAATGTGGTAAATAGATAAATCTGCTGCACCGAAACATGAATTTACAATTGTAGCAAACATTCCGCTGCACGTCGTTTTGATTACATTTACCCACAATGCAAACCCCAGTTTTGCATCACATTTGTAAGTAAAGCATAGGCGGTCAACACTTTGTATTTACCAAGTAGCAAATACTACGCAAACGTTATATTTGCACAGAAATTACATTTGAAGCAAAGATGGTGAAAAATATCGTTCACTACGTATTTGCGTGGAGTGGCAAATGTGACGAAAAAATCCACAGTTACAGGGGCAGTAAATGCTAGTAAAAAGCGTAAATTTATTGCCTGAAAGGATGAATTTACAGGGATGGCAAATACGATTTTTGCTTCGCTTTGATCCAGTCAAAATTCTTGCTCACCATTAATTTGCACGGGAAGCAAAATACTAAATTTACTTCTTCTTCACAAATCCAGTACAAAATACGTCGTGCACGAGAGTACTTGCCGCGAATCCTTGTTGTCGCAAAGAAATGTAGAAATATACGTTTAAGTCGATTTTCTCAATGAGGATAAAATTTTAGAAAGTTAGCGTTTGCCTTGACACTAGCAGAAACCAAACGTTCATTCAAGCCAATTTTCTCTGTCGTTAAGTTTACCATTTACTCCCTGTTTTATTGTACGTTGTCCCAAATCGATTACTACATAATGGAGCAAAGATACCAAACCGGGACTGTATGTTCAGCACTATGCACATATTTTATTCAAAAGACAAATTGATATTGTCACAAGATAAGCAGCAAATGACCTTTTAAATAAATAAAAGATCGATATTGCCACATGGCATGATAAAACATTATTAAAAAAAAAAATTGGAAACAGTGCTTAGCCAACTTCCTATAATTGCACAAGCATCCACATAA
>OX453272.1:11123587-11286087 GCA_949710005.1 Ricordea florida
CTTCCAATAAACTATTGAAGAATTGGAGAGGGGTAGCCTACTGGAGCAGATGCTTTTTACGGCTCTCATTTCACCAGCAGAGAATAGAGCAACAAAACCAGAGTGAAAAAAGGGTCTGCTCCTGCATTGAAGCGGAAGGTTTTTTCCTTTTTATGGTAGTCAAACTAAACAATCAACTAAATTAAGAATGGAACTGTATCAGTTAATTGATAAAGCTCCAGAAAAGGAAAAAAACAAAAACAAGCATTACCTTTTATTGTGCTAACTGGGGTTACACCATCTGTGCTCTGTACTCCAGCTAAAATTAGCTGGTTCACATTTTTGTTTTCAGGTCCATCAAAGCTAAAATGTAAACAGTCCACACTGTTACATGTATATTAGCACCAATCAGACCAAATCAAATAAAATTTCACTGTTATAGTTTGAAACTAAAAATTAATCAAAAGAAAGATGGTACATTAACTACCTTTTGGAAAAGTCCCAGAGGATTTGTGCTCCATCATCTCCAACAAGGCTTTTGTAAACTTCTCGAACATTGGCCTATTGAATGCAAAATGTAAATGATAAAAAAAAAAAACAGCTACTAGTAATATTGAAATTATTACAGCTGTTAAATGGGGTCTAATGGAGGAAGGAGAGTCAACAAAAGAATAACAAAAAAAATTCAAAGAAGGGCAAGAACTAGGTAATTGTAGCTGGCTATCCATACTCAGTTTAAGTTATATAATAGCTTTGAATTCCCCTAACATTCACCTTATTTTTTCTTTGTCAAAGAAGGTGCCAGTACAAATATTGAAGAATCACCAACTCAGCCATTATTTTCTTTAACCCTAACCTGAGATCAGGCTCTATTTTTGTTTCGCTTTGAAAATAACATTCCGGTGGGCAAGGCGAAATGAAAATAGAGAATGTATGAGAACTGCTAAAATTGGGCCTGATCTCAGGTTACTTCCACCCCCACCCTCTGCTATTGAGGGCATTCGAATTTTACCTTTTCAAAGATTTAAATTTTTATTACCCTAAAGAAAACAGAGAATCAAAGTTCTAACATCTTTCTCCCTTCAGAAATGGCCCTTGAAATTCTGACCCTATGGATTTCTTTATCTCTCAGTAGATGGTATGGGCAGTCAGTTGGAAAAGGATCACTATTTCCCTTGCTTTTGGCATGCAAATAAGGGTTACTACTACTGTAATTTTTAACAATGGGTTCACATTGCCCTTATGACGTCACAGAAATGCCTCTGAACATTTTTGCAGGCCTACACGTAGCTTTTATCTCTTTTCGTTGATACGGGGGTTCTTGAAATTTCAAGTGTGAGCGAAAAAAGATAATAATAAATAAAATCCGAAAAAAGGTGAAAACTACAGAAGTGTTAAACTTACTGTAAGAGCCTTGGGCAAGCGTCTTGACTTTTTTTCCCGCCCTTTTTGGCTTTGGGTGATGTTTTCTTCGATCCTCTGTTCGAGGCGCTGGTTGAACTCCTCCTGTCTCTGTATAAATGATTTAAGGTGGTCAAGAATTTCCACTGGTACTTGACCTCCTTGTACACTTTCATCCGCGTTCACGTCCAAAAATAAATATGTAAATAAATGTAAATATATATATATATGTATATATATATGTATATATATATATATATATGTATATATATATATGTAAATATATAAATAAATATGTCACGCATACGTCATGACAGAAATTTGTCACACGTATGCTACACCTTAGTCACGCCCTGCGGAAAAATTTAGCTTGTTTCCTGTACGTGAATCCGCTACAAATCTGTAAAAGTACTTTACGCGGCTCACACTATGTATAAATACAAGCTTGTAATTCTCATTTGTAAAACTCCCTGAAGAAGTCCGCGACAGTCGGACGAAACGCGTAGGAGAATAAATCAGTTTTACAAAACCAGTTCGCAGAGTGCTGCTCACTAGTTTATTTTTCTAAAAAAAACAGTTTTGCAATGTGGAAGGCAAAGCATACACTCTTCACAGGACTTTACACAGCCATACCTTGGTTTTAAAAAATCAAGAGTGGTTTCATGTTATTTTGCAACTTCTAGAAGCACTCAAAGTGTTGCACAACTCTGGACTGATTCATCAGGATATAAAAGGTGATAACATCTTGCTTACATACAAAAATACACTGTTTGTGCCAGTAATCATTGATTTTGGAAAGTGCATTAGAAAACAGGAAGCCAGTAGAAAAGTTTTGTCCAAACAAGAACAAGAAACATACAAACAGAAGTACACACATGTTGCCCCTGAAGTTGTTGCAGGAACTCACCCTCCATCCTATGCAAGTGATGTATATGCCCTTGGCCGTCTGTTAAGGCAGATTGCAACCAAGATTGGTAGCAAGCCACTTCTCTCCCTTAGTGAATGCAGCCTAAAGAATGACCCAAATGCTAGGGCTTCTTTGGATCACCTATTGGTCAGTGTCAAGTCTCTGTCATCATGATTAGGTTCTTGATATTAAATAGAGAGGAGAAGTCGTTATGTCAAATTTCTTGATGACAACAAAGTGAAAAGGTCACTTAAAAAGTGAATTCACACTGTTTCAAACTTATCGATCTTATTCAGTTTCTTTTAGTTTGTAAAATTGTGGAGAAATTATTTTCTGAGGTTGAATCCAAAAGGACCATATCTGACTTTAGAAAAAGAAAAAGAAAATTCTTGTGCTGTGTTCACCAACTCCATAAACCAGTGACGTGAAATTAGGAAGTTTCTAGTTGCAGACTTGCAACAATGGATAAGAAATGTACAAAAAAACGTGATGCACATGCAAAGTTGTTGTTTTGCTAACATAAATAGAGGATATTACATGGCCGCGCAGAGATAAGACATTTCTCTTCAACTGTTGAACAAGAAGAGAAATTTTGTATCTCCAAGCAGCCATGTAATGTCCTATTTATTATGTAAACACCAATGAAATACCAAGCCATTTCACTTTAACAGTTTTGTGAAAGGCCCAATTTATTATCAAGCCATAGCAAAGGTGATATTTTCACATGTGAAGATAACATGTTATTTTCACCTGTGAAGATATCAAGTTTTTGCAAGAAAGCTCACCTAGTATTTCATTGGTGTTTATATAATAAACTGATTTCTTTTCTGCCGTTCGTTGCCATCGCTGTGGTTGTTGCTTAAGCTTCCCACTGTTGTGATCCAGAAATGTTGCTACCATGGTAAAGTGACATCATACTCCTTCTCTCTATTGGTTGTCATACCACCACTAACTAAAACTTTATATCACACTGTCAAGGACACTGTGGCAGGGCTACAAACCCTTTAAGCCCCAAGAATCACCCAAAACAGTTTTCCCCTCACAACATCATTACTTCATTAAAGGAAAGATTATGACAACAAAATAAACACCACAAGGAGAAGGGTTTCATCTTTCAACAAATTAATTCTCTCAACTAATGCGTGGAGATTATTAGGGAAATTTTGTCTTTGAATATTGGGGCTTAAAGGGTAAAAGTGTTTTAATGATTTTAATATTGAGACCTTTATTTTAAAAAAATAGCTTTCTAATAAAATTACTGATAAGTTACTGAAGTTTTGCTTTAGCTTGACTGAAAGCCAAGTCCACTCTGTCCGATCTTAGGTTATTTTTCTTCTGTTTTTAAAATGACCTGGCTATAAATTTAAATTTATAAGGTGGATTTGACTATTGTATGACATATTTTACTGCACAAGTAAGGATTTCACATTCTGTAGGAGAATTGTTATTTACTTCAGGCTCAACTGAAAGCCAAAACCACTGTTTCTGGTCATACTAGCAGGGTTTCTTTTTTCAAATGACCTCCTTTGCGAGCTTGGAACTACAGAAAAGTGATGGTGAAATATTTACCTTTAATTCAGTTTTCCTTACATAGTAGGTGGAAGCTTGTAGTTGCCCAGATGTTTTCATCTTAAGGCAGCGCACCGGAAACGGAACAGGACAGATGTTTCATCTGTTAAGTTAGCGGAAGCTTCCCTTGTAAGGTAAATTCAATGATTGGCGGAGGTAGTAATTTTTCCAGACTCACTGTATGAAATCATCATGATTAGAAAGGTAAATACCAAAGGCTAAACTCAACATTGGTCAATCACTTAAATTTCACAAGTGTGTGTTGACTGCAGAGTAGGTGGAAGCTTGTAGTTGCCCAGATGTTTTCATCTTTAGGCAGCGCACCGGAAACGGGACAGGACAGATGTTTCATCTGTTAAGTTAGCCGAAGCAAACTTTGTAGTGAATACAAATAATGGGCGACAAGTTTTGGTCATGGACCATGTTATTTCTGCAGTAAATACCATTCCCGTGTAGGTCATTTGAAAGAGAAGCTCTGGATCCCAAAAGACATGATGCAGAGTGGATCTGGTTCTTTTGCTTTTAATCACTGCTGAACGTCACTTTACTTATTTAAAATGGCAGTGAAATGAGGTGTCAAGACCTGATGGTGAATCCCTGGTGTATCAGCACTCACAAAGTAGATAACGTTTTTGTATTGGGATCAGTTTTGGTCCAGACTGGAAGACTTCTAACAAAGGATTTAGCATGTTGTGCTCTTATGATTTTCTTTCTTCTTTTGAGATTTTGGCCATGGCAACAGTAGCACTACATGAACACTGTAGTTATCATTTTTTAATAACTGAGTTAATAAACTCTTCCAATTTGCAGTGTTTTTGCATAAAGGCTCTATGCCAGGTACCACACAGAAAGCACACAATAGGTAATGGGCAAAACTCTGGTGGCAGGGAAGCACTTAAATCTAGGGGTAAGGGGACCAGGAGAGAAGCCCTCCTGGGGGGAGACAAGATTGAGTGGTACCGGGGGAAGCCACCCTAGACAGGAGTCCTGGTAGTCTCTGGGGGTGAGGCCCATATACCCCAGTCACTAGGAACTAAGGGGAACCAGGAGCGGTGGCCATTCTGGGTGGAGTACAGATCAGGTGTGACCGGGGGTCCACACCCTGGAGTGGACATTTTTCCAGACCTGTCTCCAAGGGCTAAGCCTTACTGTGGGGTAAAGTGCAGCTAGGGGTTACACTTCCCTGCCACTACTTTTATTGGGAAGCAAGACAGTAGTTTCACATCCCAGGAACTTAATGAAGGAATAAGACCTAGTCCAGTATAACACCATAATATAAATGATTAATCTTCAACATACATTTAGATGTAGAAGAATAAAATAATGATCTGCTTGAAATACATTCTGGTCATGCTAAATATATAGTGAACATAATTGATAATCGAAAGAGCTAAACAAAGGTTCCAGTCAGAACAAAAGGTGGGTGGGAGGGAAAAACGCTGTTGTGAATGAACCGAAGGCCTAAGAGAACTGACTGGGAAAGGACAGTGTACGGCAAATAGAGGAGCTCATGTGCATGATGAGCATGTGGTAATATGAATGGTACCTTAGTCCAGTCTAGTAAATATATCATGCTAAGTCACAGTGGACTTTGCCAAAGGAGAAGGCTACATTGTAATCAAACAACTAGTTACTGTTCATTGTTTTTTCGTGTACTTTGAGCTAGTACCTACCATTACTTAGTACAAAAGCTAATTCAAATCTTGAATTTTGTGTGACAAGAACAGAGACATGACTGTTGCTAGTACGTCAATAAGTGTTGTTTCATAGGGCATAATTCTCAAGTTTCTTAAGATCATTTTTACCTTAAACTTGAATTTATCTTTATTTTTTACTAATTCGTTGAAATTTAGTAAAACTTTGTTATCTTGCTGACGTGCTTTCTACGTTTTGGAAAGAAAAATTGTTTGAATGGCTTACCCAATGTCACTCTTTTTTAGTGTAATGCAGTGTTTTATAAAGAAAATACAAAACAAGACTAATAAATGCGAGTAGAAAAATTTGGTGGTGACATTGCTCAAACCGATTCTTTAAAAACCGTCAACTAGTCGATCTGTACTCTGATTGATTGTATTTTCTATCACATGGTATAATTGAACTGATGTAAAATAGTGTTAATTCCAAATTCTCTTTGAAATAAAGTTTATGCTTTCAGGGGGGATCTTTATCCACCCCATGACTTGTGTTCATTATACACACTTTAGATTACCCTTCTTTCCTTTCTTATTGCCTTTGCAATTCCTCAGTTCATGGTCAAAATTTGTTAAGGGGTTACTTTTCCTTTAAAGTGGACTGATGCTCTGTCGGTTGCGGAGTGGAAGTTGGAAAATTGTTTAGTCAACTAGGTTGACATTGTCACGTCAAAAAGATGGCGTTTCGAACGTTCATTCCTCATCATAACGAATACTATCAGTATACCGAAAGCAAATGTGCAAAAACACTCGCAAATCTGGTTATTTGGAAGTAATGCAAACTTTGTCCAAAAGTAAATATTTGCACATGTTACATGAGTAAAACGTACGCTAAAGTTTTTGGATGTAGTTTGGGTAAACGTTGGAAAACAGTGATGCATACATATAAATTTGCAACATGTTTGCTTAGATTTTTGCAGAAAGCAAACATTATTTTTCCACAGAGAACAAATCTGGAGTGAATGTACACCGGATTTGTTGATTTGCGGAGGTATCAAATACGAAGCAAATATAAAGTAGATTTCAGGTTTACGTCGTATTTGCACGTAATTTCAACAGAATAAACATCTGTGTTTGCATCATAATTACTTCTGGTGAAAATTTTGGTCAAATTTAGAGGGCTAAATTTGCATCATATTTACTTCTGTTGCAAACCTGTTTAAATCCATTTTTTCGTGCAGTGTAAGGCAGTGCTAGCTGGGAATATTTCGCTGATGCGTTGAGTATTCTTACATTATTTTTTTATCACAGACAATGTTAGGTTTGCACTGCACGTGTGTCGACAGACGTCAGCATCGTGTTTCAGTTTAGCTTCACCTCGTTCCCAGGGTTCTCTCCTACTCGGGGGCCGAGTGGGAGAGGACCCTGGGAACAAGTTTGAGTTAAGCTTTGTGTTTTACACAATAAAATTGTTTCATATAAAACAGGAACGCATTCAAAATGTCTTAAGAGCAGCAAAAAAGTGTTTTTCTTATCCTGAAACCTTATAAAACAAGCTTAAAATTGCTCAGAAAAAAATCGCACAATCTTCATTATTTATCGCATAATTGGCCTCTGTAATCGCATAATCTGCCCTGCAAATTTCGCATAATTTGCATTTTTTTATCGCACCCTATCAGAAGGCCTGCCTTCTCCTGCAGTCACAGTTTTATTCATCGTATAAAAGTAACACCACCTTAAAACCACCAAAATCAGTTCTTAAAGAACTGATTTTGAAGAAATGGTGGAATATTCAAATCTACCTTCTTTTCTTTTAGAAGGTCTCCAATGTTAAAATCCTTGTCGGCCATGACAGCATCACCCTCCTCCAAAAGATCCAAGATCCCACTGCATCTGGTGATTTCCTTGTCACTGATAGCCCCTGTGTATAGATTTGACACAAAACTGACAGCCCCATTTGGTGTGATTCCTATCAGGCCCTTTAAGGTGGTGTTACTTTTATACGATGAATAAAACTGTGACTGCAGGAGAAGGCAGGCCTTCTGATAGGGTGCGATAAAAAAATGCAAAAAGGAAAAGGAAAGCTTCTGCTGGTATGACAGGACAGATCCCTTTGGAACATTCCCAAATTTGCATGGGACAAATTGCACATTTGTCAGTCTGTCTCTCTCAGGGAGTATGGTTGCAAAAAGTGGAAGCGGTTTAAAGCCAGTAAAATGTTCTTTAGTTAAAGTTCCATAAAGGGGAGAGGGTGAGTATAAAGTGCTTTTTATGTAGCGGCTGTAGGTTGCACCTATTTGAGGCTTTGTTACCAGAACATCTTGGATTTCGTTCTGCTGAATGTGTTTTCCCCTTGGTACACTCCATCTCTGCTTCATGCTTGTACAGGTTAACTCATCCGGCAGGACACGGTGGCCTAACTGCTTAAGGAGAGCTAGGTAGTATAGCAGGCCAACGACATGCTGACAGTAACCCCCTGCGCCTGCAATGCAAGAGCACTTAGCACCACTCAGTGACCCGTCTGTCTTTTTGGCTATAAACTCCAGGCTGTGAGGTGGTTCAGTCTTTTTCATTGACCTATAACACTTGGCGCTGACCTTTAGGGTTTCTGTGGTACGTGTCACTGAAAAAAAATATTAAATTTCTTTAAGTTACTTCCTATCTTGTAATAAAATGATCTAGACAATTTCATGGGTGAGGGGCTTGGTACCTTTAATATCCTCCAAGTATCCTGGTTCTGCCATATATTTGTAAGCCTTTGCAGTACTAGTGCATCCAGATTTCCCTTTTGCATAGCGCCCAACATCGTCGAAAGTCAGCGGTGGAAAATCTGATATATCTTGAGAATCAAACGCTTCAGCTGCTACAAAAGGCAAATAAGAATCAAAAGTTCGATTCTTACACATTCAAGCGACACAAAAGATAGCACATTTTCCAGCGAAAAGAATATTCTTTTCAAGTCACGGAGTTGTTTTTTCTTGTGTAAAAGGCATTCTACAAAAATCTAGAGTTTTCAGGTTCAATCGTGATATGCATTTGTTGATTCTATTGCAAGGATTGAAGAACTCATTGAGTATAGAATTCGAGTAAACAAGCACTACCGACTATGAAAATTCTTGAGAACATTAGCTATAACTTGGCCATGAAAAGCCCGTAAATTCTACGGATTCCCAATAGAAGCCTTAAGATATAATTTCTACTCATTTTGTGTTCTTGTATGTCATAAAAATAAAAGAAAACGCCGGGTTTTCTCGCACATACCTTCGGAGGTTGCCATGTTGAATGGCGACCGAGCGGGAAGTTTCGCCAAGTTTCGCTTGAATTTTCGGTCTTTTCTCTTGCTTCTGGTCCAAAATACCACCGCAATATTACAATAGAAACTAGAACTTGTCGATTCTTTAAGATCGGACTAATGGTCACGCTTCGAAGAGGTTGGAAAATACTTCGAAGTCGGGGCTCTTGACATTACTCGTGACCTTGTGTTTGGGTTCACCGACTGGAAAGCTTGCTCTCCAGTTCGGCGTTGCTATGAGGTAACCAAGCACGTGACCCTTAGCTGCACAAGGCCTTGTTAGGATCGTCACGCAACGCTTCTCCCCCACTTTAGTATCATGTGTTGTTTCTCCAAATATATTATAACTCCTCTTATAAAACAAACAGCCTGAGGCGGACGCCATGGGGTCTGGTTTTGGATGACATCGGCAATTTAAGAAAGTGAACTTTGCCACACTCTTTTATAAAAAAAAAAATAATATTACCATTTATTTGGATACTATGTGCTTATTGACTCAGTGGGAGGGCCGGACGGGAAATTATTATATGGCAAAGACAGTCTTGGAAAAATCCCTGTGCTCTGATTGGTTCTTTCTCGGTCAGGAATTTGCACTACGGACCATTTCTATGGAAACGGTCGAACCCGTGTATTTTTGTTTAGGAGCGAAGCCGGCAAATTCAAAATTTGCAACAAAACAAAGAAAAAAAACTGTGAATATTGTCATTCTTCACAGTGAAACTACCAGAAGAAGCTAAAAAGTTTGAAATTTTTACGAAATTTTAAAGATGGATGAAGCAAGCCACCGGAAGTGCATTTTACTATCAGGAATAGAGTGCCATATAATAACTAGACGCATGACTGCGTGAACTCGGGCTTTCTTTCAACATCTTGCTATGTAGACTATGTAGAAGTCGAACGCTACACAAGTCGTCTTTAAGCAACGTGAAAATCTCAAAGTTATTTGACACCAGATTTGTTGGCCCTGAATCAGGTGACGTCAGAAACATATATAACAACATATATAATATGGCCCTTCCTTTATTTTCTTCTTAAACATTTCAATACATGATTCCACATTTTTATTCTTATTGCCATAGTATTTTTGTTTGCGTTTCTCAAGCATTTCTTGTTTTTTAGCTGCATCCATTGTTTTGCATTTTTCTGCATGTTTGTCTAATAAATCTTGTTTTTAGCTGCATCCATTGTTTTGTATTTTTCTGCATGTTTGTCTAATAAGTCTTGGTTTTTAGCTGTATCCATTGTTTTGTATTTTTCTGCATGTTTGTCTAACAGCCTTTGTTTCTTAAATGCATCCATTGTTTTGTATTTTTGTGCTCGGTTCTTTTGCAGTTCTTTTTTATTTGTAGAATCATTTGCTTGTTTTCTTTCCAATAATATTCTCTTCCTTGATGGTTCCATGCCTTTATAATTCTGTTTCTGCCTTTAATTTTTCATTATCCTTTTTCATTCATTCTTGTTAGCAGATTTGGTTGAACATGACACAAACTGTATTTGGTAATGTTCTGCTGAATGATATGTTTTTTGAACATTTCTAATAGCCTTAACTAGACAAGCAATACCATTTATCTTTTTAGTATATTGAATGGGAGTCATTTGACTTTCATCATAGATCAAGAGGGAATATACATATTTTGATTTTTGTATGGATTTTGAAATACAGCGAACACAAAAAGATGCGAACCATATCAAAAACCCTGTGCATTCACTATTATTCTGTATAATATTTTGGAGAACAGATTTACTTTGCACTGACTCAAACAATACTCCTTCAGTGATATCACTTTTAAGGTCAAAAATTACTTCAACTCCACAAAAATCAATACTTTTGGGCAAATTTTTATTGGATGGTGAATTCATATCTAAAGATAAACTATCACATAACCTTTTGCCATTATCGACAAATAGAAGATAATGTTTTTGAAGTCCGATAAGCACAGGATTTCATTTTAGAATAGCAAAGTGAATAAATAGTCACAGTAGTACTTAACTTAAACTTCATGGTTTCACAAACACAAGTCTGAACAAGTATGTCATTTTCAGCTTCATTAATTTATTAGTCCTTTCACCTCAAACATAATATTGTTCTGTATACTCTGAAAATAATGCACTAAGGGCCTGTTCGCACTACGCGAAATTTTGTTTGTTTTGCAAAAAAATCTGTCAACGCGAAACCATTTGTAGTGCGAACGATTTTCGTGACCCACCAAAATTTTCGCAAGTGCCACCAAACTTCAAACACGCCGTCGACTAGCTTTGGAGGCCTACAATTTTTTGTGCGGCGAGCAAATGTATTGTTCCTTGACAGATACCCTTCAACGGGTCATCATATCTCGTAACTGATACCACGCAAAATGATATAAGAGCGTTAATAAATTGTCGAATGACTCTCTCCCCATTCTCAAATGTCTACGGAAAAAGGCTTCAGGGAAGGTACGCTGGTGCATGTGAATTCAAACCAGGATTCTACAGGTCGAGGAAATGTCCAATACGGGTGAAAACGACGGCGGCGTCGACGTCTGTTGAGCAGCTGCGTTAAAGTTTCCATGATCCGTAAAAGCCGAATCCTTCCTAGCAAAACCAGAAGTAATTGTTGACTAGCCACAATCACGTTTTGCATGGCAAGAAAACAGCAAAGAAGGGCGATTAAAACTTTTCGCGGGAGCATTTTGCTTTGCGATCAGTCCTTGACCGGAAACGACATAAAAAGAACATACTGTCACGAAATCTCGGTATCTATTTCGATTGATTGACATTTGTGGTTTTACAAAAACTTTGCAAGTCTCAAGTGCGAACGCGCCCACAAAAACCAAAAATTCGCATTTACAAAATTTTCAATTTTTTTGTAAACACCAAACCAAATTTTTCGTCCTAGTGCGAACAGGCCCTAAGTCACTAAGAGACAATACTTCAAGCAGCTCACATGTATCTTGGGCATGGCTTCTACCATATGAATCGTTTGCATGAGAATCAAATACACATTACCATTACAATAGATAGCAATAGCATTTCACCCTACTGTCAATACAAAATTAGTGTAGTTTTCAGCCAAAAGTGATTCAAAGGCTCTTAGCAAAGAAGTACAGTATTGATATCCTTCTATGGCAGCTTCTTAATGAATAGTACCAGTGTAGCTTTCACTGTACTGAAGTTGATGGTCAGTTTCGAACACATTTAGCATTGATGGTAATTCTGACTGCATTAAAAAGGATTGCCTGGCAAACTGAGGCAAACCTGAATACAACTGATTTCCAATATTCATTATTTCCATGAGGTTATTAGCTGAATGGATTCCTTGTTTGCTATCGTAAATCAAAGAGCATAAACTCATTGCAACACATTGTTGTCCAGAATTCTGTCCAAATACTAGCTCATTTCCTTGGCTACAAGGGGCTGATATTGTTTTGCTTGGGTCAATATACATTGGAGTAGGACCAGGGTTCTTCTCTATGTCTGTACTCAGTTTAAATTGACAAAAATTTGAAAGATGGGGCTGCTTTTTGTACCGGCACATCAAATTATTACAGGTAAACAATGATAAATACCGATTTGCTCGAAATTCAAGCTTCATCAACCCTTGATAAACCCTGCTAGCGCAATTAAACAAAAGCTTCTTTTCATGTTGTGTAATTTTATTTAAGCTCGTTATCTTTGTACTACATTCATATGTCGCGACTGATGAACTTTATAGCTTGTACGATTTGTGTACCTATCATGTAATCACGTGATAAGGCTCTTACCGACCTCGTGGTCGACATGTTCTTGTGAATAAAAGTTTTGGTTCGCATGTTTACAGTTCTCGTTTTACTTTAGCGCATTGGGCGTTTTAGGCGACAGTTTTTCTGGTCCCTCGAGCCGGATGGTTAACCGGTGAAACACTCGTGGTTTTGGTGAGTGTTTTGTGTGGATTTTTGAAAATGGAAGAGAATATATTCGGACTGGGCGATCGTATGGATCAAACATCGCACAGCGAGGGAAACATGCAGTCAGTCGAGGTGAGTCAACCGGCAAATTCTGCGCAATTTACATTGAAAACCAAGAGGGCAGTGGTTAAAAGAAAGATCACTATTCATTTGAAAGGTTTGGCGGCCTTGATGGAAGAGTGTGGTAGTAAAACTTGCATTAATAGAATTTTGGCTGATTTGAGAATATGTTTACAACAAGCGGAGGATTTAAACCTTCAATATTTGTCGTTCTTACCCGAGATTGAGCACGATAAAGTTCTTGAGTGGTATGATATGGAGTTTGCTCGAGTTAACGAAGCATTGAATGAAGCAGTGGCTCATCTAGAGGAGCGTGCGAGCGAAGAAGCATCAGTATTTAGCTCAGTTAAAAGTCTCAAATCCAAGGCTTCGCGTAAGAGCGGTAGAGATTCAGATACAGTTAAAGCAAGAGCAGCAGCGGCTCAAGCGTACGTTAAGAAGCAAAAGGAAATTGCAAAGGAAAAATTACGAGAGGTTGAGTGTCAAGCAGAGCTACAAAGGAAATTGTTGAGATCAAAGGAAGAGGCCGATCGTGTGAAATTGGAGGCTAAACTTGAGCTAGAAAGACAGCGCTTAATTTCTGAAGAAACACAGAAAACAAGGGAACTGGAGGCCGAAGCGATGCGTTTAGAAATAGAAGTGCAAGCCCTAAAAAAGGAGGACTGCATCCAGGAAAGTTTAGAAGAGGGGCTTAAAGATTTTGAAGAAGAGGCTGACCTCCCTCCACTAGGCAATGGAACTGATTTGGCGACCTGTAGAGATCCTATCACACACACATCAACACCCAAGCAATGTCCTGATAATCAGCAATTAAACGTCAAGTTTAGTGACCAAGAAGGCGATACTAATGGAGGTTTACAAGCTGATTCCACTATCAGCAGAATTGTGGTACGTTCGTGTTTGGACTCTTTACCAAAGTTGAAGCTTGAAACCTTTGATGGGAACCCGATTCACTGGAGTGATTGGATTTCAATGTTCCGGGCAATCATTGATGACACAGATATCTCCTGCAATGCTAAGATGCAACACCTGCAGAATGCAGTTATCGGTAGAGCAAAGGATGCAATAGCAGGCTATGGTTACAGCGGAGACCTATATGTGGAAGCTCTCCAGAAGCTGGAGTCGAGATTTGGAAAGTCGTACACTGTAGTAAAAGCTCACTTGAATCGCTTACAGAAGTGGAGCAAGATCAGTGATGAGCGTTTGTATGAATTGCGGCGTTACTCTGATGTTGTATCAGTTGCTGTTAAGTCCTTTCAACGTCTTGGTTATGATGATGATTTGTATGCAGCCAACAACTTGAATATGGTTGTGGAAAAGTTGCCCCCATCCCTTTGTATCAAGTGGAAAGAGCACAAAAGGGATAAGATGCTAATGAGACCTAACCTGCTAGACTTTGAAAAGTGGCTAGAAGTCCAAGCAGACGTTCATGAAGATTTTGGCTCTAGAGCAAGCAAACCGCCAGCTGACACAAAGTTTAAGGGAAGAAATGGTAGTACCCCTCTAGTCTACAGTATATTTTCACCACCAGAAGGGAGTCGAGGCCCCTCGAGAGAGTGTACACGTGGTCATCCACCTTCTGTGCCATGTGTCATGGGGGACATGAAGTACCACAAGCTTCAGAATTGCCCAACGTTCAAGGGACTGTCTGTTCCGGAAAGATTGAAAAGGGTAAAAGAGCATGGTTTGTGCTTTCGTTGCTTTGGTCGGCATTGGGCCAACGAGTGTAGATCCAAGAAACAGTGTGGCATTAATGGTTGCTCTAAATTACACAATGAACTGTTGCACAGACCTGCCTCTGACAATGGTAATCCTACATCCCCTCCACATCCATCTTCACCACCCGAACAGCAAATTCTCACAGAGACTTCAGCTGAAAGGTCAAATGTTATGTTAACTAACCACAAGTCAGAAGTTTTATTGCAAGTAATCCCAGTAACATTGTATGGACCTGGTAATCAGCTTGACACCTATGCTCTTTTGGATCCTGGAAGTACTTGTTCCTTAGTTACAAGTGACATTGCAGGTCAACTTGGATTGGATGGCCCGTCAGAATCCCTCAAATTGTTTGGAATTCAAGCTACTTCACATATTGAAACGAAAAGAGTCTCGTTTGACATTGGTCCTGTTGGTGTACTTGCTGCGCGATATCCTGTTGAAAATGCATTGGTTGCTAAACGACTGAACTTACCTACAGTCACAGTAGACATGGGTAAGGCCAAGTCTCAGTGGAGACATTTGGCAGACCTCAAGCTAAAGGATATGCATGGGGTGGAGGTAAAGGTGGTTCTTGGTAGCGATGTCACAGAAATCATTATCCCACGGGAGGTTCGTGAAGGTCCTAGAGGTTCACCCTTTGGAGTTAGAACCAAGCTTGGTTGGGTGGTCACTGGTAACCTACCAGGATATGTTCGCAATTCAGAGTCTGTCTACTTTGTACGAGTTGCTTCGCCTGAGGAGGAACTTAATGAGCTTGTGAAGACTTGGTGGAAAACTGAATCGTTTGGATGCAAGTATGACAGCCAGGAACAACGCTCTAGAGAAGATGAAATTGATTTGAAGTCTCTGAGTAAGACTACTCGTAAAGTCAATGGAAGATATGAAGTTGGCCTTATATGGAAGGACTCAATTCGTGCCTTGCCAAATAACAGAGTCATTGCTAAAAAGCGCTTAGAGTTGTTGGAGAGACGACTCGAAAGGGACTCACAGTTGAAAGTCAAGTACACAGGAACTATAGAGAATGACCTGCAGAAGGGTTACATTAAGAAGTTAGAAGATCAGGAACTGGTAGAAACAGATGCGCGTGAATGGTATCTACCACACCATGCTGTGGTACACCCTCACAAACCTGGAAAGGTTCGGCGAGTCAGTGATGCTGCAGCCCGGTGTCAAGGGATCTTCTTGAATGACTGTCTATCCTCTGGACCAGACCTTTTGAACTCATTAGTTGGTATACTAATGCGATTTCGTCAAGAGTTGGTAGCGATGTCTGCTGACATTGAAGCTATGTTCAATCAGGTTGCGGTCCCTAAAGAAGACCAGTTAGTCTTGCGTTTCCTGTGGAGAAATAAGCCCTCAGATAAAGTAGATGTATACCAGTACGTTAGACACATCTTTGGTGCAAAGTGTTCCCCTGCATGTGCTAATTATGCGCTGCAACGAACAGCTCAAGATAACAAAGCTGCCTTTCCCTTGGAAGCTGAAGCCGTCAGAAGGAATTTTTACATGGATGACTTATTCAAGTCTGTATCATCCTTTTTGGAAGCATGTAATCTACAAGCCGGCTTAGTGAAATTGCTGTCCCTGGGTGGATTCAACTTGACCAAGTGGATATCGAATAACAAAGATTTCATCAGTTTAGTCCCAGAGAAAGACCGAGCGCAATCAGTGCGAAGTATTGGAGAGGGAGATATGCTGCCCACTGAGAGAGCCTTAGGAGTATTCTGGGATGTTCAGAACGACACGTTCATCTTTAAGTTCAAGCTGAAGGAGCTGGCCAACACCCGACGAAAGGTTGTCAGTGTTACTGCCTCTATCTTTGACCCTATTGGCTTTATAGCCCCATATGTCGTCAGGGCAAAAATATTCCTCCAGTCACTGTGGAAACTTCGCCAAGGCTGGGATGACAGAATGCCCGAAGAATTGCTATTGGAATGGTCTGTTTGGCAGAAGGAACTTGAGAAGTTGGCTGAATTCTCTGTACCGAGATTTTATCGACAAGTAGCACTCTTCCCGGTGTCAATTCAGTTGCACATATTTGGTGATGCAAGTGAAGCAGCATTTTGTGCCGTTGCCTACTTTCGTTTCGAGTATCATTGTGGTCAAAGACAGTGTGCTTTTGTCGCCGCAAAGACTCGTGTCGCACCCGTGAAGCCGTTAAGTACACCAAAACTGGAACTTCAGGCAGCAGTTCTTAATGTGCGATTAGCCAGCATGATCCAGAAGGAACATGACTATGAAATTCCTATCATCTACTTTTGGAGTGATAGCAGTGCTGTCCTTGGGCAAATTCGTGGACCATCAAAACGTCATCCTGCTTTCTTTGCAAACAGACTTTCTGAAATCCTTGATATATCAGAACCACACCAATGGCGTCACTGTCCCAGCAAACTCAACCCAGCAGACGATGGCAGTCGTGGCTTGGCAGCCGATGTAATTACTGCTGATTGCCGCTGGTTAAATGGACCACCGTTTCTTTTACTATCAGAAGAACAGTGGCCAGAAGATCTTCCATGGACGGAACCAGATCCGGACCCGGTTATAGGTGCACCGGTAGAGATTGCCCAGGTAGCGGAAGCTACTTCAAGTCTAAGTCCTCAGTTTATGGACTTGTCAAGATATCGTTCATTCGTTAAAGTTTGCCGAATAACTGCTTATGTCCGAAGATTTATTCAGAATTGTAGAAGTAAGGCAAAGGACCAAGCAAAGACTGGCCCGTTGGAAGTACAAAAAGTCAAGGAAGCAAAGCTGATGTGGATAAAATGTGCCCAAGTGGAAGCGTTTCGATCTGAAATTGAGAACATCGAAGCTGGGAGACCGATTGGTACCAAAGGTCGCTTAGTAACCTTAACTCCTTTCTTGGATGAAAGTAGTATTCTCCGAGTTGGCGGGAGAATTGGTGGTGCAGCTGTTCCCTATGATGTCAAACACCCAATTATCATTCCGCAAGACCATCATCTAAGTCATCTCGTTATCCTGGATTGCCATAGAAAGCTTAATCATGAAGGCACAGGTCACGTTCGGAATGAACTGAGGTTGACCTACTGGATCATGCCAGATCCACTGTCAGAAGAGTTCTTCACGACTGTCCATTGTGCAAACGCAGACAAATCAAGCCACAAACCCCTTTGATGGCGAGCCTTCCAAAAGACCGTTTGCAAGTAGCTCCACCTTTCACAAGGGTTGGTGTAGACTACTTCGGACCTATCATGGTCAAGTGTTTTCGCAAGCAAGAGAAACGTTATGGGTGCCTTTTCACCTGCATGGTTACCAGAGCAGTGCATCTCGAGGTGGCAAAGTCATTGGAGACTGATTCGTTCATTAATGCACTAAGAAGGTTTATAGCAAGGCGTGGTCCACCATCAGACATTTACTCTGACAATGGTACCAATTTCGTGGGCGCAGATCGGGAGATGAAAGAAAGCTTGCAAGAATGGAATCAATCACAAATTGCTGATTTTCTATCTCAGAAGGAGATTCAGTGGCATTTCAACCCACCATCCTCACCCCACTTTGGTGGTGTATGGGAGCGTTTAGTTCAGTCGTGCAAGAAAGCTCTCAAAATTGTTCTTCATGGTCAAGTGGTGACAGATGAAGTCTTGGAGACAGCCTTTGCAGAGACAGAGGCTCTCGTAAATAGCAGACCCCTAACTGAAGTCAGTTCTAGTAGCAGTGATTTGGAAGCCATCACACCCAATCATTTTCTGATTTCTCGTGCGAATCCTGTGCTACCCTGTGGTGTTTTTGCAGACAAGGAGATTTCAAGCAAGAAACGTTGGCGGCAGACACAAGTTATCATCAATCAAGTCTGGTCAAGATGGTTACGAGAGTATCTTCCCACCCTGATTGCCCGTAAGAAGTGGAATCAGAGCTCACGTAATGCCAAAGTTGGAGATTTGGTCTTGATTGCTGACGAGAAGACCCAAAGAGGCGATTGGCCCCTTGCTCGCATTATGAAGACCTTTCCTGGGAAAGACAACACTGTGCGCGTTTGTGAAGTAAAAACTAAAGCTGGAGTGTATAAGAAACCGGTCGCGAAGCTGGCCTTCTTGGAAGAGTGTTCTGCCTAATGGATTAGGTGAACACTGGCGGGAGGATGTCGCGACTGATGAACTTTATAGCTTGTACGATTTGTGTACCTATCATGTAATCACGTGATAAGGCTCTTACCGACCTCGTGGTCGACATGTTCTTGTGAATAAAAGTTTTGGTTCGCATGTTTACAGTTCTCGTTTTACTTTAGCGCATTGGGCGTTTTAGGCGACATTCATATTTTATAAGTTTCTAACCTTCACATAACAGCAAAGCTTGGAAGACTTCGGTAAACTCGCACAGATACGTTTGAAGACAAACTCCTTCAGCTTTCTGCTTTTGTTTCTCAGACACTTCAAAATTCGAACTGGCAATCTGCTGGGTTCTCGATCACGTTTACCCATGCGACGATTTCTACGTAAGCTAACAGGAGATAGCTGATTTGATATAGCATGATTTTCGATAGATAGTCCATTAGTTAAAGCAGTCATAGCATGGTTCATGATAAAAGGTTCGCTCGTAACTGTATGCGCACCATACAAATTCTACGCATGCGCCGTAAGAGCTCTACGGCGATTTGTGACTGAAGGAAAAAAAAAATAACGAAGCCGAATTTAAACCTCGGGCGTTTCCTTTGGAAAGCCCGAGTAAAAAACTTACTAACCGAGCTTGCTCGGGCCGTACTGGGGAATATTGGCCCGAGGTCGTGGCAGTACGGCCCTCGCGCTCGGTTAGTAAGCGGTTAATATTTGGCTCGAGATCGCGACGTACGGACCAATCGCAGCGAATTTCGAAATTTGCTTTTATTTCAAATAGGAAGCTTCGCGCACGCGGGAAAAATCCTGACGCGGGATGGTGACACGAACATTTGCACCTACCGCTCGTAATCGTCCCCGTTGGGCCGGTTACACCTCACCTACCATCCAGAGGGTTTTGGCTGACGGCCTTGTGGCCTGGCCTTTATCCTCCTCCTGGGGTGTGTGCTGGGTAGGGTCCATTGCACTCCGGGCTCTACTATATATCACATGTCGCTCTGCCATTGCACTGGTCATTGCACTATTAGACCCAGGCAGAGGGCACCTCAAACACAAAAAAAACGTCAACTTTTACTATAATTTTCAATGGGATTGCTCTAGCGTGGCCGGACGAGTCATATGATAAACAGAACATATGCTAAACAGAATGTCTGATGAATTTGAATGAAGGAGGGTGAAAATTAACCGCGACCAGCAAATGCAGGAGGCTGTTATATGTATTATGTTTACTGGTAGGAAGATCGTATTTTAAAATTCATTGTGGTCACTTTTGGTACCATTAGGAGCCCATTAATGGGCTCCTGGTACCATTTAGAAATTAGTGAACAAAGAAGGAATTACAGTAAATAATTCGAGTGTTTACTTTTAAAATTTTTAAGGCATCGTTTTCCGAATTTTAAGTGCTATTAATATAGTTAATATAGTTTAATGGACCAATCAGGAGATATCACCGAAAAATATATATGTAAACCACAAGTTTAAGCCCGCCATTGTACATTATCAGTGGACACGCTCGCAAGTCGAAATTAGGTTTATTAGTTTTAATCGTTACGTTTTCGTTAACATCCCATCCCGCCGGTATGGCAGTTGTACTACATCTCGCCCCAAATACGTAGAACAGTAAAGCTGCCCGTTCATCGCCCATACCAAAGAGTTGTGTGACTGATGGAAGGACATTAAGCAATTTTTTTATCAACTTTTGGGGGTGATTTTGGGCATATATTTAATGAGCAGACTCTGTCTACTACTATCTAGCTATACTCAAACAAGGGCAAATGAAAGTTTTTGTTTCCCCAAAAAATCGACTTGATTATTGACTCACGTAATCCAATTTCGGTGAGTTGTTAACGAATCAACTATTGTCGTGCGAAACTGAAGTTAAAAAGTTCGAAAAATTTTCGTCCCACCCCACTTGTTCATAAAAGCTTTATGGAAACGGTCATTATGTCGAGGTGGGTGAGCGAGGGTCACATTTTTTTGGCGTCATTTTTCGGAGACCCTTGGAAAACGTTTGATAAGGAGGGCTATCATGTATTTTTTTTTTCTACATTATAAGATTTTACCTTAAGTCTTTTAACTCAGATTTCTCTTGATGTAAGTCACCTTTCCCCATCTAGACAGTAGAACTTGGAGTATTCAGTAGTAGGAAAACCTCATTCCTAACGCAAATCCATATCCCATCTATTTTTATGTAATCCACCTATTAAAATTTCCTATTAAATTCTAATCTACATTATAAAAAAAAAAAGAAAATTTAAATTTTGAAATCTAATCTATCTAATTCTCCCGATGGACCACGCCAGTGATTGGAATGTTCTGAATTTACCACGCCCATGATTGGAATGTTCTGAATGTTGATTGAAAAAGTTGGATCTGTTGTTGAGGATGTTATTAATTTAGGGTTTTGGAATGTTTGATATCATGATGAATGTAGATTAAAAAATTGAAATTGTGATTAAAAAGTTATGAATAATTTAAACCTCTCAATGTCTACAAAACACACAATCGTTAAACTTGAAGAAGCATCAAAATTCAATCTAGGTAAAATAGTTATTGAGAATCCTCAAAAAATTAAAGGTAATACAATTATGGATATATTCGAATTAGATAAAATAGTAAAAAAGGATTGCGCTTAGAACTAACAACATCAGTATATTTAAATCATTATGGTGTAAAAGGAACTTAAACAGAATATATTAAACAAAGGGAAAATAAACGCGGCCCTGTTGAATATTAAACGAACGGGGCATACATTGACAGTACATTTCGATTGAATTACTTGGATACGGCTCTTTCTGTTGGTTCTATTGAGATTGATCTGTTACTTTCTACTTCTTTCTTTTATATCCTTGCTTTCAGTTGCTGAACTGACGTAAACGTATGTTTAAGAGATTGTTTTGAAATCCTGGTGAAGTTTGTTTGGGTCATGTTTGAATTTTGAATTTCAATGATTTGCTGTTTGTAATTATGTTTTCAATTAGTCTTTTCCTAACACCTATTGTTTTAAAGACTTTATGTCCTGGTCTCAGAGGTACGTATTCCGCGCTACACATGCAAATAAAAACGTGTTTGTCACAAACAGGTCAATAATCTTGTTATTTTAGGCCTGGTTCTTTTGGTTTGTAAGCCTTTATGAGTAAATCCCTGCCCAGGTTTCATTAGAACAGAGCTCTGAAAATCCTTAGGGTTAACGTTCTTACTGCCACTGGAATTATTTCGAGAAAAAAGTACCTTCATGCCTGTCAAATACGCCAAACTGAAAAAACACTCGAACTGATACGATGTCTCTTTGTTAAATTTTGTATCCAATAATGGGTTGCTTTTGTCAACCTTGTGTTTGAGGTAATTAAAGAAAATAAACGGCAAAGAAAAAATGTAAATCAAATGTAAACAAAGTCTAATCTCATTCACTTATTTAAGGCTTAAGATTTGAAAGAAGTGAATTGCTGTTTGTTACGTTCTCGATCAGTCAATCAGTCACTAAAGGTATTAGTACTATCTCCAGGAATAATAATTAGATGAAAATTGTCTCACCTTGATGTTAGGCATCTGGACCTGTTTAAGGCAGTTACAACTGACTGCACACAATTCTTGCTAAAGGTACAGTGTCAACTCTGCACACCAGAAACAGCTGTGTGTCTCTCGTCCCCATCTATGGCCTTCATGTACAGTCAGCTGCTCAGACCTTTGCAAACTACAACGGCAACAGCATCCCGCTGTAACTGCCACGACCTCTTTCAGATCTATTTGATACAACGTGAAAGATTAAGAAGCGCCTTATGGCTTATCAGTGTTTAATGATGAAAATGCTATAGGTTTACAGATTGTGTATCCAGTGAAGGATGACAGTGAAACAGATTAAGATTTTAAATAGGATCTATAAAAATGTTAAGATAAGTCCATTGAATTTTTTGAAAAAGGTGATCTGAATATACCTAAGAATATGTTGAAGGCTTATAAACACTTAAACAAAGAAGAAGATCCTAATTGGGAAAGTTTCTTCAAACCAATAGTGTATTGCAATGGCAATTTTTACATTAAATTAATTACAAAGAAAGAAAAAGATAAATTAAAATGTACCCCAAATGTATTCAAAGATGGAAAAAAGATCGAAAAAGAAGATTACACAAAGAAAAGATTTAAAATACATTCAGTGGTATTATTAAAAAGCGTGTTTATAAGTAAAGAAAAGGTATCATTAACATTTGAAATTAAGATGATGAATTTATCAGAACCAGAAGATGTTTCAGAAGATGATCAAACCGATGAAGGGGAGGAAGAGGAAGAAGAAGAATTTGATGGTAGTTTTTTAATTCAATAAATAAACCCTAAACTTCATAACTTGAATCTAGTTATGAAATCTTCAATAACCTATCTAAATAAATAATATCCCAACCTTGCAATAATAACAGTCAAAGCCGCAGCAAGGTTAGTTTTATGTGAAGTTTCTTCAACATCCTCTACAATTTCAGGTTTCTTTTTCTCTACAGGTTTCGCAATCTCTGCAACATGAGGCAACACAACCCTTGAAGAACCCAAATTATGCTGTATCCCAACCGATTTCATCTCCTGATTCACGTGCAAATTAACGCCAAATTTCAGATCATCCGTAGCCTTCATCAGCTTATTATTATATGCAACCACACTCTCCGTATTTATAATCATATTACTCGGTATTAACCAAACACCTGGGGCAATCGCTAGATCAAGTCGTAATTTCGCTTCTTGAGTCGCGAGTTGATATCTCTGAACTGAACTCGTTATATCATTCTCAATCACACTACTCTCGAATAAAGATAGAGACTCTTGCTGTGTCTCAATGGCCCCACCACCATTCCCAACGATCGAATTTCTCGTGTTAACTTGTGAACCCAATATGCAATAAACGAAAGCTTCAGCAGACCGATTCAATCTTCCAAGTCCGGCTTTCGTTAATCCTTTTCCGACAGTAGGTATAAACCAGATATATTTAAATCCTGAGAAATCATCATTCCTGATAAATGAAATTAAATCACCCTTTTCCTTCTTTCCACCCTCATCTGAAAATTTACCACCCTCACCCGGCCATAGATTAGCTTGGGTATCATAACTTCGAATCAAATGAACGTTCTGAAGTCCTCCACCTCTACCATGATATCCAGCGCCATAATCTAAAAATGTATCACCCAAACCATTATTCCTTCCACCTTTCCATCTAAAATAAGAATTATCCGCTAAACCGAATTCTCTACATAATTTTGATAGGCAACTTTACTATAGGGGTTGTTTGAAATATAAATGGGTTGTTCATCCGGCAATGGCACACTTAATTCATACAATATCCTCCTAATGGTGAAATAGATGTGAAACTTAATGAAGCTATTCACAACTTTCGGATAATTCATACTTTCATAAGGGCTAACTCCGCATCCAGAAGTTGCGCACCAAACCGCGAAATTAAGCTGCTGCGGCCAGTAATTCATATCAGGGGCATTCAACCATTTTCGACTTTGTTTTCCGGATTTGAAAGTTACAACCTGAGATTTGATGACGTTTCGCATCTTGGCAGTAAATTTCTGACCCTTCGAGACATAAATATCTAATGAAGTTAATAAATCTGTGATATCAGAGCTAAGGCTATCGAAATCAATTGCAGGTATTGGATATTTTTCACTCGTCAAGGTCAGGCTTTTTGGGAATGAACTCATCATTAAGCTTTTCAAACCTAGATCAATATCCAATTCGTTTTTCAAATTCTGAGGAAAATCTTGTGTCCATGTTTCACCAGTCGGATCATCGTAACTCATCACAGTTATTGTTCTCCATCTCATATACCCGCCATAAATATCAGTTACATATTGAAACTTATTAAGATAAGCGTTTGGATTTCTTTTCTTAAAATCTTCAAGTAAACCCATCTTCTATCTTGATTATAGATAAAAGATTTGATATTTTTTAGCTAATAATAGATCTTCTCAAAACTTAACGTGATTGTCCGCCGCTTAATTCTCTGAGTATTTCTTTTCTGGCTTGATTCTTGAGCATCACGGAATCGTACTTTTTTATGGGTTTTTTTTATCCTTTCTCCGTATATCCGCCTTCAGAGTTTCGAACTTTTTAATTTCTTCAATAAGCAATGAGAACTCTTCATCAGATATCTTATTATCACGAAGCGCTTTGGAAACCAGATCTTCTATCATGTTTATTTTCGCCTTTGCCAGAGATACAGTACTCTGATGTTTTGTCGCCTTGGTGGATAAGCTTTTTCAGTGAAACTTGTTCGCACGCTATAGATGTACAAACTAGAACACCGCTGACAACTCCTAACGGAATCGCGACTACCACACCTATACCGCTGAGTGAACTCGCCAAACCTGAAGCCGCTAAAACTCCAGATAGAATACCGCAAACTGAACTCGCATTTATGAGCATTCCTTTCGATCTGTTATATTTTTTCAAAACATTATCATAGTGTTTCAATTCATTCTTTAATTTATCGAGAGCTTCACAACATTTCTGCAATCTGAAGGTATTTCTATCGGGAGGAGGGGGCGCTGTTGGATTGATTGTGGCTAAATCTGGGTAAACTTTCTTATATTCATCCATGTTTGTGAAAGGTTTTCGTTAGCTTGAAATAATTATCTACAGCTTTAAGAATCGGGTTTTCTTCATGTTTTTAAGGGGGTATGTTTTTTTTTACTATTTTTTGTGGTGGTCTATCTAGAATAGGTCCTTCTTTTAAATTATGTAAATCATAGGAAATCCCATCTATAGAAACTGAACAATCTTACCATTTTCATAATGAACATCATCACTTGTTAACTGTTTAAAGGCAAAACCAGATTTAAGGATCTGATAAACTATTTTAGGATCACTTATTCCTAAATCTTCGGCTTCTTCTATCGCGAAATTCATAAGCTTTTGATCCCTAATTATGGATGATCTGATTTTTTCCATTCAGAAGACATTATGTAAACCGTAAACTAACTGAGTAAAATAATTTATAGGTCCTTTTAACTTTTGAGTTGGTAAAGCCGCATAATTCTGAGATGGGATGTGAGCCAGCAGATGTGAGGGAGTTACTTTCACTGACTCGCTGCTAAACCTGCCCGTATTCATATATGACGATCGTTTATCCACCAAGCTCAAACTACTTTCAAAGGTTCCTTGATGCTTATTGGTTATAATTTACCCGGTATTATAAATTCTGGTAAACCCGAACCAATCTGCAAACCCCTCGAAAGATTAAGCTTATAGCTGTTATTCGAATATATATAATCTACTTCATCAGTTTCTATTATGGTGAGCTTTGCATTTTCTGTATCATTAAGAAAAATCGCATGACTACTCCGCAATGAATAGGTTCCAGATTCAATGACGAGAAAGGGTCTATTCTGTTCATTGAAAATGGTTTGTCGCTCTTTAAAATTAACTAATCTTTTAGGTATGTTACAATCTAGAAGCTGTATCTTCCTCATCCTATCCAAAGGAGGATCCAAATAAACCCGAGTTTCAGAATCAAACATCGTAACACTCAGCCTGATTTTAAATTATCTTTTAGAATTCTTTAAATATTTATTCTCCGTTTCTGAAATGAATCTAGTCTTTGTGATACCACAGCTGGAACATTTGCACTTAAACTTGTATCTTCCATTAGAAGTTTTACTATATCTTTCACTGCCCGGTACACATTCTGTTTCCTTTTTCTCTTTGACACAATAGCTCCACATTTATAATTAACGATTCTTCTTCTTTAACTGCTCTACAAAATACACAACAACGGCAAGGATCAATAACCAGACATTTTTCCCGAGAAAAGAAAAAACTTCTCCCGCAGTTCTGAAAAGGAAGCTAGCAATCGCGCCAATCATACCTGGTAATATTTCGCTGAGTTTCTTCCCAACCGCCTTCAGCCCATTCCCCAAACCAGTTCCCAATTTCGATAAACCTTTGGAGAGATTCGAGATTATAGCTCCAATTACCAGAGCAACGGCACTCACAACCGCAAATACTGTGAAAGCATATATATTTTACTCTATCTCTCAAAAGCATTCGTTCCCGTATTTTTTTTTTCTGTTTTTCTAGATGTCTTATTCTTTCTTCGTTTCTAGATAAATTTTCACTCGCTAATCTCTCTAATTCATCGACCCTTTTGACTAATCTATCTCTGACTTGTTCCACCTTTTTTAAATTGGATAGACCTTTCTTGTTTTTATCAAGCTCATTTTTGTATTGTCCCAATTCATTGCGAAGCGTCTCAACCTCTGTTTTTGCTTCTATGTTCTGATTAACAGCGGCATCCAAATAGCTCTCACTTTCAGCGATTCTTTGCGGTTGCTCCTCTATTATTCTACGCAGTTCCTTTTCATTATCAGCATAAACTTGCACTTCTACACCATTTGTTTCCAAAACCGTTCTTAAACCTTCCAAAGCGTTATTTAAAACTCTATCCGCTTCGTTCAATTCTTTTAGATTTGATAATAGTTCATCATTCTTTGCAACTAACGTTTCGGAATCAATCCCAAGAGATTCTTTTATTGTACTTGGTAAACCATCATATTTAATTTCCCCATATTTATCAATCAATGAATATAGCGGCCTGGTAACAAGTTTCGCTGCTCCCGCCAAAAGTAGGTCACGTTACCTGTTGTTTTTTTCTGGTCGTTTTCTTTTCCAGCCAGTGCGCTACTGGTTTTCGCTAGATTTACCTTTCGTTTTAGCTTCTCAACGAAGTTACGACCGTGTACAAGCCGTTTAAGGATCGTTGTACGTCTGCTGTGAGACGCTGTAATCCTGTTGGGCGCCTTGACAGCTGTTCAAGGGAACGGCTAGTCGCCGGAATAAAAGCGGTTTTTGGTCCGTCAACTCGTGTGAATTTGTTGTGGTAAGACGAAGGTGAAAGAGTCCTTACAATAAATGAGGAGTATAATTAGATTTGCTGGTTAATCCAACCCATACTCTACCTTCTGCATCGAGATCCGCGGTAAAGGGTGAATTCAGAGGATTAAATTCATAAAATTTACTTTGAATTATTTGGAAAGCTTCACGTCTATCTTCACCATTTTCCCCAAGTAGTGGAGCTGCTATTATTGCGATTTTAATTTATTAACTAGTCTTTTTTAAACAATTTAGAAACCAAGTAACATGTAAAAGCACCTAATCCAGCTGATGTTAGAATTGTAAATATAGATAGTTTATTATTATCATCTTCTTCATAATCACAATCACCTTTAGCCATATATTGCTACAGTTTAGGCTCATATTTAGCAATTAATGAATGAGGCTGAGTAGGATATGAAGAATTAAGTGGATCGAGGAAGGTGTTACCCACCGAGGCCATAGGCCAAGGTGGATAACACCCTTCCGAGATCCGCTTATTCCTTCATATCCTACGAAAGCCGATTTCGTTAATTGCTTTATTATTTATCAAAATATTTTCAAACACTTAAAGGAGAAAATGAGCGTTATTTTCACAAATTGTAAACTTGTAAACCTACTCGCAGCAATTTCGGATGTTTGTCTGCTAAAAATAGCACAAGCTCGTACCCAGGTCTTCTCGGTTGAAAGGTGCCTTAACCTGCGAAAACGCTGCATTTTTGACGTCATTTCCTCGTTAAAGTCAAAATTCTTCCAAATTTGGTCATCAGTAACTGGTTATGGTGAATTAAACGTGTGCCTTTAGCCAATCAGAATCGGGGAAATATTTTGAATGAATCTATCAACCTAATATCTCGTTTAATTTCAATACGTTTGCCGGACTTCATGAATGTATCCACAACAATTTGTTTGCTGAAAGATATGTACTTCTCTTCGTTGTTTGCTATACATTTTATCTTACCTTTTGAAACACCAAGATTCTTTACGAATAGATGTGAGTCATAACCAGAAAGATTGTGGAATATCACCGGAAAGAATTTGGGTATATTAAAATTTAAGTTACATGATTCATGAGCTGCGCCTCGGTATTTTCCTGTAAGACGACAATGATCCCTTACCGTCTTTTCACCACCCAATTCTAAATCCCCATATGTGGCAATGTTAAGCCTTTTTGAAATCTATTTTATCCTTTTTGGTCATCCTAATATCCTTTTTAAACTTATAAATCCTCTTAATATCTGCCTCTATAGAATTTATAAAATGTCGTTCCACATCTTCTTCAGGTTATTTGGCTGTATATGATACTAGTTTCGGTCTAAATAAAGAAATGCAAAAACATTTAATAAGATAAGTATACCCAGATGGTTTGTGCTTTTGATATTCATTCGTGAAGCTTTTTCTTTCATCTGGAGAACAGCCGCTAATTTTTTGAGTATAGCATTCAAAATCTGCATAAACCACGAATGGGACTCGCATCTTTCTGTTGTAATTTTCAAACTCGATGTACTTTGGACTTCCATCTGCATTCATGGGCATTTCAACCCTAACTGCTTCATATTCATGTCACAGCCCATTTGAAACACTCGTGATCATTCAAATTCTTAACACTTATTATCGCTTCTCTTCTAGCTATTTTTTCTGGTAATGGTAAATATGAACTACCTCGTAAAGGCTCGAACGGATTTAAATTAATAAGGAAAGATTCAACACTATAAAAATCCCATCCAGATCCGTTATTCTGATAATTTTGATTTCTTTCTAGTAATATCTTGATTTGATCGTCAAAAATTATGTTCACGTCATCAGCTTCTGTTATGGTCAATGCTTTAGTATGAAAATGGCTGCTATCTTTATTAATCTCACCTGTGGCTGGATTCTCTTTTATAAAATTACAAGTAAGTGTTAATATAATTTTGATTGGTTTTTTCTGCTTATTAATTAATTTAACAACTTCCTTCTTTATCTTTTTCAAAAACGTTGGAGCATCATATCCTTTTCTACCTTTAATTGTATATGTATTTAAGTATCCTTTGAATGCTGCATCACGAAGTTTGGGTTTAAACCTTTCTTTGAAAATCACTGGTTGTAATTTCTGCGCTAATTCTTCTTTCCCTATACGACCATAACCCTTGATTTTATTTGCTTTTGCTAGAAGTTTTAATTCTGCAGATTTCCTTTTTGATAAAGGCTATTTAGGTTCGGTATGCTTTATTAATTTGATGAGATCATTCTTTCTAAGATTTTTAAACTTAGACTTTCCAAAATCTTTTTTAGCTCGATTACTTTAAGATTACTCATTAATTAGAAATTATTTATTCTTTACATTGATTAAAAATTCAATTTTTATAAGATGATAATACCTCATAAATTCTTCTTTACAATCTACTTTTACATTCCTTACAAGAATATTTACTTTTATTATGTTCACAAATACCTTTTCCTCCACAATCTCTACAATGATATTTTTGAAGATTATGTTCGCAAATTAATGATCCTTTGCATTCTTTACACACTTGTTTACGTTTATCATGTTCACAAATGCCTTTTCCTCCACAATATATACATAAATATCTTGAACAATTGTGAGTGCATATAGAGCCTCCTTTACATTTTTTACAACGGGATTTTTGTTTATTATGTTCACAAATTTGCGACCCTCCATAACCTCTACAATAATATTTGTAACGATCATGAATACATTTATAATATACTTTTTAGATTCCATTTAAAATTAGATGGGTATTTTTTTAAACAATTTAAATCAATTTTATAATTTCATAACTAGATTCAAGTTATGAATAAAAAGTTTAACAAATAAATTATTAATCTTCTAAATATTGATTGAAATTCCTAAACATTGAAAAAACTATATCTTTTTTATCATCTCTTAATAAAAAGGGAATTGATTCATATCCACTATTATTAAACATAAATTTTACTTCTAACGTAACACTGTCTATATATGAACAAATAATATTTGAAGGTTTGAAATAATTTATAGTATAAGGAATTAATGTTATTTCTTGTCCAGGTTCATCAATTGTAAGATCATAATTAAATTCAGGTTGTGGATTTTCAGGAAGACCACTAAAATAAAAACCATCATGCAAAGCTTCATTACTATTGGAATCTTCATAATCAAAATCATAATATATATCTTCTTCAAAATATTGTCTGCAAACTGGACACTTATAATTCGTTAATCTTTCAGCACATTCCAAATGTATTCGATGTTTACATTCAAAAAGAGCAAATAACCATTATCTTCATAACAAACTAAACACTCATCATTAAAAAATTTAGTTGTCATTTATAATTTTGAAATTTTAATCTTTTTAAATCAACATTTCAATTTTTCAATCAACATTCAGAACATTCCGAAACCCTAAATTAATAATATCCTCAACAACAGATCCAACTTTTTCAATATCAACATTCAGAACATTCCAATCATGGGCGTGGTAAATTCCGAACATTCCAAACATGGGCCTATTTTTTCGTAATGTAGATTAGAATTTAATAGGAAATTTTTGATAGGTGGATTACATAAAAATAGATGGGATATGGATTTGCGCTAGGAATGAGGTTTTCCTACTACTTATTCTTATACCGTGAAAAGTCTTACAAGGCATATCTGCTTTCTAAAATACTTCATAATGATGTTTGTTTCGTATAAGTACAAAGTTTGTGCAAATCAAAAAATGGAACGCGGGTGGATGTCTCCGGAAGCAACACTGATAGATCTTGTTGGAAACACAAACTTATATTGATTTACCATTTTGCCCTTGAGTAGGGTCACAGTTTTTAATGGAGCAAACGGAGACGGCAACAACTGACTTTTATTCCAAGCTTTTCTGTCAGGTTGGTACCCCGCCCCACCGCTACATAGTGCCCCGTCCCTACAGTAGGTGAGTTGAAATATGGGCAACAATCCCCGCATGCATGTTTAAGGCCGACGAATGTTTCTATAAGAGACAAATACAAGTAGCTGTCACGAGTTGATGGATTTTCCTAGAGAAAAAAATAGTACTTTGGCAAAAAATGCTTTGTGCACGGTTCGCTCTCTGCAAGCTATATAAAACATTAGATATTATATTATGTCAGGAGCCCAGTACCATGGGCTCCTGATTATATATTAAATTTGGGCTCCTGATTTGTGAAATTAATTTCTCGGGGTACCTTCCTAGGTCCTCTTATAAATCAGATAAGAATATTTCTCTATAACTGTCTTTTTACGGTAAATGTTTTGAAAACAGTAGTCTCAGCCAGTAGTTGTCCTAGACTTTCTCAAAGTCCTTTTGAATTTTTTTTTTTCTGGTTGGTTGGGCCTTTTAAAAGGTCGACCTTGCACGCTCACGCTCGACACGGTTGCGAGAGGTCGACTTGAAGCAAGTCTTTTGTTGTCCGTCAATTTGCCTGAGTTGATGACTTCTGCTCAGTTTGTCGAAACGTCAGCCAGCGAACTACATACACGTACACTTGGACAAGCTGAATTTTCGAACTCGATGAACAATTTTACCACAATTAATTGCAGTACCAATATCGCAATCTGATTGGCTAATTTGCCGTTGTCGATAAGAGTCCAGACAAGGCTGCTCGCGTCAATGTGTCACGCAAAGCAACAGGCAATCAGAAACGCTCATTTTGGGGAATAAACCAATCAGATTGAGAGAAAGTTATAGACAACGCTTGCTCTTTTTTGTGTCACGATCTGGGTCACGCTCTGCTGAATATTGGGATTATCTCCAGTGTAACATAATTTAATCACACAACTGACGTAAATCAAACGACACAAAGCATTCTTAACAATGTACCTAACCCTAACTAACAAGGAAAGGGAATAAATTATATCAGACTTGAGATGAACCAAATATTGCGCCTCGTGAGCCCAACAACATTAGGGACTTTAAGATCCAACAACGCGGACGTGACTAAAGGTGACCGAAGTAACAAATCAAAGTAGGACTATGGTGAACTCGTGGATATGTTTACAAAATAGAGAAAAAAGAAATAATTTTAAAATTAACGAAGTGTTTTTTCATAGTTGTGATTGAATGAACTTGAAGATAATTTTAATAATCTATAATCACAACATAAACGTGACCAGGGAGCTGAGTAGCTTTTCGAAATAAACATACAGTGAGTACATGACGCCAATCGTTTGACTACACTAGGCATCAGTTATAAGGCAGGTGGCAAGCATACAGTTGTTAAAAAATTTGATAACTTAACATAAGAATACAGGATTAAATGGAGCCAAAACCAAATGTAGTTCTGGTATCCTGCTGCTCACTGTCTGTGTGTTGAAAGTTTCTAACACATGTAGCAGGGTTCTTCTGAATAAGGTCTGACTTTTGTTGCCATGACATTGTCAATTTTATCATCATTATAGTTTTTCTTGCCTACAAGTCTATTCAATGTTTTCAACAGAAATATCCACCTTGATTCTGCAGCTGATAATGAACAAAACCATGTAGGATTGCCCAGCTGATGAATCTAAGGCACCTGAATGGCAGTCCTCGACTTCGCACTATCCATCATTAATATCATCTTTTTTAGAATCAGTAATAACAGCTTCAATTGTTCAGTTTTGTTGGCATGTTCTTCGATAGATTCCTTGGAATATGGTGCATCTATTTGTTTACTCCTGGAGTTTAGAAACACTTCCCAATCATTGTGTTCATTTATAGCTGCGCTGTTTACATATTATTCAGCAACTTCTCCTCGACTTATCAGTATATGCTCATTTTAAAAGAGTTTATTGTTTTCAACACTTTCTTGGTCTAACACTTTAAAACTTATAATGGTGCTTGTGACTTAATTTTCTTTTCAATTTGATAAGAATTGCTTATAATTCATTTATAGGTGTAGATAGAGTGTAAACAACTGAATAGAGTACCGAAGTGTGACGTCACGTTACCATGGGCACGATTTGAGTGGTTCTAAACAAAGAGCATTCGAACCAACATGGCGGCCATAACGATAACTTCTCTTACTTCTTTCTTTTCTGGTGAGCCGAAATCAATCGAACGTGGTGAAAATCATTACAAATCCGACCATATAGAGTCTTTTCAGTATTCCAATGGAATGATTATAGGATTGGTACATGCCAGTATGAAGGACAAGTCTTACAAGGTCACGGTAAGTAAACTCACAAGTTCGGAACACTCGTAATCGTTTGTATAAAACTTTAATGTTCCCTATGTTTACTTTGCAATACAGGTTTCTCTTCATGGGAATGAAATAAAGTCTGCTAAGTGCGAATGTCCCCGTGGAAACTATAAATGTAGCCATGCCGCGGCACTTATTATCTATGGAATCCATAATCTTAGCCGAACAGATGTAGAATGCAAATGGAAAAAGCCCAGGGCCCCAAACCAAGTGAAATCCGTAGAAGAGTTATATCCTTGCTCAAAGGAGTATAATTGCCTTAAAAGAGAAGTAAACGAAGAGGATCGTTCCTGGTTCTACCAAGAACTGAAAAAGTACGGCAACTTTACCGGCACTTTGTGGCTTCTCTCTCCAGAGCCTGAAAAGAACAACGCCCTGCCTGCGATCACTGTAGAAGAGATTGTGTTGTCTCGGGAATTTCTAAATCATGCGGATAAGAAGAGATACCTTACCGAGAAACTTCGTATCTCTGAAGAGCAGCGTATAGCCGTAAATAAAGCCACCGTAAGACAACGAGATAATCCTTCCTGGCAAATGATAAGGAAAGGAAGACTCACAGCCAGCAATTTTGGAAATGTCTTAAACTGCAAGAGAGTCACTCCATCCCTTCTAAAGCGAGTGCTTGGCCAGTACGATTTATCAAGGGTACAAGCCATTAATTGGGGCATAATTAACGAAAATCAGGCAAAGAAAGTGTTTGAACAAAAAACAAAGCTATGTGTTGAAGAATCTGGGATTTGGCTTGAGCTGTCAGGAATGCTAGGTGCCTCCCCTGATGGCTTGGTAGGCACGTATGCACTGCTGGAGGTGAAGTGCCCATTCACCCAAAGAGATTTAACCATAGAAGAAGCAGTATCATCAGATAAATTTTATATCAAGAAGAATTCACAAGGACACTATGAACTCGATAAAGGACATGTTTACTGGCATCAAGTACAAGGACAGTTATATTTAACTGGAAGGGAGATTTGCTTTTTTGTTGTGTGGACAACAAAAGAAACCCTCATCCTCCAAATCAAGAAAGATCCTGCCTGGGCTGACAATCTTCAACTCTTAAAGGACTTTTATATTAAGCATATTATTCCAGCATTCTCTAATGATCTACTGTAAGGCTACAGGCAGTCAGCAGCTCCGAAGACTGATTTTCATGAACATATGAAATTGTTGGAGACTGAACATTGTTAAAATCTCATGCATGTTTTTTCAGCATTGTGAAAAACAACTTTGGGTTGTGGTCATCTGATGTGATGTACAGAATAAATTGGTTGTGTTTTGCAAACTTGTGATGTTAATTAACTTAAGTCTTTGGGTAACTAAACTGTAAAATGCAATTCAACATTTTTTCAAAAACACTGTTTTTAAGGAGTGCAGCTCCACTATTCCATAATTTCTTTTATTTGTTTTTTATATACACTAGCTTACCGTAATTAATACACATTTACCAGGTTAAGCCACTCCTTTTTCTTCCTTTTCAAATAGATGGTAACAACTATAATTACAGTAAAATCTTAACATGAAATAAACAGAGATTAATGTCAGTTGAAACACTCACTTTTATTTTAAGTTTTGCAAAAGTGAATACTCAAAACACTGCAATCAAGACTGTAGGGATATAAACATTTAATGGAATCAAACAAAATCATATTATCCTATACATGCAGCATGTTCTAAGTATCAAAATTAAACTCACAGCTAGGGATGCATGTTTCATCTCAACTATACCCAACCAAGAATTAGAAAAAAATAGTTCTATTCCATGTCAACAGAATCTCTAACTTCTCTCATGAGGGAGTTTTGTAAGTTTACCAAGCCAGCACATAATTTCAAAACTTTTTCAGTGTAGCAGCTCAAGTATGGGGGAATGAAGGTTAGAATCTTGAAATCTTTGATGCGTGCATTTGCCCTTTCCACATGAATTCTGCACCGTGCAATAGTCTTTGTTAGCTTAATTTCACTCTCGTTAAATTTCCCATTATATAAAAATGGGGGAATATTAACAGACACACCATTTGGAACAATATCAGCTATCAAAAAGCCTTTGTCAGCAAGTATCAGATCCCCAGGTTTAAAGTGTTCTAGTACACCAGATTTTTCCACAATGGCTTTATCTGATGTTGAGCCTGGAAACAATTTACTAACATGGGTGATAACAGCATTTGGTGCAACACCAATAAGTGTCTTGAAGGAGTTCATTCCCCTGTATGTTGAGTAAGTCAATTTTTGGTCACTCATTAAACCAGGTGCTGCAATTTCTATATCAGTGCAGTCGATGACCATTTTGCAATGCCCAAACAGTGAAAAGATTCTGGCATAGAGGTTCTGTTCTTCTCTTTGGATGGCACAGATTGTAAACAGTCTTCATATAGTAGCTTGTATAATACATGAACCAATGTAAGTATTATATTACTGATTGTTGCAGTGCTACAGTGAAAGAGCTCAGCCAAGTGCAGGTTTGTGTAGTTCTGTCGTAACTTCATAAGGGTTATAAAAACTTGATCTTCCAACAGGATCCTTTCAACCCTCCAGCCATAAAAATAGTTAATTTCTGCCGAGAACCGTCTGACATAGTTCACAACAATTGAAAATATTTGCTTGTTTGGTAGTCCTGTTTCGATACATATTACTTCATCTCTTAAAGCCATTACCGTGTATATTTCTCTTTGATATTGTTCATTTGACTTCCTGTCCTGCAATTCCTTTCTCAAGTTTTCCAGTTCGACTTCAAGAAGGACATTTTGCTTAGAGGCATTGCTGGTTTCACACTTTGAGGCTTCCCCACTTGATGAGTACGAATCGTTTAACCGCTTGATTATATCAGAAACCGGAACCGAGTCTTCTGAACTTGTCTTCTTCGTCTTAGCTCGCTTTGGCGTACGTGTTTCAGCATTTGGAAAGAGTTTATCGGCATTTCTTTTGAATATCTCAGGGCCATTTACTTTCAGTCCTTCACGAAAATGGCAGCTACAAACTCGAGAACTGCTTCCCGGACTTCGGTCTTCTCGTCTATTAAAAGCAGATTCATTTCAAACGAATATTGATACATATTAAAAACCGTTGTTTTAAAGAGTAACTGATGAGGGATATCGAAGATTAAGAACAATAAGAAGAATTCAAAGAGTCAGAGTTCAATTGTTCGAGTCGTCACGCCACTACCTAGCGCCGGTATTTCTAGCGTGTTTTACCTTACCTTAAGGAGCTTTTTCCACCAATTGAACTCCACAGGATCCTTCGGAAACCTCAAAAATTTACATGTCTCCCTTTCTGATTGATGATTACAATCTGGGGCAAAACATTGAAGCATTTTCGACTTGTCCACGTTACGTTACCCAAAGAGAGACGCTATGTTGATCTTTTGTTTAGAACCAGCCAAAATGCTTCCATGGTAACGTGACGTCAGCGCTTCGGTACTCTATTCACATCAGCTGGTACATTGAACATTGCTATCATTAGAGATAATTCTCCACCTCTATTTGGGCATTCTGGTTTCACAGGAAATCACATTTTGGTAGCCTTAGAACAGACACACATGTATTGGACAACACTCAGAACAGATTGGCAACTTCCCAATTGCTTACATGTAGGTTTGAATTGCAGGTTGGCTAAACCCATTCCATATTTTCTACACTAGTTTTACCAGTTATGCATGCAGCTAGTAAATTTTTGGTGCACTGACTTAGTGTCTTTGTTATCATCACACTTTGTAACTGATGATCTATACCAACTGATCACAGCAAGTCCACAAATATACAGTTTCGCACTTAAAAGGCTGAATCACACTTTCATCATTAATACAGCAATACATCTCTGTTTTTATGCTTATTAACTTCTTGTTTTTACAATGTAAATATGATGAGTCACACAAAAGTAAGCAAAACAGGTAAGCCTACTTTTCCAACATGTTTACTTCAACACAATCTAGTTCACTTCAAGGTAAATTCAGAAATCAATAGACAGAAAACTTTTCATTGAAAAGGCTTGTGGTGTATTGTATATAATATAACGCTTAATACATTTTCTACATGACTTACTCTTTTCAAACCCTTTGATGACTTTGTTACATTGTAACCTTCATGGTTCTCCGTCACGGCAGCCGCCTCCATATTTACAAGTAAATGTTGACATACTTCTTGGCCGTCCCAATACTTCTACAACTCCATTCCTGTTAGTACTAACACTTAAATCAGTAGAAAAGTCCTACAGCGATGTTTCTTATCCAGGTTGGCCACAGAAGTTCTTCGGTTTCACATCATGGATTCGTCAATTTATTCTGTTTTCAGTAGTAGTTTCGTTCAATAACGAGTACTCATTTCGCTCATATAAGTTCTCATTCAAGTGCTAATTTCGCTCTATGAGTTCTCATCAAAGCTTACTACATTAGCAAGAGATTTTCTCATCTTCAGATCACTTTCGAGCCAACTGAAATTCATATACTGCTTGTAATCTTGGGGGCGGTCGATGGCGGTCGATGTCGGAAAAGCGAATAGTTATCATCTGTTCACGTTTAGCGCCTGACCGAGTAAAAGGCTCATAAAATTCAGTCTCCAAGTTGGTCATTGTCCTAACTGGAAACATTTAAACTCCTTTTGATTTTAGTAAGACCGCTAATGAGGCCCTGGTAGTGAGGTTCTTTATGTCGCGCGTCTGAGTTTCAAAGCTTTTAACGTCGCAATTTCGGAAGGTCGAAGGTCGCTGTCGTAATTTCCCGTGAGCGGCTCATCGTTCGTCACCATTTCAGCTCCTTTATGTCGCCGTTTCAAAGCCATGTCGCTTGTCGAAATTTACCCCTAACAGGGCCTCGCTAATCGTCCTCTTAAGCTACAAAATCATTACAAACTCTGGCAACGGTACGATACACTTTCAGCGTGAACTTTCATCAACAGACTTCGGTGACTTCGGTCACGACAATTGTCGTCTTCATATCGGTGCCCCCGAGTTCTATCCGACTAATTACGAAGAGTGTCTACACTGGAGTGAGTGAGTAAGTGAGTGAGTGACAATTTGCATATCGGAGTCCCCACAAAAACTCGCAAGTACGCTTCGCGTATCCACGAGTTAAAAATGGATTTCCGATATACTTAATTGTTCTTCATTGGAATCCAAGGTATCCAAATAAAGATTTAAGGTAATAAAATAGTAAATTTTTTATTAATTTATTTCATGAGCGAGATTAACAGAATTGTTTTACTTAAACGGGTTTAATCTAAGCGATTTTCCGAAGGTTGAAACTCGAATTTCTGTTGGGTTGCTTGTGCTGCTAGTTCCTTCGTTTGACATATTTTTCTCTAACTCGAGGTGTACGATGTCCGATGCTCTTGATAATGTCTTCTTTTTTTTCGCTTCTAATCTCGCTGGTATTCTTTTGGTTGGCTTTCTCTTCTCTTTTGCTCTATTATTTCTTTGATCGTCTGCCGATTTTTCTCTTCTTTCAGCGTGTTTTCGTCTTCCTCGTTGCCAATGTAATATCCACTACACACACCCCGTTATCATAGTTGGAAAGCCTGTTTTTAATAGTAAAAATCACGTGATATAGGTACAGAATGCGTGCAAAGTTACATGTGATGCCACAGTTATGTGGTTCAAGGAAGTTTCTTCTCTTGTTTTATCTCATTGCTGGTTACTCTGTGCTGATGTTTTCTTGACAGTGCATTTTTTGACAGCCAAATGACACAGCAGTATTAACAGCTAAAAGAATTCGGCTAAAACCAGCACAGAGAACCCAATCCACAGTCCCAACTGACCCCCAATGTCGGACACAAAAGGCCACAAGCTGTTGAAGAAAAACCAAGCAATTAGTTTAGGAATTTGTACAGGGAAGATTATCATATTTCGTGTTGGACTTTGACTGTGCAGCTACAGCATCTAGCTGCAAAATCGTCGCGTGAGCTCGTTTTCCGAAAGTTCTCGTCCCAAAACGTTAATCTTAGTCGAGCGAGAAATCTGCGTGCCCGCACATCATTATCTTGAGTGTTTTCCTGTCTATTGACGTCCAATTCCTTTTTCTGAAGGGTAGCATGTTGTAAGCCTACGCTTCTTCGACATGCTACAGACAAAGGGTACTTAGCTTCACCCTAACTGTCAATGCCAATTCCGTTAACCGCCAGAATTCATGTTCATTCAGAGAATTTCTAGTCAACATCTCAAATGTTGTTTGTTCCCTTGTTTCTAAACCTGAATTTTTTCGATCAATTTGACGAGTTCGTCGTGTCTCTGTTGTCAGATCGCGGTCTCATTAAATTGATTTCTTAACACGTATCTCGCGAAGAGGCGTCAAGGAATTTCATTCTCATTGTTAAGCTACGGGTCGAATAAACTATACCCCTGCCGATGTTCTACTTTGCAGAACATCGGCAGGGGTCCATGATTTCAGATCCTCATGTATCTCGCCATGCTACCTAGCTATAAACTAGCATCTCTGCGAATTCTGCCTACATTTTAGCTACTGTCTTATACCAAATTTTTCTCAGAAAAATGTTAATATACTTTAGCATATGAATAGCACGACCCATCATGCTACCCACTTAATATCCTTGATTAATTTGCGGTTGACAGAGTTGACATTGTAAAGGAAATTAGATACCAATCATTCAGTGAATTACTTGTGTTAACTAGACCTATAAACAGGAATCAGTATTTAGAATCGCTCAGTTCAATAGGCCCTTTGCAGGATCTAGTCACGTGCCTGGATACCACTTAGCAACGCCATGCTGGGACGCAAGCGTTCCAGCGCCATTTGTAAAACAAAGGCTGAACACTGAGGTTGTTGCGTGCGATCAAGCGAGACAAGTACCTTTCGAAAAGATTCCCGTTACTACGATAGCGGATAATTTTTCTCTTACACAAGTTGGCTTTAACCTCTTGTGCTTTTTAACTGGATTCACCGGCAAATAAGCGACAATTTTTCTTCGATTCCTGCAGCAAGTCGGCGGGTGAACACGTAGCGACATGGCGAACTCTGGAGGTAGGGAATAACCTATAACTTTTTGTTATGCCTTCTTACTCTCCTCTTTTCGCCATGTAACTTTCTTAGTGTCTTTTGAGGCCTTCTAGAAAATGTTATTTTAGCGTCGTTGAAAGTATTTGGTGGCCGCATCTGGTGGCAAAAATGACATGTTCTGTGAGACTTAATCCATATTTATCGTACAGATGGTAACTCCGCGTCAGACTCAAGAGAAGCAACGACCCAGGATCTGAGTTTATTCCCCAGTCTATCTTTCAGTGAGGTTGAGGAATATGCAAAAAAGTCCTCTGGCTGTGAAAATACTGCAAAGGCCTACAAATTCTTTGCAGAACCAGGTTATCTCCATGATATCAAAGGTAAGCTTACGCAAGTGGTGTATTTCCCAGATACCGAGTATTCGCTGATTTTGTTGTATGCTGCTCCTTTTAGTTACATATTTTCCGGATAAAGCTAAAGTCAAAGGCAAGTGCTTCAGATCAATGAAGAAAAGTGAAGCCCCACACTCTTTGGAAGTGTCTGTGCCACTACAGGCAAACGAGGACCCCAAAATAACCAATGCCAAGTGTTCCTGTGTTGCTGGTATGAGTGGCTACTGCCATCATATAATAGCCTTACTCTTCTACCTGGCCCACTGTAAATTGTATGGTCTCAAGGCTTTGCCAGATGATTTAACATGCACCAGTTTGCCACAGCGGTGGAGTGTTCCCAGGGGTAAAACTATTCAGCAAAAAGAAATCCAGGATTTGTTGGTCAAGAAACCACAGATGGGAGCAGACTACTCTAGGTACATTAAAAGCACTCTATATTCCCCATCCAATGTGTATGGCATACTTAGCAAGAGTCATTTTAACAACCTCTCACCCAAGCCATTGATGGCCTCTATTGTTCCATCTGTACAAGAGCTCCCTGGATTACCTTCTGTTGTAACTAAATTTGGACATGCTGTTAGAGGCAGTGTCCTCTCATACCAGCAGAAATTATCAGAAGAATACGTAATTAATGACTTATTCTGCGAGGCATACCCTGAGTTACCACTGCCTGATGCTGGTGACCGGTTTGAAAATAGGGTTTCAATTTGTTTGAGCCCTGAAAAGCAAGCATCATTGGACTCTCTATTTGTTACAAGGGAAGTTGCCATTGATCTGCAAAGTAAAACTGTCACGCAGAGTGAAAACAATTTGTGGCACCTTCTTCGCAAGAAACGTATCACAGCAAGCAAATTTGGCTTGTGTGCAAAGAGGGTTTCGAACTTTGAGAGTCTTGTTGCACAGCTTAATCCCAGCCGTCACGTCACCACTCCTGCCATGAAGAGAGGTATTCAGCTGGAGGCCAGAGCTTCAATGGTCTATGCTAATGTAGCAAAGGGGGGGATGGTTAACCTCTATCCATCAGGACTGGTCATCAATCCAAAATGTCCTTGGCTTGGTTGTAGTCCAGACCGAAAGGTTTATGATATAACTTTAGCAAACCAAGGCCGTAACCCATTCGGTTTGTTAGAAGTTAAGGTTGTCAAAGAGGGGGAGACCAGTTTCAATAATGTAAAATATTTAGGAGTGGATCCTTTTACCCAGGAGAGGAAATTGAAGGAAAATCATGAATACTACTCACAGGTTCAATGTCAGCTTGGTCTGACTGGTCTTGATTGGTGTGATTTTTTTTCCTACATGACTGATACAGATTTTTTTTGCCAAAGAATTTACTTTGATAAAGACTTCTTTCAAGCTAGTAAGGATAAGGTGGACACATTTTTCTTCAATTATTTCTTAAACTAATTGTCAACAGTAATCTTAGTAATTATTTTTTAAGTAAGTAAAGGAGAAAATTATACTTAATATCATTTTGTTCTACTCCCCTCTTCCCACCAGTGAGAGTTGTTATGTTTTAAGTTGCCCACATGTAACTAGTAGGTTCAATCACTGTTTTGTGTAAGATAATTATAATGTTTTATTATACATATCATCTGTGAACACTTCTTCGATATTATGATCCTCTTACATAATCGTGGTAAGCCATTGCTGTAGACTAATAAATAAATATTACTTGTTTTTTAGAACTAATCATTGTCAATAGAACCGCCACCCTTCAGAATCAGGGGTCCCTGAAAGCTTGATTCAGATAGCCAAAGCCGCCATGATGTCCTGTGCGTTAAACTTCAGCAACTCGAGTCCATAACAGCTAACTTGTCGGGTGAGATTAACGACTTATAAAGAAGTCGAGATGGTAAAGGCTACCTTGAGTGATAAACCGGATTCCGCTTACGTTGCCACTTTAGAAAGAAAATTCGAAGACCTTGAGAACCGGTCGAAAAGGAACAATATTGTTATATGGAATATTCCAGAAGGTGCCGAGAAAGATTCCTCTTGTCAAGGTATCGTCAGCAGCATTTTGAGTCAGCATATGAACTTGGAAGGCGACCTGGAAATAATGCGTGCTCATCGAACAAATATAAGAAGACAAAATATCAAGGAAAATACAGCTCCACCTCTAGCAAGACCCATCCACGTGTATTTACTACGCTACACAGATAAACAGTACATTCTCCGCAGCGCCGCGTCGGCCCTAAAAGATAATCCTTTCTTGGAGGCAAATCTTTACATCTCTGACGACGTGTCGAAGAAAGTGAGATACGATCGAAAGAGGCTGAAGGAGAGTCATATTAACGAAATTCGCGCTCGAGAAGAGGTGGACTTCGCTTATATTCCTTGGTCCGTCCCTGCGCGTATTCTCTACAAAGTTAAAGATTCATCGAAATTGAAATCTTTCTTCTTGCCAGATGAGTAATCATGTATTTATTTTATGTCATAGTATACTTAGTAATATATTTAGGGGTTTTATCCTAATGCGCTTATTAGTTGTTAAAAATCAAAAACTAAGCCAGGAAATACTTATATTTATTTATTTGGAAAAAAGAAAAGCCATGTAACGTTTAGGACCGGACACGGCTGTTTGGAGCAAAGGATGCGAGACTCCAGCAGTAAAGATTCCGTTAATATGTTCTCGGAAACTTTTTTCATCCAAATTTCGTTATGTTTGTGTTTTTATAAGTGTCTGTTTATGTGTTTTGTGCCTTGCAGACCCTTCTCATCCATTACTTATGTTATATTAATTGTCAATAGCCTGCGCCACATACTTTTCTCCCCTCAACTCAATACTGAGGACGATTCATGATGAGTTCTTGTGATTTCAAAATGCTATCTCTGAATGTAAGAGGTTTGAGTAACTTTAAAGTGGTACTATGACGAAAATTTCAAATTTTTTTCCCGGTTTTTTTTTAGTGAACTACAATGTTTACGACCAAAACAAGATAAATTTGTAAAATTTGGATCAGAATACACTATTCTTGTGAAGAAATAGCCCGGGTAAACTTGTCAAAAACACGTCCGCCACTCCTCAAATCGCCAACTGGCAAGCCCGCTATTATTTTTATCAGCGGTCTTCTCGTGACGTCATCCAATCAAGACAACACAGCAACGCCATATCAAACCTTCAGTATGGCGATGAGTTTTTCTCCTTTGAATTCTCCTTGTTCTTCGTCGGAAAGCGAGTCGGACAACGATTTTGAAACAGAAGAACTCTCAGTGCATCAAGCTGTCGGTTTTCTTCCTTACGACGAAGAACTGGAGCCTTTGGCTACGGAGGAAGAGGCCGCTGAGTACGATGCGACAATAGAGCAACAACAAGAACTAGAAGGACACTATCAAGGACACAATTTATCTTTTTACATGCAGGTTTCTTAGGTCAGTTGGGTATAGACAATTCAGACGCCTGCTGTGGGACCATCTTGGAAGTTCAAAGCGCTATCCCTTGCCGTGTTGCGCATACAGTGAGATACGGAAACAGTTTCCAAGTGAGGATGGAAATTATCATGGATTCGAAGACGAGAACACTCATGGTTAAAATAACGGTTTGTGCACACATAAATGCACATGTAGTTGTTTTATTCAAAAGCATCACAAAACTAAATGCAACAAATAATGCTGTGTTTTCTTATTATTGTGTAGTTCTTAAAATATTCATACCCCCTAAAGAAAGGAATTTTTAACAAGACCCTCCCCCACTGGAATTTCAATCAAGTTTTATACATTTCATTAGTTTTTTGGCCTTTGTTGACCCCCACCTCCAGGAATTTCCGAACTCATCTTCGGGGAAGTATGGATGTTTTCTGTAACTACACCTCTCCAATTTTAAAAATTGTCTGTGTGGGATGTTTACCATCCATCAGCATTGATTTTAATTTTACACAAAAGTACATTCAAAAGATTTTCAGAAAGAATACTTGTTACAGAATACTCTTGCATTGATTAATATTAACAAATCTTATTTGACAGCATTTTTAAACTTCGGTTTGAACTTCATTGTGTAATTTAGTGTGTTGATTATATAGTACCACTACTTACAAATGTGTGGTTCCAGAAAACATCCATGCCTCCCCCAAGGATGGTATTTGATTATGAACCTCCCACCTCTGCTGGAATTTCCAGTGTTGCTCCATACTTTCCCTTAAACACTTTGGCTTTCGAGACCCCCTATGGTACCCCTCTGAATTTCCAATGACCATCCTTGGTGAGGGTGTGGATATTTTCTGGAACCACATAATGAGTAAAATTTAATCACATCTTCATTGCCATTTAACATTTTGTAAATAATATCATTGAACAAGAACCCAAAATGCATATACCAATATATGAAAATCAATGGAACTGAATAAACATTTCCAATATTGTACTTGTTTTGTCGCCTGCAACCAAACATCTGATTCTTTTAGCCACCTTGCACATTGTGTGGGAATTTTTTGGTTCCTTTTCTTAGGGACATGTTACATGTGTTTCTCCATGAAATATCAACACCCCTCTCCTTAAATTTAGCACTTTAGCTTGAGTTTATGTCTTCCATTTTCAACCAACCTCCTCCCCACCCAACTACCTTTCCATAAAACTTTGTAAGGATCAGGGTATGGATATTTTCTTAGAGGTGTACTTTATTAAGCACTGTCATTGTTTTGACATCGCGGTCCATGGCCCCTAGTGGGTTTCCCACAAGTTCTGCAATGTGGGACCCTTCTCCCACTAGCAGTTCTCTCGTCAGTTGACATGGGTGGTTGACTTCTAGCCAATTCCTGTTGTAGCTCTTCCTCTGAAATTTGATAAGAAATTGATCATGAGATACTCTAGCTCCAATTCAGTTAAATAATGCTTGAAAATACTCTTCATGCTAGTACAAATTGTAATTTTGTTGACTTCCATTCATAATATTTTTGAACCTCCAAAGAAAATTAACATGGTGCAATAAAAAAAATTAAAAATGTAAACAACTTTTGGTGTCAGTGATTGGAAGGTTTTAGAAATTAGAGTTCAAGAGAGCTTCATTTCACTGTAGCAGTTTAGATTATATTAATTAAAACTAAATATTGATGCTCCTACGGTACAGAACAAAAAACAGTTATTTTCGTGAACCTTCGTTTCACGGCATAATACCTGTGCATGTTGGTGGGCAAATAACCGTCTCTTTCTGTTTCCTGGCCTGATGCTTTAGGATGGCTTCATCCTTATTTTCCTTCTCCAGCATAGAGTGCAAGGGAGCAGGAACCTCTTGTTTCAGCTCATTCTCTAAGGCCTTTAGTTCTTCCCTCTGTGTACGTGGAGGACCGCATAAAACATCGACTGCTTTACGCCATACAGGATATAAAAACGTCACGCTTTAGAGTTTAGTTTTGAAGTAGAGATAAAACGTAAACCAAGGAAATTATAATTGTTAGTTTACTTAACCGATAATAAGTCTTATAAAGTACTGAAAGATCATGCTGAAAAATAAGATTCTTGAAAAGTATGCACAGGTCAATTTACCCGCGAAATACCATATGGAAAACACTCACCATTCGACGGTCACGGCTTGAAGAAGTCGGCTCTTTATCCTTCTTCTTCCATATTGTCGGAACAGAAAATGGCTGGAGGCGTTTCATCGAACCTCCGACATGAATCGTCCTGGCGAAACAATCCTCCGTAAAGTGCTCCGAGCAAACGACAAAACGGCCTGGAGGATCGAAGTTTGCCCGGTGAGCGGGGACTAATCTCTTCCATTGAGCTCTAAAACTTGGGATTACAGGGGAATTGTGGAGCGAAATTCCCGCTTTAGGGTTGGAAGTATTGCTGCAACCCTGCACAACACAACGACTAGACGGCATAATCTTTCCCAAGGCAAACTTACACAGAAAAGCACGACGAACGCGCAGCTCACACTCCTCTTCTGCATACTAAAGTAGCCACGTTTATTTTGATGTCTTGATTGGATGACGTCACTTCCTCCCTCGACCCAACTCTCTCTTTTGAACTCGGCCATTTTTGAATTGAGTAATGGCGGGCAACCGAATCGAGAATTCGTGGTTAAAAAAGTCAGACTTCCCATCGCAGTCAAAGCTTAAAATTTGGCGCGGTAGATACCTACAATACATACTTTCGAAATATGAAAAGAAAAGGTAAGGTGACTTTTTGATCATAGTACCACTTTAAGAAACGACGTTCAATATTTGCATGGTGTAGAAAACAAAATGCAAATATAATCTTTCTACAAGAAACACATTCTACGCGTGACAAAGAGAAACAATGGAAAGCTGAATGGGGCGCACCTTTAGAACTCGCCCATGGGAGCAGTAATGCAAGAGGTGTTGCGATATTATTACGAAATGGCTTTGATTGTAAAATAAAACAGAAATATGTTGATCCCGCTGGTAGATATATTGGAATTCAAGCACAAATCAATGACGAAAACTTTTATTTATTTAACGTTTACGGTCCAAACAATGATAATCACGCCGCACAATTTTATGATCACCTATTTGCCGTCCTTAAAAGAGAAGACCTTGCTTATGAAGATAAAATAATTATTGGAGGGGACTTTAACTGTCCTATGAATCCGATGTTGGATAAACTAGGCGGGATAATAATGACCAGGAAGAAAATTGTTGAACGCATCGAAGAAATCTTACGGACATTCAATTTGCATGATATATGGAGGGTAAAAAACCCAAAGAAAAAAAGTTTTACATGGTGCCAAAAATCTCCATTTATCTTTTGCAGATTAGATTATTGGCTCATTTCAGACACACTCCAGGACTTGATTAAAAATGTTGACATTATTGCAGCCATTAAAACGGACCATTCGGCAATTGTACTTCATTTGCAAGGGTTTGAGGAGACTAAAAAAGGGCCGGGTTTCTGGAAAATGAACACATCGCTTTTGTCAGATGAAAATTTTATTCATCTAATGAAAACGAATCTGGAGATATGGAAAGAAGAAGGGAAAGATTTCTCAGATAAAAGAGTTGCTTGGGATTGGATTAAATATAAGGTTCGTCTTTTTTCAATGCAATACTCAAAAGAGCTAGCAAGAACTAAGAGAGAGAAAGAGGAAAGTTTGCAGAAGAAATTCCAAGCTGCTCAAATACAACTTCAACAAAATCCTTGTGAAGAATTTGAAGAGATTCTGGATAAGTGTAAGACTGAGTTAGAAAAATTTTATGACGAAAAAGCCAATGGCTTAATTGTGCGCTCAAGGGCAAGATGGCATGAACATGGGGAGAAAAGTACAAAGTATTTTTTAAGTCTGGAGAAAAGAAATCATACAAGGAAACACATTAGAAAACTTTGTCTAAGTGGAGTTATTACTACCAGCTATGAAAAAATAATAGACTCCTCTTCGAACTATTATAAAAGTCTGTACAGTAGGAAAATCAATACGGTGCAGCACGACAAATTGGAACACTTTCTTGGTCAAGCTAGCATTCCAAAATTGTCTGAGGAAGAAAGACTAAGTTGTGAAGGACGAATAACTATTGAAGAATGTGTCAAAGCACTGGATACTTTTGAAAATGGAAAGACTCCTGGTAATGACGGTATACCTGCCGAGTTTTACAAAACTTTTTGGAACTCTGTAGGTGAGCTTATGACCGATGCCTTTAACTGCTCTATTGACTCGGGAGAAATGTCAAATTCACAAAAAGAAACAATTATTACATTAATTGATAAAAAAGGTAAAGATCGAATGTTTTTGGAAAATTGGAGACCGATTTCATTAGTCAATGTTGACTCCAAGCTTGCTTCTAAGGTCATTGCCAACAGAATAAAAACCGTTCTTCATCAAATAATCCACCATAATCAATCCGGTTTTATCAAGGGTAGATTTATTGGAGAGGTGGCTCGCTCAATCCTCGACATTATCGATTACACTGAATCGTTAAAGTTACCTGGTATTCTATTGTTTATAGACTTTGAAAAGGCCTTTGACTCTATTGAATGGGATTTTCTTTATCAATCACTAGAGGCCTTTAATTTTGGTCCGACCCTGATAAGATGGATTAAAACCTTCTACAACAATCTTTCGAGTTGTGTTATAAACAATGGATTATTTTCGAAACCTTTTAAGTTAGAAAGAGGTGTAAGGCAAGGCGACCCTTTGTCACCCTATCTATTTATTGTGGCAATTGAAATTTTGGCTATATCTCTTCGGACAAATGAGCACGTTGAAGGCATAAAAATCGATAATGACGAAATTAAAACACTCCTGTATGCTGATGATATGACTGTTACTCTGGCGAACACCTCTTCTGTAGAAATCTTCATGCAAATCCTGAACGATTTTGAAAAATGCTCTGGTTTAAAAATGAATGTTTCAAAAACTAAAGCGATGTGGATTGGGGCAAATAAGAATTCATTAGAGAAACCTCTGGGCCTTGAATGGTGTACTGGAGTTAAAACGCTTGGAATTCATTTCTCGTGTGACCAAGGAGAGGTCATAAAACAAAACTTTCATGAAAGATTAAGCAACGTTCAAAAAACGATCAACCTATGGAGTTTGAGGGGTTTATCCTTGTTTGGCAAAGTGACCATTATAAAATCGTTCCTTATACCAAAGCTTTTATATGTTTCTACAATATTGGAAACCCCACAAGAAATTATTAAACAGATGGAGAGGATGGTATATAAATTTTTGTGGAAAGGTCCAGATAAAGTGACTAGACTCTTAGTTATTAACACGCTCAAGAACGGTGGCCTGAATCTTACGGATCTCGAAACCCAGATTAAAGCAATAAGGCTGTCTTGGATTTCACGGATACTTGATGAGCGGGTAGGTCCATGGAAGTCGTATTTTACATTTCATTTGAAAAAATATGGAGGGACTCTGCTCTTAAAATGTAATTATGACGTAAGAGATCTCAATTTAAGTTTAAACGGTTTTTATCAGCAGCTACTTGAATGGTGGGCAGATTTTAGAAATGCTTTCTCTGATATTAATTATGCCCATTATGTAATCTGGAATAATAAAGAGATAAGAATTGATAACAAATCTATTTTTTATAAAAAATATGCAGACTGTGGAATTCTTTATTTAAATGATCTGTTATTTAGTTTGGATAATGTACGCTCTTTTGAATACCTAAAGAATGCGGGGCTAGATTCTAACTTTTTGACATGGTCTGCCTTACGGCTGTCTGTGCCTAAGGATAGGCTATCCTCGTTCCCACCGGTGGAATTTGATCCTATGATTTTTAAATATAACGGTACGGAATTCAATACGCACTCAGCGAAATCTAAGCAGTTTTACTCACTGCTGATTGCTAATAAAGCTAAATATCCGAATAGATTCAAAACTCTGTCAGCCGATTTGGAAATTTCAGACTCGTTGCAGGAGGTGTTCTCGATCCCCTATAACGCAGCAGGTGAAACTTATGTGTGGTCTTTGCAGTATAAATTATTAAATAACATTTTGTTCACAAATACCAAGTTATTTAAAATTGGGTTAATTGAGTCAGAGAAGTGTTCTTTCTGCGCAATTTACAACGAAGACGTATACCATCTCTTTTATGACTGCTCCTATGCGTGCACCTTTTGGAACAGTTTTTGCAATTGGTGGTCTAATATTCGGAGTGAAAATTTGGGTTTATCTTTAAAAGATGTTATTGTTGGCATTTTAAATAGAAATGATCTGCTAAATTATCTGATAATTTTAGGTAAATTATGTATATGGGAGTGTAGAAGAAACAAAGCAATTCCAAAATTCGATTTGTTTCTACACAAAGTAGAAGCCAAGAAGGAGAGTGAAAGGTTCATTGCCTTAAGAACGTGTCCACCTAAAAACCGTGCAGACGAGTCTACACGACCCCTCACCAATTTCGCTCAAAATTGGCTCACTTGTTGCCCACGACGAACCTACAATCTAGACCAAACGGTTTATCCAGATACTAATTTTTGAGAGAGCTATACGAGTTTAAAGTTTTTTTGAAAAAGTGCGTAAAAATCCGTGCCAAAAATGCAATGAATTCATGTGTCTTTCTCCCAAATTCTGAGGCAACAAAAAAAATATTTCGATAAGTGAAAGCAGAAACCTAGATCTTTATTTACAAATATAAAAATATATGATTGTAATGTTTCTTATATTTGCGAGCCATCAATCCAACTTAACAATTTTCACCATTTTGCGAAATTACGGAAAATGTCCCTAAAATAGCGGGAAAAAGCAAATAAGCGGCCATGTCTTGATTCATTTCAATGCTTTTTCCAGTTTGCACAATTGATGATCTAAGTAATTACAAAAATAAAAGTGTGTGATGTTTACATTTTAGATGAAGAATTTGCCTTTGAAATACGGCAATGTGGGTCACGTGACACATGCGAGAATATTGTAAAACAGAGTCCGTGTGTTTATAAGTCTTGAGGAGTATTTTAAAAACCATTTTTATGTTTCATTCCAGTTTTATCTTATCTTAAAATCATATGGGAAGTCCGACCGCTTGTTATTTTACTTTTTTTTTACTACACCGCAACTTTTAGGCCCTTTTATACTACGTTGGTTACAGATGAAAAAAAAAGAAAGGTACTTATTTGTTTGCAGTTAAGTAAAGCAATGATCAAGTAAAATACAAATTCAATACATTTAGACCATTTTGTTTTCCGCCGACGTTAATTTGGTTGCGCGGTGAGAGGATTGCGTGACACGCACCAGATACCAAGTGCATTTCCCACGCTTTTCATGGATAATCATGCCAGCAGACAATTCGTAAAAAAGGAAGACTTTAAATGTGTTTTTTCTTTTCAGAAATATTCTAAGAAGGCATGCAACCCTTTGCTCAGAGCAAGAGTGCTAGATCTATTTGTACTGTAAAGAATTGTTCCAGTAGCACAAAAGGGCACTTGTATGGTTGTTTTAAAACCTCCCGTGAAGGAGTCGAGGAAGACGGCAATTATGTTTGGCCCGCGTTGTGTTGTTCGACGAGTGCGGAGAAGATTTCACAATTTGTCCCGAGCACAGGAATGAATTTGGCTTGGGAAGGCGGCCAAGCAAAGTTTGTAAATATCCCGAGCATCATACATACATACATACATATAGTGGCTCGTCCCCTCTACGGGGTTTTTCAGAGTCACTTTTTTACATACAACATACAACATAGTTAAGAATCCCAACTGGTGGGAGGCAAACCAATTGGCTATTTACAAGGATGATCGAGGAGTTGAACCAGGTACTTACCCAGAACAACACCAGGTAGTGGCCAGAGCGGGATTTGAACCCGGGTCACCGCATTGAAATACCGCGCCCTAGACCACTCGGCCATCCTGCAAACAGAAACCGTACAGAGGTATACTTACAATTCGGTTTGCTTTGCGAGACTGGACAAGGTAACTCATATAATAATGTAATGTCGGAATACCGGCTACATTTTAAAATGAACACAGCATGTTCGCTCAAAGCATGGTTATGATGGTTACAGGAAAAGACAAGCTGCATGTTACTGAGGAAAGCCCGTGCGCAGACCACTGCCAGGCGTATGCGCTGTCTTCCGACGAGAAAGACTTCCAAACCACTTGTACGCACCAGCACAACATTGTATACTATTTGCATTTAGTAGAAAGTTTACTTGCTGTAATTATTCCGATTCCAAAAACTTTCGTGCCAGCGGTAATCCTCTGACAATAACACCTTGATGCCTTGGGTACCCTGTGGTACTAATACTGTCAAAATAAAGATGGCGGCGGTGCACTTTTATTCAGTAGCACTCCAAGTTGAATTTGTCTCATCAGGTACATTTTATAAACCTAATATTTTGTATAAAAATATAATGTGAGCTCAGAATGTCTTCTCCAGAATCAGCAACATGATTTACCAGATGTCAATAGATGTCATAGTCCTCCATTGTCATTCGCTCGTCATCGTAAGCAAAATACCGACACAAAATATCTGTTTCGCATGGCTATACGTACGTAGCTTCACATAGATTTTATCACATCTATATATTCCTAAACAAATAGACTTTATGGAAATGGCGTAATTTTGAGCAGAAACATGGCCGCATCCAAGATATTTTAAGCGATTTTCAAATTATGAAAAATCTCAATTTCTTAAGTTTTCTCAATTTCATGAATGCATTAATATTTTCAAACATGGTTATCGCATCCTCTTCAAATTTAGTTGACTAGAATAAGTATGCTATTCAATTTAAACTTGCCAAGATTCTTTTCTGCCCTGAATCGTCTCTAAGCAAGTTGTAAACTTCACGGGCGAATTTACTATGGTTTTACTTAAAATTGTGTGTCATTTCACTCGGACCACTGTATCTCGTGAACTGCTCGAACTTTCGGAAAAACATTTGGCAGGCTTTTAACTTGGACTAATACCAGTCTGTACACAAAATAGTATCAAATTCTGGAGGATACAATGTGGACTCAAATTTTGATTCCTCGCGAAGCGAGGCCGATGGCCGAGCGTAGCGAGGTTACTAATCGTGTCGCCTTCGGTCAGACCACGTGGCTCGCAAGCCCGAGTAAATCGAGCCGAGAGTTTTTATATATGTATACATGTATATAGTTGCTGCGGGAGAAAAAAACACACAAACAAACTACGGGTTTATCCCTACAAGCCTGTTTCGTGGTTGCCCACTCATCAGGGGATATGGTGGGAATGTCCTTTACCATCACTTATATACAAAGTAGTTAAATTTACATAATAATAGAGATCGTTAAGTTTCAGGTATTGCGTAAGAGGGTTTTGTTTCTGTGGCGGCAAGAAGACACAAGCTCATTACGTTTGTTTAGCGTGGATAGTTCAGGTCGGCAGATGATTAGGAATTTTTCTTTGAGGCAGAGGTTACATCTTTTGCTTGAGCTGTTATATGGCGAGTGTGAAGACAGGATCCGCCAGGAAATAAAGTGTTCAATGTTGTTGTCTTTAAGGGTCCATATGTGTTTGCTGAGCTCGGTGGAGTTTCTGTGTTTAGCGTGGCGGAAAGATGCGGTGTGGTTTCTGTATCTTGTTTTGAAGTCGTTTTCCGTAAGTCCTATGTAGGTTTGGGACGTGTTGTTGTCTTTGCGCGTAACGGTGGCCTGGTAGATTACCGATGGTTGTAGGCAGTTTCCGTTAAGTGGGCAATTGTTCTTTTGTCGGCATTTGCATGTCTTTCTTTCTTTAGTGTTAGCGGCGGCAGCATCGTTGGTTCGTGTAGATGTGGTTAAGATGCGTTTATTATGGTTGTCGATTATTTGTTTAGTGTTGTTCATGCAGCTGTAACTGATCTTGATGGTGTTGCGGTTGAAGATTTTACGGAGCTCGTGGTCTTTTGGGAAGTGCTTATCTACTAGAGCGAGGAATTTGTGTCCGATGTTAGTACTTGTGTTCTTGCTGAAAGGGGGGTTGTACCACAGGATGTTACTGCGTTGACGGTTTTTTCGCTTGTTAGGTGTGGTTGGTTCGTAGTGCAGGGTGTAGCTGTATCCGCTTTCGTCGAGTGCTTTCTGGTATGAGGGGGCGGCTTGGTCAAAGGATGCTTTGTCGGATGATAGGGATGATAGTCGTTTGTTGATGCCAGCGGGAATGTTCTTTGTGGTGGTTGGCGGGTGGTTGCTCTCGCGGTGGACGTACTGCAGAGTCGTATTTGGCTTTGTGAAGGGCTTATAGGTGTTTTGGTTGAGGTTGAATGTGACATCCAGGAAGTTAATTATCTGCTTGTTATAAATCATAAAAATGATTTGAACAGCATTAAGGAAAAAGGTTAAGATGTTACGCCTAATTTTGCAATGTAGGGCTTAAATTAACTTTTCATTTGTGGGAAAAGGGCGGGGGCTAAGGGAGTAACTCCCAGGGATACTTGGAACTCAAAGGTAAAAACCCATTTTGAAATGGGTATGGAAATTGTTTGTCCCCACAAAACCTTGTAATTATTTAATACATATATGTAGGAGAGAAATATAGCAAAGAGAAATACTACTCAGAAGTCAGTAATGACAACTGCTTTATTTACAAATACTTGCACTGATCACTGATAATACTGCAGAACCAGTCACTTATTGTTTGGTATGTTTTCTGTTGAAAATGCTGAACATAAAGTGCTACATCAAACAAATCTACAAAATATTCTCACTGTTGCAATGATATCAGATCACATAATTATAAATAATTGCTATCACAACCGCAACCTCTGTATTGGAAATTTCTTTAAAACGGAAGGCAATCGTTTCACTACGAAAAATACCTACTTGCATTCTCATTGCAGTATAAATACTACGTGACTGTCATCTTTCATTTCTTTGCGGTTGGTTTCTGTTTCCCCTTTCATGAAACTTTTTTCACGACGATATGGTAATCTGTTTCCTCGTTCGTCCTCTGATTCTGTCTGTACGCTGTTGCCATGATTTTCCTTAAATTCTGAATCTGTTTTCATTGCAGTTTGCCTTGTGATTATCATATTTTCCAGTGTATCTCAATCTTTTTGAAGTCGTTCCTACTCGTTTTCCGTTCTAAGTCTCTCATGTCCTGTATAGCTAAAACGAGTCTTTGTTACTATCTATAACAACTTCAATTTCCCATCTAACTTGATTGCATTGCTGGTCCTTTTCCTTGCTGTTTCTTTGCCTTTTTTGAGCGAGCAGTTGTTGTCTCTGCCGCGATGTCTCTTGTTATCGTCCCTACCGTAGTTTCTTAATCTATTCTTTGAGTCGCCGCTTCCCGTGCGCTGATTTTTGCGGCATTCAAACTTACTCGACGACGATCCCTCGCCGCTCTTTCTTGTATATCTCGGAGATCTTCTTGCTGAGATGTACTTCCAGGGTTAGTGAAATCGGTTTCCACAAAATTCACATTATTTTCAAAACATCATTGACGGAATTCGAAATGGCGGAAATTCACATGAAGTAATGTGCCAGGTAACCTGGCCTGCGAACGGACACCTTTAAAATATAGATAGATATATATATATATATATATATATATATAAATATACATATATATATAATATACATATATAAAAACTCTCGGCTCGATTTACTCGCGCTTGCGAGCCACGTGGTCTGACCGAAAGCGACACGATTAGTAACCTCGCTTCGCGAGGAATGACAACCACAATACACAGTTGACCTTTTTCATTAGAAAAACTCTATAAGGGAGAAACTAAAGTTTGTAATGCTAAAATTTTTAGTGATCTTTCTTACATATTCATTGCAAGGGTGCTGTATGTAATAACAAGTCTTTGAAGTTTCCTAAATGGCCTATGCTTTCAATCATGATTTTCCACACTAACTGTATGGACAAATAACTGCACTAGCATGATTGCCACAGGTAAGAAAATGGTAAGGGAAAAAATTCTTCAAGGTCAGTGAAAAGTCAGGGAATTTCAAATCAAGTAAGGGAAAGTTTAAGTATTTGAGAGAATTAAGAGAAAAGTGAAATTTAAGACTACTAATTTATTTCTTGCCAATTTAGTGATGGTTTGGTGTGGTCAAGAATGTGACATGAAATGTGTTGGATTGGTAGAATTAAATGGCTGATTACCTGATTTTGGGTATCCAAGAAAATCAATCTTTCTTCCATAACCTTGTTATTTTAAGAAACTATAAATCCATGTACACTGTATGTGAATTTCGGAAAGCATATTAAATAAATGGGTGGAGAGGTAGGCTGTTAGGAGAGGTTGGAGGCCATTACCAGGACTAATTTTGGACTTTTCTAATTTAGTTGGAAAGGGAAATTTTACATTTGTCAGGGAAATGTAAGGGAATTTCAAGATCCTGTGGCTGTGCAACCATGACTTGATTATAAGTCTAAAAGAATAAATGGTATTTTTCATAGTTGAGTAATTTTTACCACCTCTGATACAAACCCTATTCAGAATAAAACTGTATTGCTTGTAGTAGCAGAGGAACCTTTTCTCAGAATAGGACATACACCCCCACCCCATAACAGTATATTATGTTTAACATAAAAAAATAATACCAGAAATTATAATAATAATAATAATAATGATGATGCAATAATAATAATCATAATATATACAAGAAATGAGAAAATACAAAAAGGGATAATAATTTAGTAACCGAAGTAAATACATAAATTGGGTCTTATCCCTCATGAAAAACTATTACGAGTTCTTTAAAAACTAGCTTCGCGAGGTTTTGCGGGAGTCGTATTTCTAGTTCCTCGCGAAGCGAGGCCGAAGGCCGAGCGTAGCGAGGTTACTAATCGTGTCGGTTCCGGTCAGACCACGTGGCTCGCAAGCCCGAGTAAATCGAGCCGAGAGTTTTTACATATGTATATATATATATATATTTATATATATTTATATATTTATATATATTTGTTTGAAATATATATATTTATATATATGTTTATATATATATATCTGTATTTTAAAGGTGTCCGTTCGCAGGCCAGGTTACCTGGCAACATTACTCCATGTGAAATTCCGACATTACGAATTCCTTGAATGATGTTTTGAAAATAATGCGAATTTTGTGGAAACCGATTTCACTCGTCTTGGAAGTACATCCCAGCAAGAAGATCTCCGACATATACAAGAAAGAATGGTGAGAGATCGTCGTCGAGTAAGTTTGAATGCCGCACGGTAAGCGGCGACTCAAAGCAGAGATTGAGAAACGACGGTAGGGACGATAACAAGAGACATCGCAGCTAAGACAAGAACTGCTCGCTCAAAAAAAACAAAGGAATCAGCAAGGAAAAGGACCAGGAATACCATCAAGTTACCATCAAGTTAGATTGGATATTGAATTTGTTATGGATAGAAACAAAGACTCGTTTTAGGTATACAGGACATGAGCAAGCGATTACATAACGAAATTGGCGAACAAAATTTAGCAAAATGACTTAGAACGGAAACCGAGTAGGAACGACTTCCAGCATGCAGACAGAATCAGGGCTCCTACTCCGTGTACCGGCACAGATGACGTAGCGCATTGTTTCATCATTGTGTGTAAAATTATTCAGTAACATGTTTGTTATTGTCTGGCTTTGTTTTACGTCATCTGTGCCGGTACACGGAGTAGGAGCCAGAATCAGAAGGCGAACGACAAAACAGATTACCATATCGTCGTGAAAAAAGTGCCAGGAAAGGGGAAACAGAAACCAACCGCAAAGAAATGAAAGATGACAGTCACGTAGTATTAATACTGCAATGAGAATGCAAGTAGGTATTTTTCGTAGTGAAACGTTTGCCTTCCATTTGAAAGAAATTCCCAATACAGAGATTGCAGTTGTGATAGCAATTATTTATAATTATGTGATCTGATATCATTGCAACAGTGAAAATATATTGTAGATTTGTTTGATGTAGCAGTTATGTTCAGCATTTTCAACAGAATAGATACCAAACAATAAGTTACCGGTTCTGCAATATTATCACTGTTCAATGCAATTATTTGTAAATAAAGCAGATGTCGTTACGGACTTCTGAGTAGTATTTCTCTTTGCTCTATTTCTTTGCTACATATATGTATTACGTAATTAAAAAGTTTCGTTGGGACAGACAAGTTCCATAGCCATTTCAAAATGGGTTTTTACCTTTGAGTTCCATGCATTCCTGGGAATTACTCTCTTAGCACCCACCCTTTTCCCACAAATGAAAAGTTAATTTAAGCCCTAATTTGCAAAATTAGACAACATCTTAACCTTTTTCCTTAATGCTGTTTAATTCATTTTAATGATGTCAAATACAAATATTTAATAACAACCACAATATGCAGTTGACCTTTTACATTGGAAAAACTCTACAAGGGAGAAACTAAAGTTTGAAATGCTAAAAGGTTTAGCTGTTTTTCTGTTTGCTGTTTTATGTATTCATTGCAAGGGTGCTGTATGTAATAACAAGTCTTTGAAGTTTCCTAAATGCCCTATGCTTTCAATCATGATTTTCCACACTAACTGTATGGACAAATGACTGCACTGGCATGATTGCCACAGGTCAGAAAATGGTAAGGGAAAAAATTCTTCAAGGTCAGTGAAAAGTAAGGGAATTTCAAATCAAGTCAGGGAAAAGTGAAATTTAATACTACTAATTTATTTCTTGCCAATTCAGCTTTGGTTTGGTGTGGTCAAGAATGTGACATGAAATGTGTTGGATTGGTGGAATTAAATGACAAGCTGATTTTGGGTTTCCAAGAAAATCAATCCTTTTTCCATGAATTGGTTATCGTAAGAAACTATCAATCCACGTACACTGTATGTGACTTTCTGAAAGCATATTAAATAAATGGGTGGAGAGGTTGGTTGTGAGAGGAGGTTGGAGGTCACTACCAGGACTAATTTGTGACTTTTCTAATTTAGTTGGTAAGGGAAATTTTACATTTGTCAGGGAAAAGTCAGGAAATTTAAAGATCTTATGGCTGTGGCAACCATGACTAGATTCTAAGCTTAAAAGAAGAAATGGTATTGTTCAGAGTTGAGTAATTTTTACTTCCTATGATACAAACCCTATTCACAAGAAAAACAGAATTGCATGTAGTTGTAGAGGAACAATACCTTTTCCCAGATTAGGACATACAACCCAACCCAATAACAGTATATTATGTTAAACATAAAAAATAACAATGCTAATAATAATATCAATACCAGTAATAATATTAAAAATGATAATGATAATAATACGATAATAATAATCATGATAATTGCAAAAAATGAGAAAGTACAAAAAGTAAAAATAATTCCTCGCGAAGCGAGGCCGAAGGCCGAGCGTAGCGAGGTTACTAATCGTGTCGGTTCCGGTCAGACCACGTGGCTCGCAAGCCCGAGTAAATCGAGCCGAGAGTTTTTATATATGTATATATATATATATATATATATATATATATTTATATATATGTTTATATATATCTATATTTTAAAGGTGTCCGTTCGCAGGCCAGGTTACCTGGCAATAGTAACGCACTTGAGAACGCTGAATTTCCGCCATTATTCGGTGATGCCTTTTTGAAAGTAATGTAAATTTTGTGGAAACCGATCTCACTCGTCCTGGAAGTACATCCCAGCAAGGTGATCTCCAAGATATTCAAGAAATATTAGCAAGAGATCGTCGCCGAGTAAGTTCGAATACCGTGAAAATCAACACGAGGAAAGCACGACTCAAAGCAGGGATAGAGAAACGACAGCAGGGAGAATAACAACAGAAATCGCAGCCAAGACAACAACTGCTCGCTCCAGAAAAAGGCAAACGAAACAGCAGGGAAAAGGACCAGGAATTCAATCAAGTTAGTTTTGAATTTGAATGTGTTATTGATAGAAATACAGGACATGAGTGAACGATTACATAACGAAATATATTGGTGTACTACATTTATCAAAACGACTTAGAAGGGACACCGAGTAAGAACGACTTCAACGATTGGAGATGTCTCTGGAAAATAATTCTATTAGTCTAAAACCGGAATCGGAAGACGACCAACAGATTACAAGAGAATGTAAATAGGTATTTTTCATAATAAAACGATAGCGTTTCCAGTTTGAAGTAATTTCCAACACAGAGAGTTGCAGTTGTTATAGCAATCATTTATAACGATGTGATCTGATATCATTGCAACAGTGAAAATATTGTAAATTTTCTTGATCTAGCAGTTATGTTAAACATTTTCAACAGAATGTATACCCTGTGTCACTATAAAGTACTGGTTCTGCAATATTATCAGTGATCAATGTGATCATTTTAAAATAAAGCAAATGTAATTACTGAATTCTGAGTAGTATTTCTCTTTGCTATATATATATATATATATATATATATATATATATATAAAAAACGGTTATAAAATGCCTCAAGCCAACAAAGAATGCCACTGCGTCAGGAGGATCAATGAAGATTCACAGTCCAAGCCTCACCACAAAAATGAATTTAAAAACGTTAGATAAAGCAAGGACGGACAACTTCTGACGATAAAAAAGTTAAAAAGTTAAAAATTTAATAGAAAAAACGTTTCGGTCTTAGACCTTCGTCAGTTACCCATACATATATATATATATATATATATATATATATGTATGTATTCTCTGATTGAAAGGTTTCAATAATATTGTGTAGAGACAAGTTTCATAGCCTTTTCACAATGGGTCAGTTTTACCTTAGAGTGCAATGACCCCCCCCCCCCCCTGATAATATTGCTATCTAGAACCCCTGCCCTTTTTTCACAAATGAAATGTTAATTCGAGCCTTAATTTGCAAAGTTAGACATAACATATTAACTTTGTTACTTTCTGCCGTTTACTTTATTTTTATGTCAAATATCAATATTTCATAACAACCACAACATGCAATTAACCTTTTACATTGGAAAAACTTTATAAAGAAGAAAATAAATTTTGTAATGCCAAAATGTGTATGATCTTTCTCATATATTCATTGCAAGTGTGCTGTATGTAGTAACAAGTGTTTCAAGTTTCCTAAATGCCCTATGCTTTCAATAATGATTTTCCACACAAACTTTCTAGACAAATGACCGCACTAGATTCTAAGCCTTTTAGAAGAAATGGTATTGTTTGGAGCTGTTTTGATTACTACCACCTCTGATGGAAAGCCTATTAAGAAGATTTTTGTATTGCTTTTAGTAGTAGAGTAACAATAACTTTACCAAGATTAAGACATGAATCCCACCCCATAAAAATATATTATGTTTAACATAAAAAATATAACAATAATAATATCAATACCAGTAATAATAATAGTAATGATAATAATAATGATAATAATATAATGATAGTTCTTCTCGTTACTATATGTCATTGGTTACAGTTCAATACCTCTGGCTGCCATGACTTTTTCGATGAAATACCGTCCTTATATTAAATCTTTCTTCTGCAGTTTTTATAATAGAAATTTTCATATATTCAAAATAATGTACTATTCTATGGTTGGGTATGGATATTTTGCCTGTTTCTGTAACAGCACAATTAAACTTTCATGTGGTATATACTTTTGACTGATTGATGTTGATTTCACATTATTTTTTTACAGGAGTACGTAGTGCAGCAATCTTTTTGAACATATTAAGATTTCAATAACTCTTTCTTACATGTATTGTTTTTATGATATGACCTAAAAATAGCACAACCACATACTATACAGTGGGCACTCACTATTACCAAACCTTTATTCAAAGCTTTTGTAGAATCCAATTGTTTTACCCCCAATTTGTTGATATGGCATCTCTTTTGAGGGAAGAGGAATTTTTCTATCTACCACTGGGGGTACCATTGCAACTGGAAAGAGTACACACATTAAAACATGCACTATTCATAATGCTCTCAATTGTGGTTACCCGGGAATGAAATAATGACTGCAGTAGACAATAAAATATCTAATCAGAAGATTCTTCTTACAATGAATCTCATGCAATTATAACCAAAAAAACATAAACAAAAAATAATTGGAGCGTTCAGCTCATCCTCTGTGTAAGAACATATTGTGTTCAAAAGTGATGTACAACAAAGAAGACAAAGCAGTAGAGACTAAGAAAATAAAACTAAAGAAAAAAAACACAGGTGTTTACAATGTGGTAAACACAAGCATTCATATCAACTCTTCAAGATTTCACCTGCAAAAGATTTACAATCATTTTCAATTTGTGTTAAGTGAATATTATTGTGATACTTCATCGACTCTGTATTCCCTGTCAAGATAATAAATAATTTTACTTCTATTCCCTCTGGTGCAATCTCAGTGGCAGTGAAAGAGCTAAATGAAGGTCAATTTTTAAGCACTGTGTTGAGCGGTATACTGATCATGTAATTTGCACCAGGTGTCACTAATTGTGTACCAAACACAGCATAAGAAATAAAATAATGGGGATTACGCTAATATAAAATATAAAATATATAATATAAAAAAAATAAAGAATAAAATATGAAAGCATTGTGACTTCTTCAAAAACTAGCTTCGCGAGGTTTTTGCGGGAGTCGTATTTCTAGTTTAAATGTGAAAAAGCAGGCTTCACAAGCACGCAGAAATGATGCCGACATGTTCATTTCATGGCCACGCCTAATTAATGACTCGACAAGGAAAGGTGATTGTCGGCACGCGTGTCAACAAACATTCGCGTGGCTGAAGCGTGATGATAGGATGATAGAGGGCATCTCATCCGATAACACGCGAAAACTAAGAACGAATGCTGGGGATAAGGACACTTCAGATGCAAAGGCTGTCAGGATGGCGGCGATTCATAACACTCAATATGCAATCCCCCTTGACCATCCAATCCTACGAGATCATGGAGTCTTCTGCCCAAGAGCACTGAAAAACACACTAAGATTTTAGATCACGCTTGCACCCGTTTCTGATGTTGTAGTGTACTCAAACGCTGAAGACCCCCCAAATTACACCCTCACCAACATTCATATGGAGTATTCGTCCATCATGAGTGATTATTTGGCGAGTAAGGCATTGGCCCAATACAGAATTGGTAGAGGGTTCATGTATGAGAACATAATCCTGGAAAAGACCTTCACAGTCTCCAGGCCCAATGATGATGCCATTAATGAGCATATAAATGTCTCCAGGAGATCCATGACGGGGATATTATGCCTCTTCATAGACGATTATGCACCGGGGACAAGAGATTCAGAGCTGTTCGTGAACCCAGACATCACCTCAATCAAAATAAACATCGATGGGAAGCCAAATTGTCTCTATTCCAATGGGATGGTACCCAGAGACTTGTGGAAATCCATAAACAAGCGTTTTGGGGCGAATGACTCGGTCGAAGAGGCGGATTTCTATACAGACAAATTCGCGTTGTGGATTGACTTGAGGACCCATCCCGACAATCACATTCATGGCAGTGGATTGGCCCTAAATGAAACTCGTGATGGGGTTAAACTCCATATTAAGCGCCGAAAGTCTGGAAGTGGCACACTAAGCTGTTACATGTTCGTGGTCGCGGACGCAGTAATGGGGATTATGAATGCTGATCTAAAAGAAATAGTGTATTGAGTAAGGATGAATGAACTAAGAGACAAGATCCCGTTCAATTGTATCATTACTGGGCCCACAAATTGTGGAAAGACCCAATACCTGGTGGACCAGCTTCGAGGGCACTTTAGAGGCGCATTCGAGTATATTGTCTTGATCTGCCCGACTTATACCCATAACAAGACTTACAAAGACTTTGCAAAGGGGGACAAGAGATTCTGGGTACTATCACCAGACGCGAGCGATCAGGACGAAATTAACAATTTGTTAACGCTTTGCTCATCGTTCTTCTCAGGTGAGAACACACTCATAATCTTGGACGACTGTGCTGTGTCGAAAGACTTGAAGAAACGGTCAAACAAATTCATCGATCTGGCCTTTTCTGGGAGGCATAACGGGATATCCGTGTGGGTTCTCACCCAGCAGCTCACATCGATCGCGAAACCGTTCCGAGAGAACGTTGCTTGTGTGGTATCGTTCTATAACCCGTCCCAAATCGCGATGAAAATGTTATTTGAGGACTATGGTGGGACTTTGGAGGCCGACGCGCGAAAACGGCTTGAAAAGGCACTCAAAAAGGAAAAGTATGCCAGACTGTGCTTTTGCTTGCGCCACCCATTCCAAAGTTATTTAGAGATACCGGCGATTGAACAGCGAAACATCAGTGGATACTACCCCACCAAACAATGAGGTGGAATCAAAGAGGGAGTCACTTTCAATCTTAGCGTGCTTAGGGTCAACGAAAGAATACACTGGTATGGATATGGACTTCAAAGATACATTCAAACTATCGGAGAAGGATGTGAAGAAGTACTACAAGAGGTACCAAGTCGTTTCTGGCAAAAAGATCGCTGATGGGTTGGTGGACTCGTCATTTCAGTTGATAGCCCAGATTGTGAGCAAGTTCGTACACATAGATTACCAGGACGGTATCCGGTCATTTCGCACCACGGTCATTTCGCTCCCAGTCACTTCGCACCAAACAAGAGTCATTTCGTTCCACGGAATGGTCACTTCGCACCATATCACAGTCACTTCGCTCCATATTAGAGTCGATGAAATCTGAGTTCGTTCGGCGTTCGATGTTTACATGCAATCGAGTGGCCAGTTTACTTTGACTCGGACTTCCCTTCTCGCCATGTCAATGAAAAGTAGTTCAGTCTTACACATCAAGAATAAGAGAATTTGACAAGAATTATATATTTCCGATCAAGCCATGTTTTTCGCTCTTGCAGGCTAGTACCCATTCCTCAAACATCCCGATACTCTCAGATTTAATGTTGATTTACATATTTCTTTCACCAGAATATTCGATACTCCTATTCTTTTATTCAGACTTATTAGTATTATATTATTAGTATGATGGTGTTAAACTATTGTATTCATTTTGTGTTTAATGTCATTTTGAAGTACCATTGGTCATAACTTTTACTTTTTTGGTGGCTCCTAAAGGAGCCGTTTGTTTGTTTATCAACATTTTCTGGATTTAGCTTTCTACTGGTCCATTCAGGTAGGAGCAGGCCTTGAGTAGCTGTCTTGCAGATCTTTCACTGTTTTCGTACTGTTCCCAAACTTCAAAGATACGGCTCTGTAACAGTCGGTACTGGTGACGCTGAATCCTTCTTAGCTTTTTCTCTGAAACAAGGCGGACCTGAATGCCAGTCAGCCTAGCTTCTCTGTGTAGAAGACTTATCAACACGTACATGGGGAGCTGTCCACGTTGATTCGCCCTTCGGTTGAGCCCATGATGCCACCCCTCTATATCGTTGTTTGTCCGGATCGCTTTCTTGTAGGTCGACCACTCTGCCGGGGTCCAGGTATTGCCCGTGATCCAGGTACTAGAAACATATTCCATGAATGGGACGAGGGATGGAGAGGCCCGATCTTGCAGGTGGTCAAACTCTCTTCTTATCTCGTTCTCCGGTAAGAAGGGTAACGCCATCACTCTTCGTACAAAGGTATACGTTCCACGATCACTCCGGTAGGTAGCCTGCAGGCCAAGTTCTTGAACCTTCAAAAAAAAAATGAACATGTATTGTAATTGTGCTGAGGAACCCATTCAACTGTCTCACCAAATTTGAACTAAAAATTTAGTTTTTCTTTTTCCAGACTTAATCATACCTTTCTCCATAGGGCTTGCGTCCAGTGGAATGTACACCCCTGTATCGTAGCCTGTGGAAGTTCTTTTCGGACGGCTGCCCAAACGGCCCCCTCAAAATCTAGCGTTACTTGCTTTACCACTGGTGGTGAAGGGAGGGCTTCCAAAACTGCCTGGAAAACTTTTCTGTAGTCCCTCTTCTTTTTACCTGACATCAAGACAAAGACTAGGGGTACTTGTTTCGCGTAATCGTCCTTCCGTACAAATGCGTTTATTGACAGTAGCTGACTAAATGGGTATCGGCACAGTTTAAATGTCCCGTCGATGTACCAGTGCTTGGCTTTGGCTATGATATCGAGCTGCTGGTTTGTGGCAAACACCAAATGTCTCCGATCTCTGACTGTGACATCTGCACGAAAGAAACCATCGGGGATATGGTCCTCGTCGAGCTCGAACTGTAAATCCTTGGGGTCTTTAGGCCGAAGTCGCTGGCGGAGACGATTGGCAGCTCTAGCTATGTATTCGGGCTTGGCCAGGCTGGGGCAGGGACCATCTGGAATATCTTCAAGAAGCACCTCCTCGATAATGGCGGAGGCTGGGCGAAAGATGTCTGCAACCGCTTTTGCTTTTACTTTAACCGTTATGGAAGCTGCTACTGCTGCTCCGACTTCAGCCGGGTGGTTATGGGGCGAGGGACCGAGAGAAAAACTACCGTCGCTGCGTTGAATCACACTGGCTCTACAGGGATTGATCTGGTGATAGAAGAAAAGAGAAGATGGTCAGTCGTTGTAGTTATTTTCATTATATAAGATATATTGTTTTTTTTTTATAAAATGACTCTGATACTACACGCGGGCTGATTGATCGAAAACCTATGGGTTATTGTGCCGGTAAATAAACAACTTATAAACAAACCTTTGGTCTTTTGGTGCATAGCCAGTCAGTGGCTTGACCTCGACACCGCTTAACACTGTAGCTATACCCTCGACTGTCGATCAGCTTCGGTTTGCCTTTCGTGCTGCTGGTCACCTCAAAGTTGACAGTAGATGGAGAATCATCTGGTTGTTCCGCGGCCGGCGGCTCCGCAATTGATGACTCGTCTAGGGCTGGATCTTCTACGGGAACAGGTGGGTCATAGACTGTGGACATGAGATCGGAAGGTACATCCAAATCCACTGGGGTACTTTCTGCGACAGGCATTGGTTGAGGGAAGTCACAGGTACTGCAGCACCAATCTATTGAAACGCCAGTCCTGACTGCATCACGATAATCGCTTTGAGAAATGCCAGTGCCACAGGTGCGATGTTGCCAACGAAAACAACCATCGCACTGAAGAGCTTCTTGACGAGGCCTCACTGGTAGACGACAGGAAATACACGGCGAAGACATTGTATTTGAATGGAGTGTACGGTAAAATCTGATCGCGATAAGATGTTGACTTGCTTGTTGTAGCTGATAAGCTGAAATGAATACCTCTACCTGGAATGGCCCTTTTTATGCTTTGTATGGGATCGAAAATCCCGTATAGGGCAATCGCCATTGGAAGATGGGAAACAAAAGATCAATGTTTTAAATAAGTCACGCGGACCTGTTAGGAAAACATCACTTTAACGTGTAAGTTTTAAATAATAGCTTCATTAAGCGTCCTTGAACGGGACATTTCAATTCCACAGAGAATTTGTAACGCTTTTTTACTTCAGTTCCTTAAGAGCCAATGTCGGAAAATATCGAGAATCTCAAATCAGTTCCAAAAATTCGAATTTTGGCTGATACCACCCAAACATCCCTTTGGGGGAACTATTTCAAGAAACGATATTAAGAAATCCCCAAGCGCTTTACATTTTGAGAATTTTAGAAAAGTTCCAAAATTCGCAAAAAATACATTTTTTAATTCGGGAAACGGGTGCAAATTTCAACATATTTCAACAAAACAGCACAAGCGCGCAAAAGCTCCTATTGACTTGATATTACTCATGTATTTAGCAGACATCCACGGCTTTAAGACCCCGTAAAAAGGTTTTGCGAAATAAGTATTTTAATATAGTTTCTGGCTTTTATTGTGTGCGCTCTGATTGTGTGTTGTTTTGGTAGTCAAAATAACGCCCAACTTCAACCGTCAAAAGTCGATCCTGGTATGTCACAAATTGAAAAAACTACTATGCCAAACGAAAGACCTGTTATTTTTTTAATTACACCTGAAGTTTTAGCTCTGCGAATTTAAACACGTGCGAGTAATAAAATTTCAACTTGTGCCCCCAAGTCGCCTGTTCGCGACAAGAACGGGAATGTAAACAAAGGAAAACATATGCAAATCGAGGAGAAAATCATGCGGAAGTTATGACTTACCCCTCAAAGCGCAAAAAATTGATGGAATTCTGTTACCTTAACAGGTATTTCTATCTGAGAGACTAATAAAACGAAATTATCCGTCCAATAATAATAAAAAAGCTATAAAAAGGGCTGGAGGGCTAGTGTCATGAAGTCGCCTCGGATGCATCGGAACTCGTGTGTATGGTTCCGGAGGTAAAAAAGCTTCTAAAGAAGCTTTCAAAATGCACCATGGAGCAAGCAAACAATGTCAGTAAAAATAGACTGATATTTTGAGGTATGATAGAAATGAACCATTGTAAGTTTATTTTTACAAGTGACCTTTAAAATTAAATAAAATGACAGATGAGGGCCGGCCATCGACAGTTCCATTTAAAATGGTCCGTCCCTTGGCTATCGTACTCAATGTTAAGTCCAAAAAACCGAAACAAGATTCAACAAAATAAAACATATATTACAATAATCTTTAAAAAGTATAATGCTAACTTGAGAATTAGATTTCCCGCATCGCAAAGTTTTAGTTATGTAAATATCAGGAATGTTTACTTACTGATCTTATGTCGTGTTACATGCTCCAAGTTCCACAGGAGAAGAGTAAAACCCTCCGTCTTGTTTATACATTTCATAAAAAAAAGACTAACTTATTTGTTTACTAGAACTATATATAGATAGGGAGTTAATAATCCTCCCATAAACACAGAAAACGAAGAAGCCAAATTCATCTCGTTTGTTGGTGTTGTGTTACCTGTCACATTTTTCAAGTCACGTGTTTTGCTGTACACGGTTTGTGAAAATGAAATACAAAACATATTATTTAGTTATTTCTTTTAAGGTAGTCACCTGCAAAACATCGCACAATTGTCAATGAATAAAGAAGGACTGTGCAATCAAACCTAACAGAATCTCCTGGAGCACACAAGCCATCTCCGTTTAAATTTTCATTAACAAAAACATCATCTTATTGTATTCAGAATTTCCCGCGGTATCACAGATCCAAATCTCGGCATTAACGAAACATCTATCCTCTGAGAAATGCATACGGTCCTAGGAAAAACACACTCTTATGGATCTTGCTAAGCTTGGCTATCAGCAGGCTTTTGAAGAGGGTGTCGGTGTCGTGCCAACCTTAAGAACCACCAGCGTTACAAACAAACAATCCAGAGAGCGTTAAACAGAGGGATGGGCCTTGCGACCAGCTAAGAAGGCGTACCGTTTTAGTGAAAAGCAGAAGGCCTACCTCACTGCTAAATTCAACATTGGTCAGTCCACTGGACGGAAAGTCCACGCACGTCTTGTAGCCTCAGGGCAATTAAATATATTTTTGTAATTCTTTCCCACTCCAGAACTTTTTTAATCACCGTCCCTTTCCTTATAAAAATGGAGCAGTGCGTGGCAGAGATTTACCACACACCCGAAGAGGTACTCTACATGGGCCCTCTTCAACTGGTGTCAAACACTTTTTAGAATTAATACCCTTAAGGGTCATTGAAAGATATCACCAAAGCTTTCATGACTCTTGCGTGGTTTCCTCTTCTTTCTTTCCTTTCCTTAACTCTAGGGATGTCGGAAGAAGAATTGACCCTGGAAAGGGGCTTGCAAGCACCGGCATGGGTACGATTGGCACCCCTATTCAGGGAAGAACCTCCACCTACACCTCCACCTCCGACCGAGAGGGAGGGCGACGGGAAACGAAACATTTTATGGGGATGGCCTAATAAAGTAGAAGTTAGTTACGATTTGGATCTGTGGTCGCAACACCCATCCCTCTGTTAAACGTTCTCTGGATTGTTTGTTTGCAACGCTGGTTCTTCTTAAGGTTGGCAAGACACCGACACCCTTTTCTAAAACCTGCTGATAGCCAAGTTTTGCAAGATCCATAAGAGTGTGTTTTTCCTAGGACCGTATGCATTTCTCAGAGGATAGATGTTTCGTTAATGCCGAGATTTGGATCTGTGATACCGCGGGAAATTCTGAATACAATAAGATGATGTTTTTGTTAATGAAAATTTAAACGGAGATGGCTTGTGTGCTCCAGGAGATTCTGTTAGGTTTGATTGCACAGTCCTTCTTTATTCATTGACAATTGTGCGATGTTTTGCAGGTGACTACCTTAAAAGAAATAACTAAATAATATGTTTTGTATTTCATTTTCACAAACCGTGTACAGCAAAACACGTGACTTGAAAAATGTGACAGGTAACACAACACCAACAAACGAGATGAATTTGGCTTCTTCGTTTTCTGTGTTTATGGGAGGATTATTAACTCCCTATCTATATATAGTTCTAGTAAACAAATAAGTTAGTCTTTTTTTTATGAAATGTATAAACAAGACGGAGGGTTTTACTCTTCTCCTGTGGAACTTGGAGCATGTAACACGACATAAGATCAGTAAGTAAACATTCCTGATATTTACATAACTAAAACTTTGCGATGCGGGAAATCTAATTCTCAAGTTAGCATTATACTTTTTAAAGATTATTGTAATATATGTTTTATTTTGTTGAATCTTGTTTCGGTTTTTTGGACTTAACATTGAGTACGATAGCCAAGGGACGGACCATTTTAAATGGAACTGTCGATGGCCGGCCCTCATCTGTCATTTTATTTAATTTTAAAGGTCACTTGTAAAAATAAACTTACAATGGTTCATTTCTATCATACCTCAAAATATCAGTCTATTTTTACTGACATTGTTTGCTTGCTCCATGGTGCATTTTGAAAGCTTCTTTAGAAGCTTTTTTACCTCCGGAACCATACACACGAGTTCCGATGCATCCGAGGCGACTTCATGACACTAGCCCTCCAGCCCTTTTTATAGCTTTTTTATTATTATTGGACGGATAATTTCGTTTTATTAGTCTCTCAGATAGAAATACCTGTTAAGGTAACAGAATTCCATCAATTTTTTGCGCTTTGAGGGGTAAGTCATAACTTCCGCATGATTTTCTCCTCGATTTGCATATGTTTTCCTTTGTTTACATTCCCGTTCTTGTCGCGAACAGGCGACTTGGGGGCACAAGTTGAAATTTTATTACTCGCACGTGTTTAAATTCGCAGAGCTAAAACTTCAGGTGTAATTAAAAAAATAACAGGTCTTTCGTTTGGCATAGTAGTTTTTTCAATTTGTGACATACCAGGATCGACTTTTGACGGTTGAAGTTGGGCGTTATTTTGACTACCAAAACAACACACAATCAGAGCGCACACAATAAAAGCCAGAAACTATATTAAAATACTTATTTCGCAAAACCTTTTTACGGGGTCTTAAAGCCGTGGATGTCTGCTAAATACATGAGTAATATCAAGTCAATAGGAGCTTTTGCGCGCTTGTGCTGTTTTGTTGAAATATGTTGAAATTTGCACCCGTTTCCCGAATTAAAAAATGTATTTTTTGCGAATTTTGGAACTTTTCTAAAATTCTCAAAATGTAAAGCGCTTGGGGATTTCTTAATATCGTTTCTTGAAATAGTTCCCCCAAAGGGATGTTTGGGTGGTATCAGCCAAAATTCGAATTTTTGGAACTGATTTGAGATTCTCGATATTTTCCGACATTGGCTCTTAAGAGCGTGAATGGCCTTTTGAAAGTCGGCTGAGATTTTTTTGAACGCATAACTTTTCGCATAACCCTGTAAGTAAAAATGAAACAGAGACAAGACAGCTACTCAAGGCCTGCTCCTACCAGAATGGACAAGTAGAAAGCTAAATCCAGAAAAAAATTTTGATAAACAAACAAACGGCTCCTTTAGGAGCCACCAAAGAAGTAAAAGTCATGACTAATGGTACTTCAAAATGACATTAAAAACAAAATGCATACAACAGTTTAACACCATCATACTAATAATATCATACTAATAAATCTGAATAAAGGAATAGGAGTATCGATTGCATGAAGACATCGAACGCCGAACGAACTCAGAATTCCTGATCTGTAATTCATGTTCTTGAGATTTTGATCCTTGTTAAACGGCACGGATTTCGTTTTGTCTTTTTCACCACTCGATTGCATGTAAACATCGAACGCCGAACGAACTCAGAATTCTTGATCTGTAATTCATGTTCTTGAGATTTTGATCCTTGTTAAACGGCACGGATTTCGTTTTGTCTTTTTCACCACTCGATTGCATGTAAACATCGAACGCCGAACGAACTCGGAATTCTTGATCTGTAATTCATGTTCTTGAGATTTTGATCCTTGTTTACCGGCACGGATTTCGTTTTGTCTTTTTCACCACTCGATTGCATGTAAACATCGAACGCCGAACGAACTCAGATTTCATCGACTCTAATATGGAGCGAAGTGACTGTGATATGGTGCGAAGTGACCATTTCGTGGAACGAAATGACTCTTGTTTGGTGCGAAGTGAAAGGGAGCGAAATGACCGTGGTGCGAAATGACCGTAAACCACCAGGACGCTCTTGTAAGTGACTGGAAGAACGACCAATTGATACTAAAGGAGATCTCAGAGCTATCTGGCTTACTTGTACTGAAAGGTGGAAGACTCACAGCACTACTCTCAGCACTTATTCACGTTGCAAAGCACTTCAAATTAAGTGAGCCTAGTGAGCCCATCCAGTTAGTTCTAACACAGCCTGAGCAGTAAACATAAGACTACTTGAAACTCCTAATAGAACACCTATTAGGAGACTTAAATTTGACTGAGACGATAATTTTGAAATGAGAAAAAATTGACTTAAAAATGGGTCCTGAAGGGGTAAAATGGGAGCTGGGATTTGCCTCTTTTTGGGCTGGGAAAATGGGATTCGTGCACTGGGACTGGGATTTTACCACTGGGAATGGGACTAACACTTTGGAAAATGGGAATGGGATTTCTCTTCTTTGTGAGACTTGCTAGCTCCGAACCTATAATTTGACACAAATACTTGAATTATCGCATTTGATGACACAAAAAAGTCAGTATTTTTCCACGTTTTGGCCTCCTATTGCAAGTTCTCGTTACCAGGCTTTACGCTGCGGTCATGTCACGTCCTTGATCAGCGGTTTGTTTAAAACAAACATGGCGTCGTCCAGCATGAGCGATTGCTGTCGGCGAACTATGATTATCGAATTGAAATATGTTTCTTCGAACAATGCGATAGTACACACGGAAAACAGCAAGATCGAATTAGATCTGAAGCGCAGCCCAACAGACTTGCAGGCAAGCATTGTGGAGAATTGTGGAGTTAAAGACTCTGCTGCGAAAAGAGGATTTTTGGTTCATCCGTTGAAGAAGGAGTAAACAGAGTGACACCATGGTCTGCACATTATTACACACACCCTAACTCTTACTACCTCTCTGAAACCTCTGATGCTGGCCAGTTAGTTCGTGCCGAAATTCCCAAACCAGTTGGACAACGATTGTCCAGAAATGATGAAGCAGAGATGAGGTTTTGGGCGAAACGATACGGCAAGTGTGTAAGACAACGTAGTGTCCGACAAGACAACACCATGGACAGAGCTGGGACACTGCATTTGAACTTGTATGAAGCACAGACAGTGCTTAATCCATTAGATTTGCATTCGGTATTACCTCACACGCAAGGCATAGTGCTAGATGGACCTCTAGATGAAAGTGCAGAAACTCAGACGACGGAAACAGATGAACAGCCTGCTGAGACTGTGGAGGGTGCCACTTGCCATGATCAACCTAACGAATACAGTGGTAGTGACAGTGGGGACAGCGAGTCTGATGAAGACGGTGCAGATGAATGGACTGGTTTTAACATGGTTATGCCAACAAGGGCTGGGAGACAAAGAGTGCTAACCAGCAGAATGAGAGATTTTCTTCAGTCCAGATGAAGGTACATACATCCAAATATCAACAGTTTGCGCTTTTAATTTATTATAGTCATTATATGCATGTTTTTAACCTGTACTTATGAAAATGGGATTTCTTGTTTATGAACTGGGATTTCGACCAAAATTAGCCTGGGAACTGGGATTTGAAGCCTGGGAACTGGGATTTGGACCAAAATTGGGCTGGGAACTGGGATTTAGGACCCCCCTTCAGGACCCTCTTAAAGGTACGACTGACTCTACGTACAAGCATAACCAAGCGAACACAGCCAAACGAGAAAAATGTCCAGAAAACTATTCGTACCCCTAAGTGACAATGAATTTGATTGGAACTCCATAGTTATGGAGAAGCCAAGGAAGAACTCTAAATATGGGTATTGCACCTCGAAGGTTTATTTGAGAGATGAAAACGGTTCAAAGAAACAAATGTGCTTTGAATTGGCCAAGCAAGATGTGTGTGGTCTTTTCCCTCAATGGAAACACGGAATCAATGCCAATGAAAAGACGCCCGAAAACATCTTGGGAATACAAGTTATGTATCCCATGACATCGATTGAGACTATGGATGAACCCACAGAGGATGAGAAAAGAACCAAGAAAAGGTTTGATACCATCCGTGAGACTGTGGCATACTATCTTGAGGAATTTTGTAAGGACGAGTCTATGAAAGATGTTCTACCAGACAAATGTTTGAAAGCGCTCAAGGAAGAAGACATAATTGATACGGTTAAGCGAATATATAACTACCCGAAAGACCCATCATATCCACCCTTGTAGAATCAGACACTATGTAGAATCTATGCAAATGCTATGTCACAGATTATGTAAAACCTATGCTAATGTCCTATGTTGTTTCTATGCCAGGACTATGTTTTTGGTATCAGAAATGCTATGTTTTCGGTAGTCAAACGGAACCTACTTAAAAGCTATGCAGTTTTTAGAGTGAGGAATAAAGGAAGAAATGACATAGTTTCTGCATAGCCTAGACATACAATTTACTTAGCTTTTGGACCTCACATTCAACTTTATATAGACATTTGAATTGAAAAATCATAGAAATTAAATAGAATTCACACAGAAGTGAAATAGAGTTTACATAGTAAAATGGAACAGGGAACAGTTGACTAAATAGCTTTTGAATAGGGTTTGCTTAGATTTTACATAGCCTAGGAATGGAGCAAACATGATAAACATAGTCTTTACATAAAGTTCACATATATTTTGCATAGCATTATTAAAAATAGGGAAAACACAGAGTAAATAGCCTTTGCATAGGTTTGAAATAGAGTTTACATAATAAAAGGGGAATAGGTAACAGTTGACTAAATAGCTTTCAAATAGGGTTTGCTTAGCTTTTAGATAGCCTAGGAATGGAACAAACATGATAAACATAGTCTTTACATATAGTTCACATATATTTTGCATGGCATTAAAATAGGGAAAACACAGTTGACTAAATAGCTTGTGAATAGGATTTGCTTTGATTTTAGATAGTGGTAGGTAATATCCTATACATTTAATTCAAAATTATCAATAGAATAGGGTTGAAACATATACAGATGGAAAAAGTATGGTAAAGGATAGCTTTGACAAAAGTAAAATATGTTTTTCATGAGAAGCAAAATAAATAGTCTTAATGTGTATTTAAAAAAAAGTAAAATCAACTTTAAATAATTTTCACACTTGATCAAAAGGAAATCTGGTGGTAGTGAAATAGATCATAAAAATAGCTTAGCCGGGGAAATTTAAATCAAAATATTGCACTTAAGCTGGTCCACTTGAGTTAGTGACACAGTTAGCAGGTTTAAATGCTCTCCCTTTTTCAGCTTCCTTTAAGACCTTTAAAAAAAGTTGTCATTAATCATAGTACAAAACAAATCAAGAACCGGTAATTTGTGCAGCCTTAAGAAATTGTTTCGCAGAAAAAGTTTGTTCGCAGAATACTTATTGTAATTCAGGAGAGAAGTCCAAAGTAAGGAAATTTAATCATGTTTAACAGATTTACTATCAAAAGATTCTTATATTAACTCTTGAACATCAAATGGCCAGATCTGATTGTTGTTTTTTAAAATAATATTTTGTGACAACTTGGCTTATAAATCTTCAGCTTCAAATTCATCACCATTTTTATTTTAATCAGAGAAATTGTTGGACTCATCTGACTCTACATGTGGTGTTGGCTGAAGGGACAGCTCGGTCATATAATATTATAGTTTATAAGTGTAATAGCTTCGCTATGTTTAATTAGTATTTACCGCACTATGTGAAGAATGAGTGTTATCATATTATCACATGTCAACTGCTTGTATATATATCACTTTTCATCATTTAATAAATCAGTCTTGCTTATCCTTTACTCACGAGTAGTCCCAAGTTATTACATTGGCGACGAGGATCTAAATAAAAACCCTTAGCGATGGCAACGTACGGTCAAATCGGTGAGTACAAGGAGACCGAGCTGTGGACGCAGTACGTGGAAAGGCTTGAACAGTATTTTTTGGCCAACGACATCAAGGATGCGGCCAAGAAACGGGCAATTTTCGTCAGCGTCTGTGGAGGGAAAACATATGCGCTAATTCGAGATTTGCTGCAGCCGAAAAAGCCAGCCGAGACGGAGCTGAAGGTCATTTTCGAAGAAGTTGAGAAGCATTACTCACCAAAGCCAAGCGAGATCGTGGAGCGCTTCAAATTCCACAATCGCAGTCGCACTGAGGGAGAAGGCGTGGCGGAGTTTTTAGCAGGGTTACGAAAACTATCAGAACACTGTAATTTTGGAGAGACCCTAGATAACATGCTGAGGGACAGATTAGTTTGTGGAATCAATGACGCAAAAATCCAACGCAGACTTCTAGCGGAACCTGAACTAACGTTGAAGAAAGCTATAGATCTAGCGTTAGCGCTTGAATCTGCTTCGAAGAATCTCCTTGATTTGAGTTGCAAAACAGAGTCTTCACCAGTTAACCTAGTGCACGCGCAAAGGAAGAGCGGCAGAGCGAGAGGCGGAGCCGGAGAAAATGCCAAGTGTTATCGCTGTGGTGGAAAACATCTGGCTGCGACCTGTAAATTCATAGACGCCCTCTGCTTCAATTGCGACAAGAAAGGACATATTGCGAAGGTGTGTCACTCCCCGAAATCTGACAAGAAGAAATCAGAGGGAGCAAGAAAAGAAACTAAAAAGGACACTAAGAATCGTACAAATGTGGTGAGAGATAAGGAAAGTGACGATGAGTCATACGCCATGTTCAATGTCACCGGAAAAGCGGAGACTGTGAAAGCATTCAAAGTTGACGTTAAGATGTGTGGCAAACCGCAGCAAATGGAGGTTGACACTGGAGCGTCAAAAACAATTGTAAACGAGAGCACGTACGCGATGTTGCGTGATGAGGTCAAAATGGAGTATGCAAAGCCTACATTGAGTACCTATACAGGGGAGAAAATTCCTGTGATAGGAACCGTGATGATCCCAGTGGAATATGGGGAACAAAAACACAAATTATCAGCAGTGGTGGTTCAAGGTCCAGGACCAAACTTGTTAGGTCGGGATTGGCTTAATGTGTTGAAGCTCGACTGGAAGTCGATTTTCAGTGTGCAAGACACGCCCCTTGTGAAGCTTTTGGAGGCTCACAAAGATGTGTTTGATGAGGGACTTGGAACTTTGAGAGGTACCAAGGCAAAGATCTACGTGGAAGCTGACGCTGAGCCTAAATTCTTCAAGGCACGTCCAGTACCTTATGCTCTAAAAAGCAAAGTGGAAGACGAATTGGAACGGCTCCAAAAGGAGGGAATTATTTCACCCGTGGAATTTAGTGAATGGGCGGCACCAATAGTTCCTCTTTTGAAGCCGAACAATACGATTAGGATATGCGGAGATTACAAATGCACTGTCAATCAAGTTTCCAAGCTTGACAACTACCCAATACCAAAAACGGAGGATCTGTTAGCGACTTTGGGCGGCGGAGAAAAATTCTCGAAGTTGGACATGTCCCAAGCCTATCAACAACTAGTGTTGGATGAGGATTCAAAGAAGTACACCACCATTAACACTCATAAAGGATTATTTTGTTATAACAGATTAGCCTACGGAATTTCGTCAAGTCCTGGAATTTTTCAGCGCACTATTGAAAATGTGTTGCAAGGGATTCCCAAAGTGATCGTCAGAGTTGATGATATTTTAGTGACAGGAAAGGATGACGAAGAGCATTACAACAACTTAGGAAAAGTCTTAGAAACACTTTCACGAGCGGGACTTAAATTGAGAAGGGAAAAATGCAAGTTCATGCAATCGGAAGTGGTTTATTGTGGTTATGTCATCAATGGCAAAGGAATCAAACCGGTTGCAGATAAGGTGACCGCGATTAGCCATGCACCGGAACCAACGGACGTGGGACAGTTGCGGGCATTCCTGGGAATGTTAAATTATTATCACAAATTTCTACCGGATGTGGCTACGTTGTTGGAACCTTTACACAAACTCTTGCGAAAAGGGGAAAACTGGATGTGGAAGGACGAACAACAACAGGCATTCAACAAAGCAAAGGAACTGTTGCAAGCGGCGAACTTGTTGATACATTTTGACCCGACAAAGGAACTTATTCTAGCCAGTGACGCATCCAATTACGGAATTGGTGCTGTGTTGTCACATCGCGTGCATGATGGAAGTGAGCGACCTATCGGATACGTGTCACGCGCGTTAAACGCGGCGGAGCGCAATTATTCAACCCTAGAGAAAGAGGCTTTAGCGGTTATCTTTGGAGTCAAGAAATTTCACCAATACCTGTATGGAAACAAATTCACAATTAAAATGGATCACAAGCCACTGGAGGGAATTCTGAGTGAAAAGAAAGGGATTTCACTGCAGGCAGCTCCCCGAATCCAGAGATGGGCTTTGACCTTAGCAGCGTACGAGTACACCATTTCGTACAAGACTGGCGTGACAAATGGTAACGCTGATGCACTGAGTAGACTCCCGTTGTCTACGTTACGAGAAAATACACATCAAATGGGAGAGACAATAATGCTGATGGAACACTTGGAAGGAATGACCATCAATAGTCAGCATATTAAGGAGTGGACCAAAAGGGATCCGACTCTTGCACAAGTCTTACGGTTTACATTGGAGGGTTGGCCTGCAGGGACACAACAGTCTGAGGAGCTGAAACCCTACGTGAATCGCAAGACCGAGCTAAGTGTCGAAGATGGGTGTTTGCTCTGGGGAACCCGAGTTATTGTACCGCACCAAGGCAGGAGCAAAGTACTCGCGGAACTACACGAGACCCACACAGGAGCTTCACGCATGAAAACACTTGCACGGAGTTATGTCTGGTGGCCTGGAATGGACGGAGATATTGAAAAATTAGTAAAAAGTTGTGACCAATGTCAGCTACACCAAAAGGCACCAGCAGAGGCACCCCTACACCCCTGGGAGTGGCCTAAACAACCATGGTCAAGGATCCACATTGATTATGCGGGACCATACATGGGAGAAATGTTTCTAGTTGTAGTGGATGCTGGTTCAAAATGGCTTGAAGTGCACATAATGAAATCAACTAAGTCAGCACCTACAATCGAGAAATTGCAGGAAATTTTTGCAATGCATGGCCTACCAGGAACTGTTGTCAGTGACAACGGACCGCAATTTGTCAGTGCGGAATTTAAACAGTTCATGGACGCAAACTGTATTAGGCATGTTAAAGTGGCACCGTACCACCCAGCCTCAAATGGCCAAGCTGAACGGGCCGTGCGCATTTTTAAGGAGGGGATAGAGAAAATGCAAGGAGGCAGTTTAAAGAGCAAGCTATCGAGATTTCTACTGAGATATAGGGTTACTCCGCACTCTACAACAGGCGTACCGCCAGCTCAGTTACTTATGAAACGCCACTTGTTTACCAAGCTGGATTTGTTACGGCCGAGCGTTGAAAATCGTGTGCGTGACAAACAGACCACACAGAAAGCGTTGCATGACTTACATGCAAAACCACGAGAGGTCAACGTTGAGGATGCAGTGGTAGTGAGGGATTTCAGGTCAAAGAAAATTTGGATGCCGGGCAAGGTAGTCGAGAATACGGGTCCAGTTTCTACAAAGGTTGAATTGGAAGACGGGTCCATCATTCGCCGACATCAAGATCATCTTAGAGTTTGCGAAAGCCCGCCAATCGAACCTGTGGCTACGGAAAGCCCAGAACCTGATAATTCGGCAGAGATAGTTAGAACGGAGAACACTCGTCCTGTACGCAATCGAAAAATGCCAGAACGCTTTAAAGACTTTGAAGTTTATTATGTTTAACTTGATTGTAGCCTATTGATATCAGAGACTTTCTGTGGATTTTAAAAATTGGTATGATCAAACTTAGTGGGGAGGAATGTAATAGCTTCGCTATGTTTAATTAGTATTTACCGCACTATGTGAAGAATGAGTGCTTATCATATTATCACATGTCAACTGCTTGTATATATATCACTTTTCATCATTTAATAAATCAGTCTTGCTTATCCTTTACTCACGAGTAGTCCCAAGTTATTACAATAAGGTTGTAAACTTTGCAGAATGTTTATAATTAGGTCTTGGTCCTGTTCCTCGAAATATATTATTTCCCCCAACGATGAACAGTTGGGAGGGCATCTGGCTATACTAAAAAACCTGCAAATCAAATTCAAAACGGAAATTCTGACTCAAAAAAAATAATGTTCGTCAGGTGCTACAAAAATTTAAAATTTATATACTAATTCCTTATGTATGATACCTTTTGCTCCAGTTTCTGCTATTGATAAACCAGAATCCATTTTAAAAACTAACGGAAAATCTAATAGGGTGCTTAATTTGTAAGCCAAAATAAGCCAGCTTTTCGAAATAATCTTAACACACAAATACGCAGTTCTTAATTAAAGGAGCTGTATGAAGCAGCGCACGAGTTCATGTTACTTTCACTGTCAGGATATTATTAGTCGGGCAACCGACTATAGGTTTACCCTCGAGTTTCATCGCAAATCACAGTCACGTGCAATGGGGAATACCGCAGACACATAATACGGGCGCAACCTTCTTTCTACGATGTCGAAGTCGATGGCGAATATGTTGAAAACAAATGGTGTCATCTTTTCTACGTTCAAACATACAGACCCACAAACCGTTCGCGGTAGACCCACTCTAAAAGATGGCGTGTGTAATGAGCGTATATTTCGAAACGGGTCGTTCCGCGAACTGAAAATAGCAAACTTGAGAATCAAATGATTTAGCGAATGTCTCAAAAGAATCAAACCAGAAATCAAACGAGTTACCAGTGAACAGAAAATGTGGACAGAGTGACAGAAGAGCATCTGCTGATAAAGACAAAGTGCCTCGCGATGAAACTCGAGGAAACGACAACAAAGATGCCACGTTTCCGTTGGGGCTGAAACTTCAGAATCCCGGCCACGATTGCGTGACATTAAAGTTCTGCTCCAGCAGTCCCGCAGTCAATAAATATTTGCATATGGAAACAAATACCTCGTTCTATAATCCATGTGCCGAAAACAAGCACAGTACACACGAATATTCCTCGTTCTATAATCCATGTGCCGAAAACAAGCACAATACACATGAATGTTCCTCGTTCTATAATCCATATGCCGAAAATAAGCACAATACACATGAACATACCTCGTTCTATAATCTATGTGCCGATATCCTTTTTTTCAACTGCGGGACTGCGGGACTGCGGGACTGCGGGAGCACTAGTTCTATACCCACTCCATCCACTCTATTTCTTTTAAAATATTTTTTGGCCCATTTCTCTTTTTTAATTTCATGATTGACATCGCGACCGCGGCACCACGGGAGCACGAGATTAATGTCACGCAATCGTGGCCGGGTATTCTGAAGTTGCTCCCATAACAGCACGTCTACCTGTTGTCCGACTTACGATCTTAGATCGTCTTGTTACTTAAGTTCGGCTGGATTTCAGAATACTCGTCCACTTATTTACATACTAATGAATAACAAAAGAGTCCATTGTGTTAGTAGTAGGAAAGTGACAGTTCTAGGCCAGCACTTCAAGACAAAACACACAAAAAATCCTGCACGCGTGCAGGATCCAAAAGTCATCCATATCATCTTAAAGGAATGACACTGTACATCCAAACACTCATCATGCCAAATCAACATCAAACTGTCAAAGAGCTCCGCGCCATTGCCAAGGAGCGCAAGATAGCCAAATATTATAAGATGCGCCGGGGAGAGTTACTGGAGGCGCTGGGGATGCCTGAGGAGGTACCTAGTGGTGGAAAATGTAACCATGGCAGGCGTAAGGTTCAGTGTAAGGATTGTATGGGATCACAAATATGCCCTCATCTAAGACAGAAAGCATATTGCAAAGAATGTGGTGGTAAGGGTATATGTACTCATGGTAGAGTAAAGTACTCTTGCAAAGATTGTAAGGGTTCCCAAGTATGTACTCATGGTAGAACTAGGTACAGATGTAAAGAGTGTGGTGGAAAGGGCATATGCGTTCATTACAAACGTAAAGATCGTTGTATAGATTGCCGCGATCTTAGTAAGTTGTAGTAATATAGTGTGCATTTTTGTAACGCGAACCACGTTACAAAAAAAGTCATATCGAGTCCATCAACGGAACAAAGCCCAAGCCAATCCACCAACTACGATTATCAGTGTAATCATATTATTTTCATGTTGTGTGGTTTCAGGCTCTTTGATTTCAGGTTTAACATCCATCATTGGTGTTTTCACCTGTACAGCTTCAGTTCTTGTGTCTGCGTGTGGTAACTTAACTTTCGAAGATCCCAAGTTATGGCTTATTCCTACAGTCTTGGTCTCTAGGTTTACATTTGAGTTAACTCCAAACTTCATGTCACCCGTGGCCTTCATTAGGTTGTTGTTGTAACCAACCACACTCTCCGTGTTTATGATCATATTACTTGGCATTAGCCAAACTCCAGGTGCAATTGCCAGATCCAATCTTAACTTCGCTTCCTGAGTTGCGAGTTGGTACCTTTGTACTGAACTTGATATGTCGTTCTCAATCACACTACTTTCAAATAGAGCTAAGAACTCTTGCTGGGTCTCAATTGCCCCACCACCTGTGCCTACAATCGAGTTTCGTGTATTAACTTGCGATCCCAGCACACAGTAAACGAAGGCCTCAGCAGATCGATTCAGTCTACCCAGCCCAGCCTTGGTGAGTCCATAACCACTCGTTGGGATGAACCAAGCATATTTGTACCCAGCAAAGTCATCATTGCGAATGAATGTTACCTTTTTCCTTCTTACCACCATCATCTGAGAATTTACCACCATCACCTGGCCATTGGTTTGCATCTTCATCATAGTTTCGAATCAAATGAACATTTTGAAATCCCCCACCTCTTCCATGGTAACCAGCACCATAGTCAAGGAATATATCACCCAAACCATGGTTTCGCCCGCCTTTCCATCTGAAATCAGAACCATTAGCGATCCCGAATTCAGCGCATAATCTTTGGTAAGCAACCTTACTGTAGGGGTTGTTAGCTATGGCAAATGGTTGTTCATCTGGAAGTGGCACATTCAATTCGTACAGTATTCGCCTTATGGTGAAATACACGTGAAACTTTACGAAGCCAGCCACCACTTTGGGGTAGTTCAAACTTTCAAAGGGGCTGACACCACATCCAGAGGTTGCACACCACACTGCAAAGTTAAGCTGTTGAGGCCAATAATTCATGTCGGGCGCGTTCAACCACTTTCGACCTTGCTTTCCAAACTTGAACGTGACAACTTGTGATGTGAACACGTTTCGCATCTTAGCGGTGAACTTTTTCGTATTGGACACGTATATATCCAATGATGTCAGCATGTTTGTTGTATCACTTGTGAAGTCATCAAAGTCAATGGCTGGTATTGGGTAAGAGCGATCGGTCATGGTCAAACTCTTTGGGAATGAAGATGCATCATCATTCAATCCTAAATCTGTCCACAGTAGTCTTTTCAAACGTGGTGATAGGTCATCAGTCCATGTTTTGCCAGTGGGGTCATCATAAGACATGATTGTTGTCCCATTAACTTTCCATCTGATGTAACCCCCATATTGATCGGTCACAAATACGAATTGGTCACGGTCAGCCTTTGGATACCTATTTCTGAAGTCATTGAGTAAGCCCATCTTCTATCCAGAATTTGGGTAGAAGAGTTCAAACTTTTAAGCCATTAGTTAAACGGGATCATCAAATCTTTTTTCAAGTGTCCAAAATGCTCTTCAAATATACGATCCATAGCATCATTAGCTTGTTTATCACACATGGCAGCATTTCCTAAGGATTTAATTTGCTCGGTAATTTCATGTTTATCAAATTCTGAATCTCTAACTTTCTCTGCAGCTATACGTTGAAATGCTTCGTTGGCTTGTTTATCATCCATGAAAGTACAAAGGAAAGATTTTAACTGCTCTATAGTTATATATTTTAGAACGTAACCCATTTCTTTGGTATCCATAGTACGTACAAAGGAATCATATAGTTCTGGAGTTGTTCTATTTTTTAGACCTTTTTTATCTGTAATAGTATGAAATAAATATTCACACTGTTCTGTAGTTAGATATTTTGGAGGTTCATTGACTTGTTTGTTAGCCATGATATATCCTTAGTATCATAAACTTTTAAGTCTATTTGGATTAGTATTTGTTATGCTCATAAATTATAGTTATGGTCTTCCTTTTAGTTCTTTGAGGATTTCTTCGCGTACTCTCTGCCTCAATACCACTGTGTCCTCTCCACTCATATTTTTTTGAGCTTTAGCCCTTATTTCAGCCTTGAGCTTTTCGAAGTTCTTGAGTTCTTCTATGATCAACGAGAATTGCTCATCAGAGATCTTATTGTCACGAAGGGCTTTGGAAACCAGATCTTCAATGGTGTTTATCTTGGATTTGGCCAGTGTAATGGTGTTTTGATGCTTCACAGCTTTCTTGGACAGATTCTTGGATATTTGTTGACACGCTATGGATGCGCACACAAATACGCCACTCACTACACCCAGTGGCACAGATGCGATGATTCCGACTCCACTAAGAGATGTGCCCAATCCACCAGCTGCCAAAACGCAAGACAATATACCACAGGTCGAGCTTGCATTCATTAATACACCCTTGGATCGGTTGTATTTTTTGAGTACTGTCTCATAGTGGCTTAATTCAGACTTTAGCTTGTTCAAAGCATCACAACATTGTTGAAGTCTGAATGATGGTCCATCAGTGGGGGTATGGGGAGGGGCAGTAGCCTCCAAGTTGGGATATATTCCTTTGTACTCACTCATGTTTAGTTACGGATCTCACGTATTTTTAAAATGTTATCTGAATCTCAAACTGAAGGTTATTGGAGACCCATTCAGATTCAATTTGTTCCATTCAATGTCGAGGATGCTAAGATCGAAGTGATTTACGGGGGTTTTAGATTTATGAACGGGAATGACTGGATAATCCTGTGATGGTATGTTGACAAGGAGTTGTGAGGGTGAGATCTTCACGGGTCCTGTAAATCGAGCATTGTTCATATAGGATGACTGATTATTCACTAGACTGCACATAAGTCTCAGGGGCTCCTTGATCTGGAGATTTATGGGGTATAACTTACCAGGAGTTATGACTTCAGGTAAACCTAGAGCAAATTGCAGTCCTCTCGTAAGTTTGATGTTGAAGTTCTTGTTGGAGTACAAATAGTCAACAGTATCAGTCTCAATGATCGATAGCTTGGCCTTATCCGTATCATTGAGAAATATCGCGTGTATACCACGCAGAGAGTATGTACCGGGTTGGATTATTATGATGGGTCGATTTTCCTCATTGAGTATGCCCTGGCGATCCTTGAAATTCACCAATCGTTTGGGTATATTACAACCCAGGAGTTGTATATCTCGAACCTTGTCCAGGGGAGGGTCCAAGTACACCCTGGTTTCAGACTCGTACATTGTTATGCTCAACATTTATATTAGCGACGCCTCTTTTTTAATTCGTCTACAAAGTACACTACAACAGCGAGGATCAATACCCAAGCGTTCTTACCCAGGAATGAAATGACCTCCCCAGCGGTCTTGAACAGGAAACTCACGATCGCCCCCACCATACCGGGCAATAACTCACCAAGTTTCTTACCGATGGTCTTCAGCCCATTCCCCACACCTTTGCCCAACCTGGATAGGCCTTTGGAAAGATTAGACACGATAACGCCAATGACCACACCAACGGCGCTCACAACGGCAAATACCGTGAAACCATATTTCTTGAAGATCGCTTTCACCCTATCTCGCAATGACATTCGCTCCTGGATTTGCTCATTCTCCCCTTCCAAGTTAGCTATCTCTTGCTCTTGTTCAACAATTTGTTCCTCGATGGTCTCTATTTGACTTACTTCTTCCGGGGTTTTCAATGCCTTATCTCGATGGAATCTTACCTTCTCCTTCAACTTACTAACGAACCCTTTTTTCTTGGTTATCTCATCATCATTGGCTTCCACAATTTCTTCCGCGCTTGGACCTAGATCTTTTGTAATTGTTTTGGGTAATCCTTTGTTCACATCACCATTCGCATCGAATGATTGATACCATACATTTCTGTTTGGATCTCTGCCAGTGATTTTAACAACGATTTTACCCCATTCATCGTATTTGAAAAGGAACTTGGCATTTGGGAATTTATCTACAATCTTAGTCCAGACTTCATCTTTGTTTTCTTCCATAGCCTCCATCTCTATATCTTCACGTGGTAATTGAATATACCCTGATTTACGTCTAGCACCCTTAGTCGTGGATGTTTCTAGGACTTCGTCTGGTGTTGGAGGCTGCCTACCAAGTAGCGGGGTATCTTCGAAATCATCAGGATCTTCTTGTTTATTTTCTTCCCCCAACCCGAAAGGATCGTTTTCATCAGGATCAGCAGTTGCCATATTTGATATCGAATATGGCAACTTCTAAGTTAGTTTATCACACCCACTTGCTAGCTATATATCCCAGGGCTAACATCCCACCGGAGACATATGCCATCTCACCCATTCTTTGGTCTCCATTCGGTATGTAATAGCCAGAGAATTTAAGAGGATTTCCCATTTGATTGTACAATTTCAGCGCTTCATCCGTCTTCGATATGTTCTCAGAGGCCTGATCAGCATCACTATTCCTCTTATTCATAAAGTCAATATATGCCAAGCGCTTCTCTTGGTACGCAGCGTAATCTTTTTGGTACTTCTCCATTGCTTTGTCATGCCTTTCCCTTTCGAGTTGTAGATCAGCGGATGATGAGCCACTTAGGGCCTTTGCTATATAATTCCCACCAATGAAGGCTGTTGCATTGAGGACTGCGCCTCCAAGCATGATCGCTATACTTGCCATTTATCAATCTATTGTAGGATTTCTTAATACATTTCATTCAATCGTGAAGTGCTCCAACTTGGGAGTGTTCTTCAAATGATCGAGTACAGCCATAACGAATCCTTTCTCGTCAAAGTATATTACGGACCCATTGTCATCTTTGGTTATGAAGTCTCTCAATATGGGTTCATCTTCTATATGATTACCCAACGCCACTTCGAATCTTGTACGATCAAATCTCACTGTACTCATTACTCAAAAGCTCTTTGGTAAGATCTTTTGATCTTCTAAATAAGTTTTGATGTTTATACTCACGTACAAAACGCCGACCCATTTACCATATTCATTGATATCGGACGATGGATCGCCAATGAACGATCCTTTTTCTTTCATGACCTTCTTAGCCACATAACCCACAACAGCAGCGATTCCCACTAGAACTGCAGAATCTGTAACAGTCTTTACAAGCTTGTTTTCTGACATTTTGTGTGTATTACATCAGCTCGTCATTTAAGCTATTTTCTCTGTTTGAGGGTCTTCTGACCTCATTCATGTCCCTGACAGGAGGTGGTCCGAAGGTTACAGAAGGTACGCGTAAATCGGCTATTCTGTCTTTGTATCTCGTGTATAATGAGTAAGCAGTTACCCCTATTATGGACCCGATTATTAACACATTCTCGAAGGATAGACTGGGTATCCAGGCATTGACATCCATGGAGGATCCTTCATTATCCTCTTTCTGATTATTTACCAATGCATCTTGCTGCTGCTGCTGCTGCTCCTTTTCTTTCTGACTATCTATCATTGCATCCCGTTGCTCTTTTTCCTTCAATGCCTCCTTAGCCTTCTTGTGGTACTCGGCCAGTTCCTTCCCGGCCTCCACCTTCTTGGGATCCTTTACTCTATCCTTGACATCGGGTTCCCTTGTGATCTGCTCAACAGTTTGCTCAGACATGTTTGTATCCCTGTTATCACTTAACTTTAACTCTCCTAATAGGATGTCTATTAGGAGATCTTTTTGAAACAACATCTACCAAAACCAACTACGTTTGTTATACAACCAACATAATCCAATTCCGACCATCGCACCTTTCAAATATGAAGATGCTACATTAACGAACTTCTCAAACTCTATTCTTTCCTCATCTCTACGTTCTTGTATTATTTCCCGACACTGTTCATCTATATTTTCTCTACAGTACTCTTCACAATATTCTTTCACAGTTGCTCTATCAATAACTCCTGTGTTAGCCATGTTTGTATCCATGTTATCACTTAGCTTTAACTCTCCTAATAGGGTGTCTATTAGGAGAAGTAAGTCTTAATTAATAATGTTCTATCACAATCTCATCTTCATCTTCTGATTCTTGTGTTGTAGCATTATTGGAAGGTAACATACGAAAACTAGTCATGCTGTTGTAATCACTTGGAGTGAAATTCATCTCAGAAACACGAAGACGGGCTGAGGCACCGTAACCGGTCTGCCCATGGGATCCCCAAAATATACCATCCCAATGGACAACAGGATGACCAAAACCGCTTACATACTTGTCGGGTTGCCACATGTATTCAAGTGGGTTAACGATTTCATCATCTGGACCGTATACACAAGTTCTGGATTGGATTTTGTCACCCTTACCCCAGGTCACAAACTTGAAATAGGCACGCTGTGGACTGCTTTTGTCCTTTGTCTTCTTACCCGTTTGTTGGTCTGTGATGTTTATGTAATCGTATATCGGCTTCACAGCAAAAGACCAATCATTTTCACTCTTGGCAGTCGTGTATGCATTGAAGGTTGCGGGTGGTACTGACCTCTCTGATTTTGGTTTGTTGCAAAACTTTTTGAGTGAGTTCAATGTGATCTTCATTACATTATCAAGTGCTTTTCGAGTCTTGATCTCTTCGTTTGTTGGGCAATCCATGGTATTAATCGATGTCATTGGGTATGAAATTTGGAACCCCTCCAAAGTCTCAAGTCTGCGACTGTCTTTGTCGGTTCCAAATGGCCACACCCCTGATATACCCGAAAAGAATTGCTTGGATAATTCAATGAAGATCGGTCGCTTCACACCGTTTGGACCTTTTACATAAACATCTGAACTAACCCATTGGTTTTGTACTTTACTTCTGCCTTTGGTGAAAGAGTTACTCTTGGGTTCAGAAACAACGATGGTGTTCCAGTCAAAATTAGAGTCAAGTGAAATGAAGATTGGTTCAGTCATGTTCAACACTTTACCTTTCGGTTATGACATAGTACATACCTATCTTTAAGACACTTAGTATGTCATATAATAAGAGGATCACAAATGGTTATTTAGTACTAAAGTTGTGTTGGGGCTTTGCCGCTTAGGTCTCTTAGTAGGTCATCTACTAAGAGGCTCACAATCGGTTCTTACATACCCCATAATCGCTCGGCTTCTCTCTTTTGCTCGTGATCGAAGCACCAATCCCACACGCGATCGGGGTGCCACGCTATAGGCATTAGTTCATCATACAGACGTTTGTAGAAGTTTGATTTATGGTAATGCTTGTGTGCATTCAACATTTTGATTGTAATGTGTGAGACTTCAGATTCCATATCTTTTGCAAACTCCTTTACCACAAAGCCAAACAGACCAGTACCTTCCAAACCCTCTTCCCCATCCCATTCCCCATTGTCCATTGCTCTGTAACTCTCCTCAGGGTCAATAGATTCATCAAATCGTCTATCGTAGATGTCCTTGTGCCTATAATTAAACATCAAATGAAATTTATCCCTCAAATCATATCTAAATCTCGCTCTCAAAACTCTCACAGTACGTGCGATCAGCGTATCTCCAGAGTCAGTATTATCATCATCATAATGGTCTACTTTTGATTGATATGGTTGTCGATCCATGACTAGGTTTTGCTTGAAATTAACTTCAAGTCTTGTGAAAGTAGGGTTGACTAACTCGAAGGCATTAACAATATCTGACCTTACTCTCTTGAAGAGCTTATCAAAGTCAGAGTCATTCTTACCATATATGGTAAATACGTGAAAATCAAGTTCGTTTTGTTGCATATTGTTGTTGTGCCTTCCCCATGGGACAACCAGTCTTGAAGACACTTTTCCTAGAATCCACTTTACTCCTCAAGTTGTGTTGGAGTGGTGCTTAAGTCTTGCTCAGGTTCTGTTGGGTCCTGCTCAAGTTCTGTTGGAGTGGTGCTTAAGTCCTGCTCAAGTTGTGTTGGAGTGGTGCTTAGGTCCTGCTCTCTTAACTTGAAGTGATTTGCAAATTTAATAAATGCCGAAAGTAATGCCGTGAGTCTTCCACCTTTGAGTACAACTGACCCGGATATATTTGAGATCTCCTTCATTATCAATTCATCGTTCTTACAATCTCTCACAAGAGCGTCTTTATCATCTATATTCCCATAATTTCTCAAACCATGATCCACAGCCTTAGCCATCAATTGAAAAGAAGAGTCCGCCAAGCCATCGGCAATCTTCTTGCCCGACACGACTTGGTACCTTTTGTAATACTTCTCCACATCCTTATCCGATAGTTTGGTTGTGTCAGAGAGGTCCATAACCACACCCGTGTATTCTTTTGTTGAACCCAAGCAAGCCAAGATTGAAAGAGATTCCCTCTTTGACTCCAAATCATTGATTGGTGATGGTGTTGTACCAACTGATGCTTCACCGTTCAATATCTCTTCAGGGTTAGCCATGTTTTACCCCAGATGCGGGTATCTCTAAGTATTTTTCAAAAGGGTGGCGCAGTGAAAAGCAAAGTCTAGCGTACTTTTCAGTCTCGAGTAGCTTCTTGTACCTCTTGCGTTTATTAACATCCAAAGCACCACCATATTCCTCGAATAACATTTTCATCGCGGTTTCAGACGGGTTGTAAAACGATACCACGCATGCGACATTCTCTCGGAATGGTTTCGAGATCGATGTGAGCTGTTGGGTGAGAACCCACACAGATATGCCAATGTGCCTCCCGGAAAAGGCCAGATTGATGAATTTGTTTGTCCGGTTCTTCAAATCTTTCGAAACAGCGCAATCGTCCAGTATTATGAGTGTGTTCTCACCCGAGAATAACGTTGAGCAAAGCGTTAGCAAATAGTCAATCTCGTCCTCATTACTAGAGTCTGGTGAGAGTACCCAAAATCTCTTGTCCCCTTTTGCAAAGCCTCTGTAAGTCTTGTTATGGATATAAGTGGGGCAAATCAAGACAATATAGTCGAACACGCCCCTAAAGTGTCCTCGAAGCTGGTCCACTATGTATTGAGTCTTTCCACAATTCGTAGGTCCAGTAATGATACAGTTGAATGGGATTTTGTCCACTAACTCATTCATAGTTTGATTATATCTAGTAGCTTATTTCTTTTAGATTTGAATTCATAATTGACATGGCAGCGTCAGCAACCACGAACATGTAGCAGGTAAGGACCCTGCTTCCTCTCTTCTCCCTGTTAATCTCGAGTCTTATGCCATCACGAGTACTAGTCAGCCCCAAACCGTTTCCATGAACATCATTGTCGGGGTAACTCCTCAGATCGATCCACAGAGCAAACTTGTTCGTATAGAAATCAGACTCCTTGATGGAATCATCGATACCAACTCGTTTAATTATAGCCTGCCATAAATCAGTTGGTATCATGCCTTTTGAATAAAGTTTGTTTGGTACTCCATCTTTGTCAATCTTGATCGATGTGATCTTTGGGTTTGCAAAACTCTCAGAGTCCCTAGCACCTGCTGCATATGGGGCTGTGAAAATACATAGTATCCCAGTCATGGACTTCCTGGGCACGTTAATATGCTCATTGATCACACCATCAGTATTCTCAGAGATTGGGAATGTTTTGTGAAGAAGTATCTTCTCATACAAGAAAACCTTTCCATTCTGGTACGATGCAATGGCTTGATTGGCTAATCGGTCACTTGATATGCAATGATACTCCAGCTCCATATTTGTTAATTTGTAATCAGGTGGTGTTTCAACGTTTGAATAAACGACGACATCAGAGACTGGAGCTAGAGTTATTTCAAATTTGAGTGGATGTGGTAAGGCTTTTGGATAGAAGACTCCATGATCTTTCAGTATCGTGTGGTCTAATGGTATTTCGTACCTGGTGTTATGGAGTGCACCTAGAGTATTTTCTGCTGCATTTGAGGTAACTTTGTCACCGGCATTGGTTCTGATTTTCCTTAAATTCTCGGATGATATGCCCTGTCTCAATTTGTTATTGCGATCAGTCTCTGACAAAAACAAATCGTGATAAGTCTTGAATAAATCAAACCTATCAAGGTCCTCTATGATTTCACCCCCGAATAGAACCCTGTATCGTGAAACGAGGTTCCTTCCCAAGTTGTTGACAAGTGTGTTGTTCTTGTGACCTGTTACACTCATATCGAAAGTGATGTACACGCTGCCAGGCACAATCACCAGGTTGTCGGTCAGTTTTGGTATTTCAATGTATAATGTCTCGCCAGGATTGGCTGATGAGGGATTTAGCGTGATCCGATTTAATGAGGCCTCTGCCCTCAAACCTTTACGCATCCTGGGAACACGATCAGTAACAAGAATGTCTGATATTCCAGCCATTTAAATGCACTGAATGTTGTTGTAAATGTCTAGTGACGATATTTTAAGTCGATTATACTACTCTACTGATGGATACTGGAAAGGATACTCAGCCATACCAAAGTTGGCGAGTGCGGCCAAAGTAACTGAAAGTGTTGCTAGAGATTGGTTGGAGAAACAAGCATTGTGGCAGATATATGTTCCTCCACCAAGGTATATACCCAGACCACATTGGGTCGTTGGCAAACCAAATCAAATTCATCAGGCGGACTTGCTGTTTCTTCCTCACGATACAGTGAGAAGAAAAACATACCGCTATGCGCTGGTTGTGATTGATATCGCTTCTAGGTACAAGGATGCTGAGGCACTGACCTCGAAAGATAGTGGTGAAGTGGCTAGGGCGTTTGAGAGGATTTATGCTCGGAAGCTAAAGTGGCCAAAGACATTAATGGTGGATCCCGGTAGAGAATTCATGGGCAATGTCACTCACTTGATGAATAAGCATCAAGTAGACGTACAGCGAAGTAAAGCTGGTAATCATCGAGCGCAGGCTTTTGTAGAGAGGGCTAATAGAACGATTGGTGAGAAATTATTTAGTCATCAATATGCACAAGAGATGGTGAGTGATGTTAGGTCTAGGGTTTGGGTGAAAAGGCTGCCCGCCATTATGAAGACTTTGAATTCTCAACCCACACGTATCACAGGTAAAGAGCCTGATGAAGCGTTGGAACTGAAAGAGATTGATGTTAAGCCTATGGAATACAAGAGAGCTGTGGGTTTGAATGAGAAGAGGTTGCCCCCGGGAGTCGAGGTTAGGTATTTGTATTCGCCCGGTGAAGATGAAGGTGGTGATAAACGAAGAGCCACTGATCCTGTATGGAGCCTTGAGGTTTATGATATAGCGAGAACTGTAATTTCACCTGATCAGCCAGTGGTGTATTATTTGGATGGAGTATCGAAGCGAGGATTTGTACGCGAGGAACTCCAAGTTGTTCCCGATGATACTGAATTACCACCTGCTAGAGTACTCAAGTGACATTGAGAGGTCAGCCATTTCGCGAACTGTCTTGATCAATGAAATGTACAAAATTTTAACTTTGCTGGCAAAGATCTTCTTTGTCATACCTATTTGATTTTTATACTCTTGGTTCATACATAAGTAAAAGAAGACAATACCCGCTGCAATTACACCGCTAGTACAGCGCTCAAGAATCTGTGATCTTGCTCTAAAGTACTTGGCAATGGACAAAATACGTCTTTGATGAGATTCATCAACTTCAGTAACTCTCATTATCCAGGGAATAAGTTTCTCTGGTGTAATGTAGTTGGTTCTCACCTCTGGGAATGTTTCCAAGTACATTTGTAAACCACATGTCATGGCTCTTTTCTTGAGTCCAAACAAATTTCTAATGTAATCTAACGTACGATATTCACCAAATTCTTGGTATGTATAAAACAAGCATGAAGCCACCAAAGACGTACGAATCTGACCGCGATTTTTACACTTAAACTTTAGAATTTCTTGATACTTGGCTTCTACGATATCGATCATCATAGAAGACACATTCAAGTCATGTCTCTCGAATACATTACGAACTCCCCTTAGTCTTGATCTGCGAAGATCACACCTACTAGCTGAAAAGTCGTACATCCATTCTCGTTTAGAGTAGTCCATCCGTTCTAGTTCAGTCTTACAGAGGCTACAAATAACAATCCCTGTCTTATCCCTATACACACTTTCATGCTTACAAACCTGTTCGTCCTCTTCATCAGCTTTCTTGAACATAGACTGAAAATGATCGACAAGGCTGTGATAATTTTCATCTGAATCGTAATCCATACCGACTTTGTCTAGTTGGATATATGAATAATTAAATCATTAAGTTTTTACCGAAATCAGAGTCCTAAAGTGACCATATGCATATGTGTGTATCCCATCCTCCCTTACCACCCTTTTGTCGTCTTCGCATAATAGTGCCACCTTGTTCACAGTCTCTGTGTATACGTCGTGCATGTCACTCCTGATGATATTCATCGTCCTCCTCTGTAATTTTTGATTGAAGAGGCAATCCTTGTAATCTTTGAAGCTTATGCTCTTTTTCACTACAGCCTTTTTCACACCCTTACACTTCTTTTCCTCCTTTCCCTCATCCATCATGTATGAATATAGTTTGGCCCTGAGACCTACGAATTCTGTGATCTGTTGGCCACCCGCTTCATCCTTGAACATGCCCCCGACTTTCTTGTTCACGCCCACCTCAATGCCGGATGGATGATCTTCAGGGTAGTTGCTGGTGTCGAACCTGTCTCTCACATCTGGACTAATGTCCTTGTAGAAGTCATCCGTCTCCACCTCGTATGCCAGTGAATCTGTGTCTGTAAATAACAACTTGGCCTTGTCACCGTACTTGGGCTTAATGTAGTTGTAGTGGAAGTCGTACATTATCGTCTTGCTTATTTCCAGGACTGAAAAGCCTAGGTAAATGGGTTTGTCCAACACCAACTTTGTCTTTTTCATTTGTACTGCAACTAGATTCTCACAAAAGATCGTGCTGTGGTGGTAATTCGGCTTCGATACCAACTTCTTAGCTTTTGACTCTTCAGTGACCAAACGAACGTCCACCCTGTTCCTTACGTTCTCCATAGTTTTCCCAAAGACTGAGTTGTTCATCAACTTGAAAAAGTCCTTCTCGAAGTCGTTTGTTGCTTTGGTCCTTAGTTCGGTATTCAGGTCGATATAGGGCTTCAGCCACGCGGACTCTTTGAATGTGATACCCCTATATATCTTGTAGACTTTCAACCCGAGACTCAAATACTGTTTCAGGGTCTCGTGGTGAATAATGTATTTTTGTTTGTTCCTTAGGTTTGGAATTAGCTTATCCACACCATTTACAGTAACTCTCTCTGGTGCTAATGGATAGTCATTATGCAGTTTGTGAAGGTGCTTTGGGTACATTAGATTAACCTCTAGTATGCATGGTAGATCTTATCACTTCAATACAAGCTCTTCTTCAGTCAACCATCGAAAGTCATGTGTTGGTAAGTGTTTACTCATTGCACATCCGTACAAACCGTTTGCATCCATGTATGTGATGTACTTTGTTGGTAATGATGGGTCATAATCTTTCATGTATGGATTGTTGGCTTTACCATATCTAGTTGAGATCATAGAGATACCCCCTCGAATGCCCTCCTCAACCATGAGAAGCATGTCAGGGTCATTCAAAAGTTCCAAACTCACATTGGTCATTTTCAGGGCCGCGTCCCGCGCCAATCCAGGTGCAGTGTAGTACCAAGCTGGATCCAAGTCGTAGTTCTTCCTACAAACATCTCTGAAGTTCTCGAAGACATCAGCCAACAACAAGACATCCATCTCAAGGTAAAGGTCGTGATATTCCCTGAAGCTCTCAATCCCAAAGGCTTTCCACACGTTTTGAGCTTGCTGGTAATCCTCATCCGATATTTCAGCATTGTAGAGCTTCGAGTAGAACTCATCCTTTGGTGGGAGATGAGTTTCACTGAGCTTATCAAACCCATCAAACCAATCGTACGGAAATACCCCCTTCCTAGTGAGTAACTGCAAGTCTGTGCCATCTTCCATCACCCTTTCAAACCAACTCTTTACATTCACAAGAGAAGATTGTGGTAGGTTGTCAACCAACCTTCTGAGGCCCGCTGCCATAAACCTAAAGCTATCAATGAACCTAATTCCCCGTTTAATTTCAACCGTTTTCCCTTTCTTGTTCTTGTAAGAGTCGACAACAATCTCTTTCGTGAAGGAAATGTATTTTTCATCGTTGATTGGTATGCAATCCAGCTTACCTTTCGATTCCCCTATGTTCCTGACAAATAAATGACCATCATATCCGGATAAGTTATGGAATATAACTGGTATGAATTTAGGCACCTTGTAATTCAAGTTGCACTCTTGGTGTGCGGCGCCTCTATAATTTCCACTAAGATGACAATGGTCTAATACCTTGTCATGGCCAAGCATCGATCCGCAGATGTGACAGTGTGTGGCATTTACATAGGCTATTTTCTCATCCTCGCTAACATGAGGATTTTTGGGTAGCTTGAACCTATCATAGACTTGTTTGATATCCGACTCCAAGCTATCCATAAACATCTTGGGTACATCTTCATATGGTGATTCAGCTGTGTGCCTTACAAGTTTGGGTTCGAATATAGCGTTATCAAAGCACTTGATCAGGTAACAGAAACCTAATGGTTTATGCTTTTGATATCTATTGGTAAAGCTCCTACTCTCATCTTGATAACAACTCGTATATATCTTTTCAGTGTAGCGCTCAAAATCTGCATACACAACAAACGGTATCTCCATCTTCCTGTTGCGATTTTTGAAACCGAAGAACTTCGGGCTTCCATCTTCGTTCATAGGTACTGTCGTCTTGACTGCTTGATGATTGCTGCAAAACTCTAGATGCTTGTCCAGGGAGGATTGTTTATTGAATGGGTTAAGACATCTGTGGCAAAAGTATTTTCTACCATCGTGTTTATCGATTTGTGATGACAAAAGCCTACTCAAGTTCTTAATCCAACAGTAGTGATTCGTTTCATCTTTGTGTAACAAAAGTAAGTTTACCACTGTCACCTCTCGCCGTTTACTGATTCTCAAAACGTTTACCCCAGACTCATATCCATATACGTTAATGGCGTAAGGATTTTGCTTCTCAAACTTGGCAATGTCCTTTAGTGTAACAGGGAACTCCATCCCCGTCCAGTCAAACTTCTCAGAGTTCTCTCTCATCTCAGCATTCAGTCTTTCACCGTGATTCTCTTTGGGAAATACAGCATATGTCACCGCCCACTTGAAACACTCATTGTCATTCTCATTCTTGACATTGATTATAGCCTTCTTATCAGCCAGAACCTTTGGTAGGGGTATGTAAGAAGTTCCAGATACAGGCTCAAATGGATTAACGTGTATATCAAAGTACTCAACTCGATCAAATTGCCATCAAGACTGTTCACCTTCAAATTTCGCAACCTTTTCAAGTTGTAATTCAGTCATTGCATCGAATAAGTTAGATAGGTCAGTTGAATCCGTTACTATCTCAAGGTTAGTATGAAAGTACCCCTCAGTCTGTTCAACATTACCCGTAGCAAGATTCTCTTTTATGAATGTGCAAGTGAGTACAAACTTCACCTTGATGGGTTTTCTTCTAGTATAAAGTAACTCCAAAACCTTTGGTTTTATTTTCTTGATGAACTCTCGAGGACCGTACCCCTTCTTACCATCGATCCGATAGGTCTTGAAGAACCCTTTCAGTGCCCTTTCCTTTTCTTTTACACTGAACGGCTCCATGCAGCCCAGATTCTCCTTACTTCCTCCTTCAACTTCCTGATTTTTTCGCTCGCAGGCTTTTTGATTCTCTTTGGAACATAATTCAAAATCCAATTCGCAAACTTATTTATTTTCTTTTGTAATCTTTTTTTATACTCCGAAACAAGTATTCTATGCCGACGACTAGGGCCACTTGGAGGTACGTATTTAGTAGGCCTAAGAATCGGGACACTTATTTCTGGGACAGGCTCATCGAGAATATGGGTTGATCCCCCACTACCACTACTACCACTAGGTACCTCCTCAGGCATCCCCAGCGCCTCCAGTAACTCTCCCCGGCGCATCTTATAATATTTGGCTATCTTGCGCTCCTTGGCAATGGCGCGGAGCTCTTTGACAGTTTGATGTTGATTTGGCATGATGAGTGTTTGGATGTACAGTGTCATTCCTTTAAGATGATATGGATGACTTTTGGATCCTGCACGCGTGCAGGATTTTTTGTGTGTTTTGTCTTGAAGTGCTGGCCTAGAACTGTCACTTTCCTACTACTGTGTTCATTCGAATCAACATATAGCCCCTTCCAATTGTCTTCTTAATAAAAGTTTAATCAAAGCTACAGTGTATATAGTATGTGTGAGTGAAGTAAAGGAAGGCACTGTTGTACTCACCACGAATTGAGCGCTTTTGAATGATTCCCAGATAAATCTTGATCGTGTTTTTCCAAAGTACTTGTTAATTTATACGGCTTTGCTTCTCACCAAGCCATTGAAAACGTTTGATTTAATCCACGTACCATACGTGCAAGTTGATGTCGTCCCTTGTTCAAAAGCGCGCGAACTGCATCGGTAATGCATCCATGTTAGGCCCACCAAGCGTCCCGAACAGCTAATTTACATAAAGTTCCTTAACAATCGAAAAATTAAACGAGACTTACCTGTAAGGTGAAGTTTGATTGAGATTCTACCGAGTTACAACAGTGCCAAGGGATTACATGAGATAGCAAGCGCATGCGTCAACTCAGGTTTTGAAGGACTGAATGTGGCTGGTAGACATTACAAGAGAGAAACCCCCGTAAGTCCAGTAGGGCTGGGAGGGAGGGCATGTAATCCCTTGGCACTGTTGTAACTCGGTAGAATCTCAATCAAACTTCACCTTACAGGTAAGTCTCGTTTAATTTTTCGATTCCACCTCGTTACCAGTGCCTTCGGGCTTACATGAGATTTCGCAGCAACAGACACATGAAGTCAAGTGCTACAGAACAAAACAGGTTTATTACCAAGTGCCACCTTTAGCAAAACTTTGCCTCCCATAACATCATCAGTTACAGAACATACACAGGTTCATTACAAAATGCACCTGAGACAAAAACTACACCTCTTGGAAACTTTCCTAGATTCTAGTCAGAGTGAATAGGCTTATGACAAAGTACCCCGTTTGCAAATTCTGACTTCTGTAAAATAGGCTTATCATAGAACCGAGCAAACGTTACAGCAGATGCCCAGCCAGCTGTATTTAGGATTTCATGCAGACTTACAGCATTTCTCTTCGCAGCAGACGTAGATGCTTGTCTTGTGCTATGAGGCTTGAATTGTTTGGTATCAATGCCTGCGCTATCTAATGAAATGTTTACCCATCTGCTAATGGTGTCTCTGCTCACTCTCTTGTGAGGTTTGACAAAACTTACAAGAAGGTACGACTCTGTGCCTCTAATGGTCTGAGTCCTACTTAAATACTCCTTAAGGTGTGTAAATACACACAAACGTTTATCCTTGTGGTAAGCTTTAAGAGTAATGACAGGGTTTGGGTTCCCTGGTCGACTTTGCTTAAGATGTTCCGTAATGGTAAACGCATAGGAATCATAGCATTCACTCATATTGTGCAAGTCTAAGAGGTGAATGGTTTGGCCTCTTTGGCCAGTAACTAATAACAGTAACATAACCAATTTCAAAGTAAGTTCCTTTAAAGAGAGTTCCCTGGTTGAAGGCATTTGCTGGAAGTGTGTTAAAACAGTGTTCATATCCCAAAAGGTAGAGTACCTTGGTTGTGGTTGTCTCTTCTGAAAGATCCCTTTCATCAGTTTGGAGACCAGAGGGTGCTTGCCAAATGTAGTGCCATCAGGTAATGAGAGCAAGGAGGAAAGAGCACTCCTAGCTGTGTTAACTGCAGTGTATGACAAACCCTTTTTGTACAACTTGGTGAGAAAGTCTAAAACTGTTCCTACAGGTGGACAAAGCGAATCACATTTTTGTTTGTTACAAAACTCAGTCCACTGTAGGATATAGGTACCATACTGCTTCCTGGTTCCAGGCCTCCAGGAGGACATGATGAGTTTACAAGATTCCTCTGAAATGCCTGTGCTTTTGAGGGAATTCCAGACAGCTGACATGCCACCATAGTCAATCGTCTCCTCAGAGGATGAAGCTTTTTTGAGTGAGGTAGTGTCAGCAGATCCTGAACATTTGGTAGTACTAAGGGGGTTGCAATTAACATTCTGAGTAACTGTGGCCACCACACCTGAGTCGGCCATAGAGGTACAATGAGAATTCCCTGCAAAGCTTGGTCTTGCATAATCTTCTGGAGGCATCTATGGATTTGGCAAAATGGAGGAAATTTAAAATTTAATCTCCCCCAATCAATGGTAAAAGCATCAACAAAGCAGGACTCGGGGTCTGGTTTCCATGAAACAAATCTAGGTAACTGGATGTTAAGTCTAGAAGCAAACAAGTCAATTTCAGGTGAGCCCCATTTACTGGCAATTTGGGAAAAACAGACTTCTTTAAAGTCCATTCAGTTCTGTTATTAAATATTCTTGACTCCCTGTCGGCTTCACAGTTCTCCACCCCAGCTATATGAGCTGCTGTGATCCAAATGCTCTTCGGTTTGCAAAAGCACCAAATTGCATTAGCAATGTCATTACAGCTGGGAGACTTTGTTCCTCCCATGGCATTAATATAATGCACAGCTGTGGAATTGTCAGACAACACCTTTACATGTTTGTTTTCCAAAAGGTCATCAAATGCCTTAATTGCAAACTGTACAGCTGTTAACTCCAGTTCATTTATGTGTAGTTGAGTCTCAGTAGAGGACCATAAACCCTGGGATGTGTTGTTAGCAAAATGCACTCCCCAACCAGTTTTAGATGCATCAGTTTCAATTTCATCCTCTGGGTTACCGTGAGATATTGGGTTAAAAGCTTGATCTACATTATTGATCCACCATGAAAGTTCTGAAAGTGCATGAGGTGAGAGGGAAAGAACAGCATCAAAATTGCCATTGCTAGGTTTTAGAGCAAGGTTCTTTTCAATTTCAAGCTGTCGGTAGTGAAGGCTGCCAAACTGTACCCCAGGCAGGCTCGAGACTAGTACTCCAATAGCCTGTGCTACGTCCACAACCTTCACCTCACTTTTATTTACGATTTGTGTACAGATTGACTTGACCTTGGCCTTTTTCGCAGGTGTCAGGGTTATGACCATGTTTACTGAATCAAGCACAAAGCCTAAAAATGTGATGTACTGGACAGGTTGCATGACTGATTTTTCATGATTGATTTCAAATCCAAGATCAGTAAAGAGGCCTGCTGTATCAGAAACATTCAGTGCACACTCCTCATAGTCCCTACCCTGGAGATAAGAATCATCTATGTAGCCCACATTTAAATGGCCTTGTTGCCTCAGGGCAGAGTACACTGGCTTTAGCAGTTTTGTGAAATATCTGGGGGCTGATGATAGCCCATTTGGCATACAAGTATACTGAAACAATGTTCCCTGCCAATTAAACCTTAAAAATGTCCGGTGCTCGAGGGCAATTGGGACACTGTAATAAGCATCCTTAAGGTCTATAGAAGCCATATAACATTCTTGAGTCATAAGCCTCACAGCAGACCACAGAGTGTCCATTTTAAAATGATGGTATTCAATGTGTTTGTTAAGGCCTTTTAAATTAAGAATCATTCTATATTTCCCACTCTTCTTCTTCCTCACAAAAATAGTTGAGATGAATTCCCCTGGCGAGTGAGTGGCATATTCAACAACTCCTAACTGTAAAAGACTACTAATTTCTGCAGTGATAATTGCCTGTTCTGCTGAATTAAATGTGATTTCAGGTCTAAGCCAGGTTTGACCTGGGTCTGTATTGATTTCCAAGTGGCAGTGCTGCACAATATCCAGGATGTTAGGGTCTGTTGTAATCTTATGCCATGCTGGTACAAAATATTGTATCCTGCCTGCAAATTTATGTTCAGGCAAACTAACCTGCAATGTATTCAGTCTGTCTTTGTCTTCTTCCCCTCCAACTTCCTGGGTGGAAGGGGGCGTTGGTAGTTTTTTGGCTTGGTGAAAGCGTAGTTATTAGATGGGTATGGACGTTTCCCATAAGCATGGCGACCCCGGTCTCGTCTCCCTGGTCGATAACCTGAACGTCGGGGGTGATTGTCGGTGGTCAGTTTGGATGTTAACCTGTTTGTGTCTGCAATATCTTTTACAGCCTTAGGCAAATCATCTCCAAACAGTTCTGCTGTGACAGGGTTGGATGGGGCACATAGGTACCTATAATTGGCATTTAGCTGTGGCCTAAGGAGCTCCCTTCTCCTGAAGTTTAGTTCTTGATTTGCATTAGCAAACAAGAGGATAGCATCCATCAGTTTGTTTATGGTCTCTTCCTGATCATTAGATGTATCATCTGCTTCTGACACTGGTATCAGTTTGTTCACAACAGATAAAATCACTGTCATTCCTTTTATAAGGCTCTTTTGCACCTTTTGAACTTTGAGGTCCATTGATCTGGCTGTTTCATCCAAGTTATTCCAGACTCCCTGATTCACTTTTGTCTCGGCAAGGGTGGGACAGTTTTCTGGGGTTTCATAAAGCTTTTTCAGCTCAGTCAGCTTCTCTTCATTGAGTTTGTCTCTCATAAGCTTGTTAACTAGGTTAGCAAGCTGTGTGTTAATTGCTGGTCCAGCATTTTCTGTGAGCTGGAGATTTTTTGCCAGCCTGTCAATTATTACACTCTGCGGTGCATTCGCCTCAGCTTTGTGAGGAATTTCGTCGTCGGATTTGTTAGACTTTTTCTTTTTAGTTGGAGGTTCTTCATCACTTTCAGTCGCGAGCGACACATTATCCTCATCCACCGACGCGTCGTCTTCCCGAAAGTTTGCACTTAACATATTGCCAAGATCATTAAAACCCGATTCCATCGCTTGGAATATATATTGGAATATACATATTGGAGTATAATATATATATATATTAAATTTATTATCGGATCCATTACGTCGCAAGCAAAATAACATTGATATCACGATTTATCACTAGGGGAAGGCATCATCGATTTCTCAACTCCTAGGTTACATCCCATGAAAACGTACAAAAAACAAACATGATAAAAACAATGAACGTACACGTGCCAATATTCCCTGCGAATACAATATTTAGATATATAGCCGATGTACATCTAATTGCAATAACGTTCTCCTATAAATCAAGAAAAATAAAAAGAGCAAACTAGAAATTATAAGATTAATGCTAATAGTAGCTTAAGTAATATTAAAATAATATCAAACGTAGTTGTAAATGGAATATTGTAATCTGTAATCTACCAAATTAAAAATAAAGGTTCGCAGTATTTATGCATCTATCAATGTTAAGCCGGTGGGGGGAGAGTCAGGGCATGGGGTTAGGATTTGCCATTTTTAAAAAATTTGCCGTCAAATTCCCTGCCCATGGGTAACTTGGGGTAAATGAGGGTTAACGGGGTGAAACGTGGGTAACTTGGGTAAATGAGTTTTAATCGGTTAAACGTGGGAAACTTGGGGTAAAAGAGAGTAAACACGGTAAAACGTGGGAAAATTGTGATACATGAGGGTAAACAGGGTAAAACATGGGTAACTTGGGGTTAATGAGGGTTAACGGGGTGAAACGTGGGTAACTTAGGCAAAGAATTTGTAACAGGGTGAAACGTGGGCAACCTGGGGTAAATGAGGGTAAACAGGCTAAAACGTGGGTAACTTAGGGTAAATCAGGGTTAATGGGGTTACACGTGGGCAACATGGGGTAAGTGAGGGTAAAGAGGGTGAAACGTGGGTAACTTGGGGTAAATGAGGGTAAACAGGGTGAAACGTGGGTAACTTGGGGTAAATGAGAGTAAACAGGGTTAAACGTGAGTAACGCTGGGTAAATGAGGGTAAACAGGGTAAAACGGGGGCAACATGGGGTAAGTGAGGGTAAACAGGGTGAAACGTGGGTAACGTGGAGTTAATGAGGGTAAACAGGGTGAGACGAGGGTAACTTGGGGTAAATGAGGGTAAACAGGGTGAAACGTGGTTAACTTGGGGTAAATGAGGGTAAACTGTGTTAAACGGGGGTAACTTGGGGTAAATGAGGGTAAACAGGGTGAAACGTGGTTAACTTGGGGTAAATGAGGGTAAACTGTGTTAAACGGGGGTAACTTGGGGTAAATGAGGGTAAACAGGGTTAATCGTGGGCAACTTTGGCTAATTGAGGCTAAACAGGTTTAAACGTGGGTAACTTGGGGTAAGTGAGCGTAAACAGGGTAAAACGGGGGGAGGGTGGAGTTAATGAAGGTAAACAGGGTAAAACGTGGGCAACTTGGGGTAAATGAGGGTAAACAGGGTAAAACGGGGGCAACATGGGGTAACTGAGGGTAAACAGGGTTAAACGTGCGCAACTTCGGGTAAGTGAGGGTAAACAGGGTAAAACGTGGGCAACTTCGGGTAAATGAGGGTAAACCGGGTTAAACGTGGGCAATTTGGGGTAAATGAGGGTAAACAGGGTAAAACGTGGGCAACATGGGGTAACTGAGGGTAAACAGGGTTAAACGTGCGCAACTTCGGGTAAGTGAGGGTAAACAGGGTAAAACGTGGGCAACTTCGGGTAAATGAGGGTAAACCGGGTTAAACGTGGGCAATTTGGGGTAAATGAGGGTAAACCGGGTTAAACGTGGGCAACTTGGGGTAAATGAGGGTAAACCGGGTTAAACGTGGGCAATTTGGGGTAAATGAGGGTAAACCGGGTTAAACGTCGGTAAGCTGGAGTAAATGAGAGTAAACAGGGTTAAACGTAGGTAACTTGGGGTAATTGAGTGTAAACAGGGTAAAACGTGGGTAACTCTGGGTAAATGAGGGTAAACAGGGTGAAACGTGGGCAACTTGGGGTAAATGAGGGTAAACAGGGTTAAAAGTGTGTAACTTGGGGTAAATGAGGGTAAACAGGGTGAAACGTGGGTAACTTCGATTGTCAAGGAACTTCATGTAAATTAGCTGTTCGGGACGCTTGGTGGGCCTAACATGGATGCATTACCACTGCATCACAATAACCAATCGCAATTTTCAAATTTAACCGCTTGAGCTTGGCGCAGAACCGGAAGTCACTTGAGAATTTGCATGTTCTGATTGGTTTAGCAGACATTCATCTCGTTCCAGGGCCTTGACGGCAGTCTTATCTTAATATGGCGGACGAGTGGCCGCGAGTGGGTATTAGCTCTTGCTTCAGAAGGAACTATCCTAGTCAAAATAATTCCTTAATTCATGGGATTTCCGAAAAGACGGATTTCATTTATGTGCTCTTTTGGTCTCCCAAGTTTATAAAGTGAGTACAAACAACCTGTTTAGAATATCAGCTTCGAGTCGTGCGGTGCCTGAATTTTGTTAGCGATCGACCTGGTGGAGAAAAAATTATGAACTCCAGCCTCAGCTGACGCAGACTACAGCAGTACACATAATTGAAAAAAGAAGCCTAGACATCGAAATTGTTCAAGAAACCAAACAGGGCTGTTACAGTATGAAAAACTGCAGATTCAACAATATTTAATCCTGATGAACATGTATTACCATGGAAGGTCCTTTTCCGTTTATCCTTTTACAAAATTACACAGCAAGAGTCTGCAGGCAAACGTTTTTAACTTAAGAATATTTAGTTTTTTTTATGTTGGACTTAATATGAAATATTACTTGGACAGATCACGTTTCTGAACAGTGACTGTCTAATAAATAGTTTACTTAAAGTATACTTTTAGTTCGACAGTTAGTGCTCAGACCATTTTAACTTAGTTTGAAGTACACTTGAAGTGTACCTTCACGTTTTAAGTATCAATGAAGTACATTGGGCATATACTTTATTTATACTTTTCTCATCAAAGTATAAATGAAGTGTACTCCAATTGTACGTTTTTATCTGAGAAGTACATACTGAGTTCCTGCAAGGGTGATTGTCTGTGACCTATGTTTTTGGTATGCCATTTTCCTCTATCATTTCTCCTCCAAAAAATTACATATTTCGTAGGTATGTCTTAAGTTATGTTTTGGATATGTCTTACAATTGGAAATGTTCAAGTACTTTTTGGGTATGTTTTTAAGCTATGTTTAAGGTATGTTTTGGAAAATGACATACCAAAAACATACAAAAAAATTGTGTTGGTAGCCTCAGATAACTGAACTTCACTTTTATATCCAGTACATAGGAATTGCATAGCTTATATATAGATGCTGCCTCCCTTTGCTCATTTGTCACATAGTAAAAACATAATATATATGGTAACTATATTAAGTGCATAGGAAATAAATAGTTTATGTAAAAGCTATGTGCCTCTAAACTGGTGATTTTTCTTTTGAGCATTCTATGCAAATGCTATGTCAATTTGTCACATAGTAAGTACATAGCATGAATTTACTTTCACAATTCAGGGCATTGAACATAAACTGAGCTATGTAAAATCTAAGCATATGTTACATAGTTCATACATAAAACATATGCAGCAAGGAAATGCAGGACTGCCGACTACATAGAAAATACATAGCTATTTAAAAACCATGTTATGATTTTAGATAGTATTGACATAGCTATGTAGAGACTAGGTGATTTTCGTATAGCATTAACATAGCTTTAATATATGATTTACATACCCTGGACTATGTAGCATCCCTTTACTCATTTTTCACATAGTAAAAATATAGCATAGTGGTAACTATATTAAGTCCATAGGAAATAAATAGTTTATGTAAAAGCTATGTGCCTCTTAACTGGTGATTTTTCTTTTGAGCATTCTATGTAAATGCTATGTAAATTTGTCACATAGTAAGTACATAGCTATCTAAAAACTATGTTATGATTTTAGATAGTATTGACATAGCTATGTAGAGACTATGTGATTTTCATATAGCCTTAACATAGCTTTAATATATGCTTTACATACCCTGGACTATGTAGTGAAGCATGCTACCTAGTAAATACATAGGTAGATTTGAGCAACACATAGTTAAAAAATAGTGCAACATAGTAAAAACATAGCATCAACATAGGTTTGGCATATGTCTGATTCTACAAGGGCAATGAGCGCGTGCTTTAGTTTCAATACTAGAGGTAGTGGTGATGAGCTTAAATGTAATACAGTATTCAAAGGACGTAAAAGAAAGGAATCACCATCCGACTACTACTGGAAAAAGGGTGATAGTAAGGTAAATGCCCACATTGTTATCCGTTGGGAGGATGTATACTTTGGCTCGCATGGAACTACCGAATATGTAGCATCTGCACGCTTTGTCGTGTCAGAGATCAAACTCAGTAAAGCGAAGGCTCGTGAGTTTGAAGAAGAGAGTTTTCTTAGTGATAGTTATGAGGATGATGAGGAGGAGGATGATAAGGAGGAGGATGAAAACATGTTTGAAACATCTGAAGGTGTTCATACGATACTAGAGGAGATAGAGAATAAGAAGAAACCCCCGGTGCCAGCTAAGCGTACAAAGAAATAAATCACTTTTACTATTCCTAATGGGGTGGTTGGTTTTTTGGTAAATGATAAAAAACTCATAACAGAACACCTATTAGGAGATTTAAAGATTAGACCCAGGGTTACCTATAACATGTCTGAGGGAAACACTGAGCAAATCACAAAGGAGCCCGTTAACAAAGTCAAAATAAAGGACCCTAATAGAGTGAAAGCTGGAAAGAAGTTATCAGCTGACAATAAGAAGGCTAGGGAAGCTTTAAAGCGAGAGGAGGAGAGAGAGGCTAAGGCCCGCCAAGAGGAGAAGGAGAAGCATGAGGGCGCTTCTATGGATGTAAATGCCTGGATCCCTAGTTTATCCTTCCAGAATGTGTTAACACTCGGGTCAGTTGGATTCGCTGCCTATGCCTTATTCACGAGTTATAAGAATAAGATAGCTGACTTGCGTGTACCGACTCGCACCTTCAATCCCCCTCCCGTCAAAAACATTGATGAGAGCATGAGGGCAGCTGACCAAGAAATTAATTTAAAAGATGGGTGGATGTAATCCATAAAATGGCTGAGAACAAGCTCGTAAAGACTGTTACTGACTCTGCAGTACTCGTGGGGCTCGCCGCCGCTGTGGGCTATGTGGGCAAAAAGGCCCTGAGAGAATCGTTCATTGGCGATCCATCGTCCAGTATCATGAATTATGGTAAATGGGTCGCTGTTTTGGCGGCAAGCATGTATCTCAAAACTTATTTAGAGGACCAGAAGATACTACCCAGTAACTAATGGCGAGTATAGCGATCATGCTTGGTGGGGCATTACTCAATGCAACAGCCTTCATTGGTGGGAATTATATAGCAAAGGCCCTCAGTGGGTCATCATCCACTGATCTCCAACTCGAAAGGGAGAGGCATGACAAAGCATTGGAGAAATACCAGAAAGATTATGCTGAGTACCAGGAAAAGAGGCTGGCTTATATTGACTTTATGAATAAGAGGAAGGGTGATGCGAACCAGGCCTCTGAGAACATATCAAAGACGGATGAAGCGCTGAAATTGTACAGTTAAATGGGCAATCCTCCCAAGTTCTCTGACTATTACCGACCGAATGGAGACCAAAGAATGGGGGAGATGGCTTATGTCTCCGGTGGGATGTTAGCCTTGGGATATATCACGAGCAAGTGGCTGTGATAAACTAACTTAGAAACTTCCATATTGGACTTCAAATATGGAAATTGATCCTGAGCTCGATCCGACTAAATTAAATGAACCAGGGGCCACTGGTGGTGATGATGGGGATAAAACGTTATATATGACTCCAATAATCAAAGAAACGTCCATCACTCGTGTTGACCCTGTTATGGATAAGGAGACGTCATTCATTGAGAATACTGATGACACCAGTCCCTTGATACAAAGGGAAAGGGACCAAGAGTATGCTTGGGATAAAATTAAAAGTGCATTTCCCAAAGTTAATATTGCAAAGTCCAAATTCACTGCTACCACAGATTACTTAGGGAGGGTGGTTGTGCGATTGAAAAGGGCTAATTCCAGACCATACGTATTCTTCAAAGATGATGGTGAGGTAAATGATGAGTTTATGAACCTGAAGGGTATACGAGACACTCTCGGCCCAAGCGCAATCGAGGTTGTGGAAGCTAATGATGGTCAAATAGCGGAGAAAAAGGGGGCCCTCACCAAACTTAAGGAGAAGCTAAGATTCCATCGAGACAAGCCACTGAAAACCCCAGAGGAAGAAAGGCAAATAGAGGATCTCGAAAGACAAGTTGACGAACAGGAGCGAGAGATAGGTAGCCTGGAGGAGGAGAATGAGCAAATGCAGGAACGAATGTCATTCGAGAGCGGGTGAAAGCCATCTTCAAGAAATATGGATTCACAGCATTTGCCGTTGTGAGTGCCATTAGTGTGGTCATTAGCGTTATCGTGACTAATTTCTCCAAAGGGATCTCAAAATTGGGGAAAGGCGTTGGGGATGGGCTGAAGACAATCGGTAAGAAGCTGGGTGAGATATTGCCTGGAATGGTGGGAGCGATCGTGAGCTTTCTGTTCAAGACTGCCGGAGAGGTCGTTTCATTCCTGGGTAAGAACGCTTGGCTATTGATAGTCGCGGTTGTAGTGTATTTTGTAGAGCAATTAAAGAAGAAGAATCTTTGAATGTAAATGTGGAGCTATTGCGTCAAAGAGAGAAAGGAGACTGAATGCGTGCCTGGTAGTGAAATATACACCAAAACCTGAAGTGCAAATGTGCCAGCTGTGGGATAACCAAGGCTCGGTTCCTCTCAGAGGCTGAGTATAAAAATTTAAAGAGGACCAAGGGATAATCCAAAAATGTTGAGCGTTACAATGTACGATTCTGAAACGAGGGTGTATTTGGATCCTCCCCTGGACAAGATTCGGGAGATACAACTCCTAGATTGCAGGATACCCAAACAATTGGTGAATTTCAAAGATCGTCAGGGTTTAATCAAGGATGATAATCGACCATTCATAATAATCGAGCCCGGTACATATTCATTGCGCAGTATCCAATAGATCTTTCTAAATGATACGGAGAACGCCAAGCTCTCAATCATTGAGACTGATACTGCTGATTATCTGTATTCCAATAAGAATTATAAGATTAAGCTTTCCAGAGGGCTGCAACGTGGGCTCGGGGTGCCTGAAATCATAAAATCTGGCAAATTATACCCCATAAATGTCCAGATCAAAGAGCCCCTGGGACTTACGTGTAGTCTAGTGGATAATCAATCGTCCTATATGAATAATGCTCGATTTCTAGGACCCGTGAAGATCTCCCCCTCATACCTCCTTGCCAACATACCCTCTCAGAATTATGCGGTCATCCCAACTCAGAAATTGAAAACTCCCATAAATCACTTCGATCTGAGCATTCTCGACAGTGAATGGAAAAAATTGGATCTGAAGGGGTCTCCCATCACCGTCAGTTTAAGATTCAAATAACATTTTAAAAGTACGTGAAAATCGTAACTAAACATGGATGAGTATAACAGAATCTATCCCAACTTGCCTCCAACGGCGCCTCCTACTGATGGTCCCACTTTCAGACTACAGCAATGTTGTGAGGCTTTGAATAAGCTAAAAACCGAATTGAAGCATTATGAGATGGTCCTGAAAAAGTACAATCGCTCAAAAGGCGCGCTAATAAATGCAAGCTCGACCTGTGGTATCCTATCTTGTATTTTGGCGGCTGGTGGATTGGGCACATCTCTGAGTGGAGTGGGAATTGTGGCAGCCATACCCTTGGGAGTGACAAGTGGAATACTTGTCTTTACTTCCATAGCGTGTGAAAAAATCTCCAAGAGTCTGGCCAAGAAAGCGGTCAAGCACCAAAGTACCGTTACGCTAGCCAAAGCCAAAATAAACACAATCGAGGACCTGGTCTCCAAGGCACTTCGTGATAATAAGATCTCTGACGAGGAGTTCTCCATGATAATCGAAGAGCTCAAGAAGTTTGAAAAGCTCAAGGCTGAGATCCGACTCAAGGCTCAAAAAAGTCCGATGAAGAGGGACGATCCTGTGGTTGTGAGACAGAAGGTCCGAGAAGAGATTCTCAAAGAACTAAAAGAAGGGTCATAACCATAACGTACGATAAGGTCTATTATTGAGTTAATCCCGACAATCCTTCTATCCAAACCCTGGATAGAAGATGAAACTGTGGGGTGCTATAGATTTGAGTAATAAGACTGCAAGCTCCTTCCCAAAGAGCCTAACTCTGACCGATCGTTTGTATCCAATACCAGCCATTGATTTTGACGATTCCACCACTGATACCACAACGATGCTAACCTCACTGGATATATACGTGTCCAATACCAAGAAGTTCACCGCTAAGATGCGGAACGTGTTCACATCTCAAGTTGTGACTTTCAAGTCTGGTGCACAGAGTCGAAAATGGTTGAACGCGCCTGATATGAATTATTGGCCGCAACAACTGAACTTTGCAGTGTGGTGCGCGACCTCTGGATGTGGAATCAGTCCCTTCGAGAGTCTGAATTATCCCAAAGTGGTGAACAGCTTCGTTAAGTTTCACGTTTATTTCACTGTAAGGCGGATATTGTACGAATTGAGTGTGCCGTTACCTGATGAACAACCATTTGCCATAGCGAACAATCCTTACAGTAAGGTTGCTTACCAAAGATTATGCGCTGAATTCGGGATCGCCAATGATTCTGATTTCAGATGGAAAGGCGGGAGAAACGGTGGTCTGGGTGATATCTTCCTGGATTATGGAGCTGGGTATCATGGACGGGTGGAGGATTCCAAAATGTTCATGTGATACGGAATTGCGATGAAGAGGCAAACCAGTGGCCGGGCGCTGGTGGTAAATTCTCGGATGATGGGGGTAAGAAGGATAAGGGGGATCTCATCTCGTTCATTCGGAATGATGATTTCGCTGAGTACAAGTATTCTTGGTTCATACCCACGAGTGGTCATGGATTAACCAAAGCTGGACTGGGTAGACTAAATCGATCTGCTGAGGCTTTCGTTTACTGTGTGTTGGGGTCCCAAGTTAATACTCGAAACTCAATTGTGGGCACTGGCGGCGGGGTGATTGAGACGCAACAAGAGTTCTTATCTTTGTTTGAGAGTAGTGTGATCGAGAATGACATATCAAGCTCGGTTCAAAGGTATCAGCTCGCCACTCAAGAAGCGAAGTTAAGATTGGATCTGGCGATTGCGCCTGGAGTTTGGCTGATGCCTAGTAATATGATTAAATACGGAGAGTGTGGTTGGGTACAATAATAACCTGATGAAGGCCACTGGTGATATGAAGTTTGGCGTTAACTCAGATGTGAACCTGGAGACTAAGCCTGTGGCGATAACTCATAATTTGGGGTCTTCAAAAATAAAGTTACCACAGGCGGCTGTGAAAACTAAGGTTGTACAAGTACAGCCGCTAAAGGTGGATGCTAAACCTGTGATCATAGAGTCTCCCCAGGTTAATACTAGTACCCAGCATGAAAATACTCTGATCGCGTTGACCATTGCGGCTGCTGGGGTAGGATGGGCTCTGTTTCGGTTCTAAATAACGCTATATGATTTGTAACGTGGTACGCGTTACAAAACGTACTGTATTAGCCCCTCCTTAGTTTAACGGCAATCTTTACAACAATCTTTATGTTTTCCATGAACGCATAAACCTTTACCCCCACATTCTTTGCATCTGTATCTATGTCTTTTATGAGGGCATATTTGTGAGCCCCCACAGTCTTTGCAATATGATTTATACCTATTGTGAGGGCATATTTGTGATCCTCCACAATCCCTACAGAATGCTTTCTGTTTACCGTGAGGACACATTTCTGAGCATCCACACTCTTTACAATATCTTTTTACTTTACCATGTGGGCATTTGATTGAGTCTCTAATACGCCTCATATTCACAGGCAAATTCTCCATAATCTTGCTTATGTATAAGCCAAGAGTCCTTTAATACATTTCGATAGTAGAGCGGGGCCGATTCCACTTTTTCGAAAAAATGTGATTCAGGAAAATTGAATTTTTGGGAAGGTGCAATGAGGGGGTTTTAAAGGTGAGAAAATGCACTTTTGAGATTTTGTCCCAGAATCCTCCTTTTGCAACTACTCATATGATACTGTTAATGACAGTAGGCCTATCATAAGTGCGATCAATACGTATGTTTGTACGGCAGCCATTTTTGAAGCCCGGTACACAAATTAAACAAGTGTAAAACTGCTGTATGACAAGACTTGAGGAACACGTATTGTCATGATGAAGAGCCGGCTTCGAGTGGTTCTTATCCGTCGCATACTCAGGCTTGGTTCCCACTAATCACAATCGTAAACGTAATCTTGTTATATAATTGAAAGGTCAGTCAATCAGTCCCCTCGAGTCGAGTCAAGGTTAAGTTATCACCAACAAAGCTTTTTTTTCGAGTTTTCGCCGCGACCACCGGGTCTTCATCCTTCAGGTACGCGTTATTACGTTTTTAATCTTTCATTTATCGTTTTGTTTGATTTGTAGTCTAAGAATACTACTCCTGACCTACCCCCTCTTCAAAAAGTTAATGAGCGTCCCTACCCTTCTTGAACGAGTCATTTGTTTCCCTTGGGTAATCTTATTGGGGGGGCAATATAATTTAAAGGATGGAATTGTTTATGTGTCCTCGGCCACTTTGGATCGATAGAAATCCGCGGATAAGTACAGACCCCAGCAGAAAAGAGGAGGACGAAACGATTCTCATAACTTTTTCCAAGGTTAGTCAATTCCGTCCACTGAATGAACAAATACCGTTGATTGAAAGCCATCTTTAGAGTTTCCATCACAAGACTTACTGTGTACAATGAGTTCAGCACTGCGGAACCGACAAAGGAAGATTTGCATCGAATTAAGCTATTTAACTCTGCAGTGCTGCAAAGATATATAGTGCCATTGCTAGCATTGGCAGTCGCTATAACACGATATAAATAATTACTGTGCAAATAAGCACTAAATGAGTGCAAATATTAGACCGTATTGTCACGTTGAAGAGCCGGCTTCGAGTGGTTCTTATCAGTCGCATGCATACTGAGGCTTGGTTCGCACCAACGACATAAGGATCATAATCATAGCCACAATCATAATCGCAAAGGAAGATTTGCATCGAATTAAGTTATTTAACTTTGCAGTGCTACAAAGATATACAGTGCCATTGCTAGTATTGACAGTCGCTATAACACGATATAAATAATTACTGTGCAAATAAGCACTAAATGAGTGCAACTGTATTAAACTGTATTGCCTTGTCAGGTTAGATATGTCGTTTACATTGCAAATAGTTATCCGCGGTGAACGTTTGACTCCGAAGCATTTGGCGGGAAAATTAATTTATCATGGATATCCACATCCCCAAGATGCACAGATTGATCGCAGTCATCCTTTTGCTTCTCATATAACGATCTCGGAGTAATTGCAGAACACCCCGCCACTTCAGTTACATGTGTCCGAGGCTTTTGAAGAACGAGGCATATTACAATGGCTCTATTGTTATTTCATCCGAGTATGTTAATGAGTCCTACTTTCCCGATTGCCTGCGTGGCAGTCTACGCAGGCTACTTTCCCGTGGGCAAAAGAGCAAGTGCAACCGCAACTATTGCTCGCCTTACTAAAGGTGTTTGCCGATATCGAAGCTTTGAAGTAGCTTGGTGACGCCATGTGCCGTCGGCGACCTAAAAGCCGCAACTCGCATCGCTAACCGACAATAGTCGGAATGCTTTTGTTTCAGTGACATTAGTCTGATTTTATTTCTTTTTTGTGAGAAAAAACAGGCTATTTTTGCTTATTATTTAAAAAAAAAATTATTCGAATGCAATACCTAGGGCCGATACTCTCCCTGTACGACCCTCGCGAATGCATGGTGTATGAGATCAGGATGGGCTTCTGATGAGATATATTCATACCCATTTTATGGCTTATTTAGTATGTAGAACTCGGGATCATTATGAAATAATTAAGATGCCAAATTGAACTATAAATAATCTCAAGGCAAGTGAAACAAATAGTAAATTCCCAAAGTGGATATCGACCATGGAAAAATTGACAAAAGGAACAAATGCTAAAATCACAAGGTGAATATCCATTCAGGAAACAAGCTCACAAACAAGTAAGATGTAGGAACAACTTTAGAATACCCCGGCACTCGAAGCGAGGGTGTGAACAATGGATCATTTATATAAATCAATGAGTGGATACGCATGCACGCATACCCCGGGCCGGATACACAATGAATAGTCGCCGCGGAGTACCAGGGTATCTGCAGTCTAGCCAAAAGGTACTTTTCAAATATTTAAGAGCCAATGTCGGAAAATATCGAGAATCTCAAATCAGTTCCAAAAATTCGAATTTTGGCTGATACCACCCAAACATCCCTTTAGGGGAACTATTTCAAGAAACGATATTAAGAAATCCCCAAGTGCTTTACATTTTGAGAATTTTAGAAAAGTTCCAAAATTCGCAAAAAATACATTTTTTAATTCGGGAAACGGGTGCAAATTTCAACATATTTCAACGAAACAGTACAAGCGCGCAAAAGCTCCTATTGACTTGATATTCCTCATGTATTTAGCAGACATCCACAGCTTCAAGACCCCGTAAAAAGGTTTTGCAAAATAACTATTTCAACATAGTTTCTGGCTTTTATTGTGTGCGCTCTGATTGTGTGTTGTTTTGGTAGTCAAAATAACGCCCAACTTCAACCGTCAAAAGTCGATCCTGGTATGTCACAAATTGAAAAGACTACTATACCAAACGAAAGACCTGTTATTTTTTTAATTACACCTGAAGTTTTAGCTCTGCGAATTTAAACACGTGCGAGCAATAAATTTTCAACTTGTGTCCCACCAAGTCGCCTGTCCGCGACAAGAACGGGAATGTAAACAAAGGAAAACATATGCAAATCGAGGAGAAAATCATACGGAAGTTATGACTTACCCCTCAAAGCGCAAAAAATTGATGGATTTCTGTTACCTTAACAGGTATTTCTATCTGAGAGACTAATAAAACGAAATTATCCGGCCAATAATAACAAAAAACTATAAAAAGGGCTGGAGGGCTAGGGTCATGAAGTCGCCTCGGATGCATCGGAACTCGTGTGTATGGTTCCGGAGGTAAAAAAGCTTCTAAAGAAGCTTTCAAAATGCTCCATGGAGCAAGCAAACAATGTCAGTAAAAATTGGCTGATATTTTGAGGTATGATAGAAATGAACCATTGTAAGTTTATTTTTACAAGTGACCCTTAAAATAAAAGAAAATGACAGAGGAGGGCCGGCTATCGACAGTTCCATTTTAAATGGTCCGTCCCTTGGCTATCGTACTCAATGTTAAGTCCAAAAAACCGAAACAAGATTCAACGACATAAAACATATATTACAATAATCTCTAAAAAGTATAATGCTAACTTGAGAATTAGATTTCCACATCGCAAAGTTTTAGTTATATAAATATCAGGAATGTTTACTTACTGATCTTATGTCGTGTTACATGCTCCAAGTTCCACAAGAGAAGAGTAAAACCCTCCGTCTTGTTTATACATTCCATAAAAAAAGACTAACTTATTTGTTTACTAGAAGTATAGATAGGGAGTTAATACTGAATCCTCCCATAAACACACAGAAAACGAAGAAGCCAATTCATCTCGTTTTTTGGTGTTGTGTTACCTGTCACATTTTTAAAGTCACGTGTTTTGAAATGAAAATGAAATACAAAACATATCATTTAGTTATTTCTTTTAAGGAAGTCACCTGCAAAACATCGCACAATTGTCAATGAATAAAGAAGGACTGTGCAATCAAAACTAACAGAATCTCCTGGAGCACACAAGCCATCTCCGTTTAAATCTTCATTAACAAAAACATCATCTTGTATTCAGGATTTCCCGCTGTATCACAGATCCAAATCGTAACAAACTTCTACTTTATTAGGCCATCCCCATAAAATGTTTCGTTTCCCGTCGCCCTCCCTCTTACAGATTATAGGGAGTTAATAATCCTCCCATAAACACAGAAAACGAAGAAGCCAATTCATCTCGTTTAATTGGTGTTGTGTTACCTGTCACATTTTTCAAGTCACGTGTTTTGCTGTACACGGTTTGTTAAAATGAAATACAAAACATTATTTAGTTATTTCTTCTTAGGTAGTCACCTGCAAAACATCGCACAATTGTCAATGAATAAAGAAGGACTGTGCAATCAAAACTAACAGAATCTCCTGGAGCACACAAGCCATCTCCGTTTAAATTTTCATTAACAAAAACATCATCTTGTATTCAGGATTTCCCGCTGTATCACAGATCCAAATCGTAGCAAACTTCTACTTTACTAGGCCATCCCCATAAAATGTTTCGTTTCCCGTCGCCCTCCCTCTCATGAAGGTGGGTCGGTCAGAGGTGGAGGTGTAGGTGGAGGTTCTTCCTTGAATAGGGGTGCCAATCGCACCCATGCCGGAGCCCTCAAGCCCCTTTCCAGGGTCATTCTTCTTCCGACATCCCTAGAGTTAAGGAAAAGAAAGAAAGAAGAGGAAACCACGCAAGAGTCATGAGAGCTTTGGTGATATCTTTCAATGACCGTTAAGGGTATTAATCCTAAAAAGTGTTTGACACCAGTTGAAGAGAGCCCATGTAGAGTACCTCTTCGGGTGTGTGGTAAATCTCTGCCACGCACTGCTCCATTTTTATAAGGAAAGGGACGGATCATTAAAAACGTTCTGGAGTGGGAAAGAATTACAAAAGTATATTTAATTGCCCTGAGGCTAAAAGACTTGCGTCGACTTTTCGTCCAGTGGACTGACAAATGTTGAAATTAGCAGTGAGGTAGGCCTTCTTTTTTGAAAAATAATTTTTTTGAAAAATAAACTAGTGAGCAGCACTTTGCGAACTGGTTTTGTAAAACTGATTTATTCTCCTACGCGTTTCGTCCGACTGTCGCGGACTTCTTCAGGGAGTTTTACAAATGAGAGTTACAAGCTTGTATTTATACATAGTGTGAGCCGCTAAAGTACTTTTACAGATTTGTAGCGGATTCACGTACAGGAAACAAGCTAAATTTTCACGCAGGGCGTGACTAAGGTGTAGCATACGTGTGACATATTTCTGTCATGACGTATGCGTGACATATTTATTTTTGGGGACCACAGATTTAGTACTAAATCTGTGGTCCCCAAAAATAAATATGTCACGCATACGTCATGACAGAAATATGTCACACGTATGCTACACCTTAGTCACGCCCTGCGTGAAAATTTAGCTTGTTTCCTGTACGTGAATCCGCTACAAATCTGTAAAAGTACTTTAGCGGCTCACACTATGTATAAATACAAGCTTGTAACTCTCATTTGTAAAACTCCCTGAAGAAGTCCGCGACAGTCGGACGAAACGCGTAGGAGAATAAATCAGTTTTACAAAACCAGTTCGCAAAGTGCTGCTCACTAGTTTATTTTTCAAAAAAATCGTTTTATTTTTCAAAAAAATCACTAAAACAGTAAGCCTTCTTAGCTGGTCGCAACGCCCATCCCTCTATAAAACGTTCTCTGGATTGTTTGTTTGCAACGCTGGTGGTTCTTAAGGTTGGCACGACACCGACACCCTCTTCTAAAACCTGCTGATAGCCAAGTTTTGCAAGATCCATAAGAGTGTGTTTTTCCTAGGACCGTATGCATTTTTCAGAGGATAGATGTTTCGTTAATGCCGAGATTTGGATCTGTGATACAGCCGGAAATTCTGAATACAAGATCATGTTTTTGTTAAGAAAATTTAAACGGAGATGGCTTGTGTGCTCCAGGAGATTCTTTTAGTTTTGATTGCACAGTCCTTCCTTATTCATTGACAATGATCTGTGATTTCCCCTTCTTGTCGCGGACAGGCGACTTGGTGGGGCACAAGTTGAAATTTTATTACTCGCACGTGTTTAAATTCGCAGAGCTAAAACTTCATGGGTAATTAAAGAAATAACAGGTCTTTCGTTTGGTATAGTAGTTTTTTCAATTTGTGACATACCAGGATCGACTATTGACGGTTGAAGTTGGGCGTTATTTTGACTACCAAAACAACACACAATCAGAGCGCACACAATAAAAGCCAGAAACTATGTTGAAATAGTTATTTTGCAAAACCTTTTTACGGGGTCTTGAAGCTGTGGATGTCTGCTAAATACATGAGGAATATCAAGTCAATAGGAGCTTTTGCGCGCTTGTACTGTTTCGTTGAAATATGTTGAAATTTGCACCCGTTTTCCGAATTAAAAAATGTATTTTTTGCGAATTTTGGAACTTTTCTAAAATTCTCAAAATGTAAAGCGCTTGGGGATTTCTTAATATCGTTTCTTGAAATAGTTCCCCCAAAGGGATGTTTGGGTGGTATCAGCCAAAATTCGAATTTTTGGAACTGATTTGAGATTCTCGATGTTTTCCGACATTGGCTCTTAACATTCTCAACAATATATGTAGTGCCGCATAGATCATGCTTCTTGCTCACTGTGTGGTTATTTTCTTGATCTAACCCCAATTCTGTGGGCGATTTATTCGTTTCCCGTCTTTCCACTCATAAAGAGAGAACAGGGCCGTCCACTCGATTTCTGCAAAGCCCACAGAACGAAGCCAAAACTTCTCCAAAATTAGTTTATTTTACTTCGCTCAGTTGCGCAGCGAATTAATTAACCGCCAATCATTTAAGTACCTCCGCTAGTAAAGCTATTTATTTCTTAATCTTTAAACTTTGGAATTTCTTGAAAACAGATATGCATAACACCGAAGATACCACAGATTACCAAGGACTTGTATCAGCAGTCAACAAAGAAATGCAGCTGAAGAAAATGGGAAAAGAACACAGATTTGTCCCTTTATCAGAAAGGCGTGACACTGGAATTTTGTCTTCTGAAACAATGAAGTCACTACATCACGGTTTGGAAAGTTTAAACATATTTAATGTAAACAATATCTAATAATAGACCCCTCCACGGTTAATGGTCGCCATATTGACTGGGGGGCAAACAAAACCTGGTTGCTACGCAACGCGCCATATATTTCCTTTCAAAATAAGATGCGGTTCGCTACCCTCAAATAGTTATTCCCTTTTTTTGTGAACAAACGCCTATTTCTATAGCCAAAATTTTTGGCAACAAAAGGAAAGCATTATTAAAGGTGAGTGATCGATTGCTTGGCCGAAATACGTCTTCTTCTTTGGGTTGCACGCGTATGTTGTGATAGATTGTTCGAATCTCTCCATTGTTGAGAGAAGCACACAAGAAACAGTCCTAAACAGCTACGACGGCGCGGAAACATGCGAGCTTGTAGGAAGTTTTCTCCTATCCCAGCTGCAACACCTTAATATTAACGTAGGACTTTACCGAGACGACGGACTGGCGACCACTAACACCACACCTAGAGACACAGAAAACATCAAGAAAGAAATATGCCGTGTCTTTAAAAATAACGGACTACGCATTACCATAGAAGCTAACAAGCAGATAATTAACTTCCTGGATGTCACATTCAACCTCAACCAAAACACCTATAAGCCCTTCACAAAGCCAAATACGACTCTGCAGTACGTCCACCGCGAGAGCAACCACCCGCCAACCACCACAAAGAACATTCCCGCTGGCATCAACAAACGACTATCATCCCTATCATCCGACAAAGCATCCTTTGACCAAGCCGCCCCCTCATACCAGAAAGCACTCGACGAAAGCGGATACAGCTACACCCTGCACTACGAACCAACCACACCTAACAAGCGAAAAAACCGTCAACGCAGTAACATCCTGTGGTACAACCCCCCTTTCAGCAAGAACACAAGTACTAACATCGGACACAAATTCCTCGCTCTAGTAGATAAGCACTTCCCAAAAGACCACGAGGGAAGGATACTGCAACTGATGAAGGTCATTGACCGAAACGTCTATTTTTATTAAATTTTTAAACTTTTTTTTAGATTTTTTACTGTGTATATATATATATATATTTTTTTTTTTTCGCTCGAAGTTGTCCGTCCTCGTTTTCCACAATTGCCTACAAATTTCATTACTCGAGGTTTGGACTACGAATCCTTTTGGATCCTTCTGGCGTGTGGCATCCCTGTTGGCTCGAAGCATCATAACTTTTTATATATATATATATATATATATTTATCCCCTGATGAGTGGGCAACCACGAAACAGGCTTGTAGGGATAAACCTGTAGTTTGTTTGTGTTTTTTCTCCCGCAACAACTACTTCGCTCTACGTTCACGTATTGAGCACTGTTTTACGATTAATCAACTTTTACACTTTATATATATATATATATATATATATATATATATATATATATATATATATATATATATATATATATATAGAAAAAGATAGTTGGCTAGGCAAAAGAGATGGGTAATCCATCGATATCTTTTCCCAAGTTATTTGCCTCTGAGTCACTAACACATGATTGTGCTGTAATTTTTTCAGTGGGCTTCAGATTTGTCCACATAGGAGTATTGTTTACGCATAGCAAACGAGGGCAAAAGTAAAACATTGTTTCGGTGACGAAATTTTGTTCAAAAGGAACGTGCAAGCCTTTGACGAAAACCTGTTGGAGACTGGACAATATAATATTTACTCGTTAATTAAGTAACGCAACCTCGTTTATTGTAATTTAAATCAGATCCAATCGGAGACAGTCTTTTGACAGAAACCGGAGATTGATTATGTGACCCTTAGGTAATACAAGAACCTTTTGTCGTGTTAAAAAAAAGAGAGACGGAGAAGCGAGATCGAGAGCGTGTGCGAAACATTTTTAAAAATAAACAACGAAAAAATTCAAACTCTTGTGACTTGTGGAGAACACAGCTTGAGGGAGGCAGGCATTCTTCACACCTGGCACTTCCGACGGGACTGTAGGACAAGCTAGCGAGTGTGAGTATAATTAAGTCCTGAATTTTTTCGGTTATCGAAAGTACCATGGAAGCGACAGAGAGCAACTTGGAGATCAAACTCACTCAGTTGCGAATGAACGTGAAGAAGACAGACTCCGTCATGGAAAGCAACAATCCAGAAGCAATCGACAGGCATCAACAGACCTTGAGGACCATCTCAGCCAATGTGAGCCATATGCGACTCGAAGTGGAAGAGAAAAAGCTCGTAGCGAAGGAAGAAGAGACCAGTATTCAAACGTGGAACGAAAACGTGGACGCAAGATTACAAGAGGCGGATATTGAGATTGGAAAGGTACGAAAATGGTTAGACGAATACAATAAAGAAGCTGAACTCAACGCCAAGCAGGAGCGACTCAAATTTGAAGAAGAACTTCAAAAGATGAAATTGCAGCTTAAGACAGAACAGCAAGCAAAGAAGAGTCTTAGCGAAGGAGCTTATCAAGCCTCTTCATCTGGTACTATGCAAGCGAAACTACCCAAGTTGGTAATTACGAAGTTTGACGGGACGTACATGGATTGGCCGAGATTTTGGGGCCAGTTTTCGGAGACTATAGACAAAACTAGCGTACCTGCAATTACCAAGTTCACGTATCTGCGAGAATTAGTCGAACCTAAAGTAAGCAAAGCAATTGAAGCATTACCCTTCACCGCAGAAGGATACAACCGTGCTAAGAGCATTTTGAAGGAAAGGTATGGCAAGGATTCCGAAATAATCAAGGCGTATACGAAGGAAATACTGGATCTACCAACAGTGACGAACGCCAACCCCAACAAAATAAGCGAGTTCAGTGAGAAGCTGACCTACAGCGTTCAAGCATTACAAGCCTTAAATAAATTGGAGCAGGTAAACGGAGCTGTTTTGATGACATTAGACAAACTGCCGGGGATCCGTGGGGACCTTGTACGGACCGATCCAGACTGGGAAAGATGGGATTTCGCAAAACTCTCTGAAGCGATCTCGTTATGGTTAAGAAGAAATCCTATTGATGCCAGAGCAATTGGGAGGGACTTCACTGATCAGCGCAATCAGAAACGGGAACGCCCTAACAAGTTATTTCAAGCACGAGGCCATGAGTATAAATCCAAAGACTGCGTTTATTGTGGGGAGAGCGGTCACAAGCTCAGTGAATGCCAGAAGGTCTCCAGTATAGACGAACGTAAACAGATTCTGGCAAAGAAGAAGCTGTGTTTCAACTGTGCAACGGCAAACCATCGGGCTGCAGAATGTTTCAGTAAGGCCAGCTGTCAACACTGTCGTAAACGTCATCACACTTCGATATGTGATCATAAGCAGACTGACAACGGGAGGCAAACGTTGATGACAGCTAGTCAAAACAAAGAGGGCATTCTGCCAGTCGTTACGCTGAAAGTCAATGGGATAATCTGCCGTGCGTTGATAGACACCGGCGCAGGAAGCTCTTATGGATCCGCGAAGTTGTTAGATTTAACAAAGAGTAAGCCATACGAAACAAAAACCAAAAGGATAGACATGCTAATCAGTTCACAGGTGGCAAGACTGGAAATGTACGACACAATAGTGGAATCTCTTGATGGAAGTTATCAGATGTCTGTGAAACTCACGAAGGTCAATAAAGGAGAGCTGTTATGGATTGACAACCCAAAATACGAACAAATGGTAGACAAGTATCCACATATGCATGGCGTCAAAATCACAGACCGTGACACGAAAGGTCAACTTCCCGTACATGTCGTACTTGGGAGCGGAGAATACGCACGCATCAAAACGGAGACGAAGCCTCGAATCGGGAGAGAGGGTGAACCAGTAGCAGAAAAAACTAAATTGGGATGGTTCATAATGAGTCCTGGAACAGAATTCGATCACAACACAATGCTACTGACCCAAACATCGCAAAGCGATTATGAGGATCTCTGTAGGCTTGACATACTAGGGCTATCAGACGCACCAGAGCATGACCAGAGCATTGTGTTCGCGGAATTTAAAGAACAGCTGCAACGGTCACCGGAAGGCTGGTACGAAACTGGTCTACCTTGGCGAGGTCAGCATCCAGAACTCTTAGCTAACAAACAAGGAAGTTTGCGCCGCCTATCCAACCTTATTAAGAAACTGGAACGCAACAACCTGGTTGACGAATATGACGGCATAATCCGGGAACAGTTAGCCAGTAGCATTATCGAAGTTGCGCCAGAAGAAGTCAAGGGAAAAGAATTTTACATTCCACACAAGGCCGTAATTAGAGAAACTGCCGAAACGACTAAGATGCGTATCGTATACGACGCCTCAGCAAAGGAAACCCCAACATCCCCTTCGCTAAACGAGTGCCTATATCCTGGTCCATCATTGCAAAATAAAATGTGGGACGTGCTGGTTAGGCAGCGAGCATACCCAGTGGCAGTAGCCGGAGATATCCGAAAAGCCTTCTTGCAGATTCGAATTCGCGAGTGTGAACGTGATGCGCTGCGATTTCACTGGAGGAAAAGCTGTCAAACAGAAATTGAGACACTATGATTCACACGAGCGCTATTTGGTCTTGCTCCTTCACCCTTTTTATTGGCGGGAGTACTCGAAGCCCACCTAGATGCCTGGGAGAAACGTGAACCCGAGATAGTGGCGGAGCTTCGACGTGCACTTTATGTCGATGACCTGCTCACAGGTGGAAAGGACGACGCTGAAGCTAAAAAACGTCGGAAGAAGGCTGTTGAAGTTCTCGGGGACGCCACGTTTGAGCTCCATAAATGGAATTCAAACTCAAAACAACTGGAAGAGGAGAACAACCTTACAACAGCCGCGGACGAACAATCGTTCGCTAAACAGCAGTTGAACGTGAAGCCTACTGAATCGAAGATGCTTGGTCTGAAATGGGACAAGGAACAAGATACCTTAGCAGTTGTGATTCTGACAGATGAAGTACTACCAACCAAACGTGGGATATTGGCAAAACTTGCGAAGATATACGACCCGCTAGGACTGGTTGCACCTCTAACTTTGACAGGGAAGCAAATCTACCGAGAGGTTTGCGAAGCGAAAGCACCATGGGACACGCCACTCATCGGTGGCCTTCTCCAACGCTGGACGAAGTGGGAACAGTCATTACCTAAAGAAAAGCAAGTACCGCGAGCAATTGCACAATTCAAGGAAACAATTGAATCTGTGGAACTGCATTCGTTCGGAGACGCATCTAAAGGAGGAGTTGGAGCTGCTGTTTATGCGGTGGTACGTCAGAAATCCGGTATTACTCAGCTGCTAATCGCAGGGAAAAGTCGACTTGCTAAACAAGGACTCACCATTCCTCGCCTTGAACTAGTATCTGCCCACATGGCTACCAATCTGCTGATTAATGTTCGCAATGCCCTAGACAATTTGCCGAAACCGAAGATGTATGGATGGCTAGATAGCACAGTTGCGCTTCATTGGATTCAAGGAGATGGGCAATACAAGGAATTCGTAGCTAACCGTGTTGCCAAGATACAGCTACAAAAGGAAATCACATGGAGATATGTGCCCTCCGAAGATAATCCAGCGGATTTAGCAAGTAGAGGGGGTCAAGTTCAGTCTTCGGAGCTGTGGAATGCTGGACCCGAGTGGCTTCAAGACAAGAAAAGCTGGCCCGAAAATCCTGTTACAAAGCCCTCGCCTGCGTCAGAAGCTGAGAAGAAATTAATAAGAGTAATTCTTAATGTAGCACGACCAATCCGAGACGAGTTTCAAGATTTGCTGCAGTACAACAGTCTGCCTAAAACATTACGAATATGTGGGTGGATAAAACGGTTCCTAACTAACTGCAGGAAAGTGAAGCCAGAGAGAGTGGGAGGTCCACTTACCACTGAAGAGTTAGAGGAACAGAAGACATGGTGGACGAAAAGAGTACAAAAAGAAGCGGAAGGAAATGAAAAATTTCAGACCGATAAACTTCAGCTTAATTTACAACTCAACAATGACGGCATTGTGGAATGCAGGGGAAGAATTATTGGGTTCTACCCAATATACTTACCCGACGATCATTTGTTTACGACCAAATTTGTTCAGCAAGCCCATTTGGCAACGCTACACGGGGGAGCTTCCTTGACGATGGCAAAAGTTCGAGAGACCCACTGGGTACCACGATTGAGAAGTCTTACAAAGAAAGTACGAAAAAGCTGTTGGGGCTGCAAACGGTTTCGAGCGCAGGCCTACGCATCCCCGCCCCCCGGTAAATTGCCAATGACCAGAACGGAAGGCGTGACACCTTATGAAAATGTCGGGATTGACTTCGCAGGGCCCATCAAGTACAGAGTCAAACCGAAGCAAGAAGGGAAGGCCTATTTGGTCCTTTACGCCTGCTGTCTAACTAGGGGAGTTTATCTGGATGTACTGCCCAGCCTTCAGACTGACAAGTTCCTGACGAGTTTTAAAACATTCATAGCGAGACGCGGGCGACCACGCTACATATACACAGACAATGGAAGCACGTTCAAGGCAGCAGCAGACTGGTTGAACAAAGTGAGAAAGAATGAGAAATTCCACGATTGCCTGGCCAAATTAGAAGTAACCTGGAGATTCAACCTCAGCCGTGCCCCATGGTGGGGCGGCCAGTTCGAAAGGCTAATTGGAATTTTCAAGTCCGCGTTTCGCAAAGTGATAGGGAACGGATTTCTCACCTGGAGTGAGTTGTGTGACGTAGTTCTAGACGTCGAAATCACCATGAATAACCGCCCCCTCAGCTATCTGGAGGACGATGTAGAGCTACCAGTACTCACCCCAAGTTCTATGCTACACTTGCGACCTAACCAAATACCAGAATTGGAAGCCCACGAGTTGCAAGATCCGGACCTCAGGAAGAGAGCCAAGTACTTGAACAAGTGTAAAGAGGCGGTGTGGGCAAGGTGGTCAAGGGAATATGTACGAAGTTTGAGAGAGCGGCACAACAATGGTGGTGGAGGACAAACGCCTCATCCCTCTGTTGGAGACGTAGTGATTATTCAAGATGACTCACGTGATAGGAATGTTTGGAGACTTGGAATCATTGAAGAGCTGATAGTCGGTCAAGACAAAATCGTTCGAGCGGCCAAGTTGAGGGCTGGGAAAGGAATCTTGGAACGCGCTGTCCAGCAACTTTACCCGCTGGAATTATCAGTTGATCGCACTCCCATACCAAGACTAGATCCAGCAGCCGCACCCTTCAGACCGCAGCGAGATGCAGCAGCGGCTGCAAGCCTAAGAATCCAAGACATGACTGAGTAGTGAAGATTGCACTAACATTTGAAAAACAATAAGCAAGAAACTTTGAATCTAGATCATTTCGTTTTGTTACTCGAACACTGGAGATAATAGCCAGACCAGTCTCCAAGTATTAACATATGAAACCTGTTCAGGCAACATATGGGGGAGGGTGTTGGAGACTGGACAATATAATATTTACTCGTTAATTAAGTAACGCAACCTCGTTTATTGTAATTTAAATCAGTACTTAAAATAGCATCTGGAGATCCAATCGGAGACAGTCTTTTGACAGAAACCGGAGATTGATTATGTGACCCTTAGGTAATACAAGAACCTTTTGTCGTGTTAAAAAAAAGAGAGACGGAGAAGCGAGATCGAGAGCGTGTGCGAAACATTTTTAAAAATAAACAACGAAAAAATTCAAACTCTTGTGACTTGTGGAGAACACAGCTTGAGGGAGGCAGGCATTCTTCACAAACCGTTATTTCACCTTCTTTTTGTTCTTTCCTGCAGGCTCTAAAGCGAGGCGTTACTCCTTTCTTTTTGGTTTTAACGCCTGCGTGCTAATACAGGTTATTTTCATTTCTATTGTCTTTTGATAAAATTTTCCCTTGTAGTGGAGAAACAGTGGGTTTCTTTTAGTTTATGTTCCTCTGGAATAGCACTTGGCGAGTTGGCTAACATTAAAGATACCTCTTCTTTAGTTAAAAATAATTGCTGTAAAATAGCCCTGTTCTCTGGAAGTTTACAAATAAATAAGTAGACCCAGAGGAAATCAAAATCATAATCATAATCTTGAAATCAAATAAAACTTATTGACGTTGGGTAGACTTTTAAAGAAGTAATAAAATGGCCTGTAGATACATTGTTGTTGTCTTTTATTAGCTTACTTCATATGTTGTGAGGCTATTAAATCTGAATAAAAAAAATTACCCGCGACATTTACCCGCGACCCGCGACCCGCGAAAATTAGATACTCCCTATCACAACATACGCGTACAACCCAAAGAAGAAGACGTATTTCTACAAAGCAATCGATCACTCACCTTTAATAATGTCTTCCTTTTGTTGCCACAAAGTTTCGGCTATAGAAATAGGCGTTTGTTCACAAAAAAAGCGAATCAGGGTAGCGAACCCTGTCTTATTTTGAAAGGGAAGATATGGGGCGTTGTGTAGCAACCAGGTTTAATTTTGTTTGCCCCCCAGTCAATATGGTATGGCGCCATTAACCGTGGAAGGGTCTATTAGTATTGGTGGTTTTCACACGGCACGTGATAAAAAATAAAATCGAAAACACTCAACAGACGAACTCAAGAATCTGGCATATGATAGATTTCTACCATGTAAAAACCTTGCATATAATTAAATCTGTGTAGTTTTTCATGCATGAAATATTCGGATAAATGTTTCAACCAAAGTGATAGAGCTTTGTATGGAGACGCCATGTTTGTGCCCCTTCAAGGGGCACAAATATGGCGGCAGTAAAGTGTTAAAAACAGCTGTTGTTGAGTTTTGCCATAAAATCGATATCTTATCACTCGAGTGACTGTATACACTCATGGTAACACTTGCTTAAATGCAAGAGCTCTTCCAAAAGCAAAAAACGTTCAAGAAAAGTCATCTTTTCACCTACGAAACAGCCTTTCCGGACAGACATTTTATGTCACGCAAGGCGAAAGCTTGAAATTCATGCGCACGCTATTACAAAACGAAGAAACCGATCGAGCTAAATATTTGTAAATCGACGAGCTTACAGAAGGTCTTTTATCTGATAAAGCTAAAAATTCAAAAGGATTGGCAATTTCCTATTTTGATATGTTATTACGTTACATGAAAACCGAGAATAAATACTCAGGTGATTATACAAATTCGCGCGCTCTGATTGGTTCGCTATCTCGAATTATCAGCCGATAATCACCTCGACGAACAAAATGGCTGCCAGTCGTTCGCGCGCTTTTGATGAAATAAAATTTTTCCGTCTTGTAAAATGCTTTTCCTTTTCTTTTTTCAAATAATCACCTGTGTACTTATACTAAAACAATTATTCGCCTCAGGCTCAGTGATTATCGGCGCCCCTGTTATCGGTGAATATTTACCTCGACTTCGTCTCGGTGTTAATTATAGTTAATTGTTAATAATAGTTTTGATTTTTTACTTATCATTCCACTGCAGGTGTATCATTTTACCATATAATTATAACAATGATAAGAAAAACAACAACAACAATCACAATAACAGTGAACGATAATGACCTTGACAATGACAATGATGATAAAGGATTTCTATAGTGCCCTACCCAAGAGCTCCTGACGCTGGTGTAAATCTAAGTCAAGGGAAGGTGCAAAATATGAGGGCGTCATTGATACACTGTGATGCCCTGGTTTAACCAGTTTTCAACAGGCCAGAGCGAATATGGATGCAAAAGGAAGCAGCAAGCAACTACACGATCCTAACTTTGACTTGATTGGGTCCCTTGGACTTAACGTGACGAACTCTTATCGACTGGAACAGAAAATGTGACAGAAAAATCAGAAAGCACTGAAGAAGGTGGTTCTGCCATTCTGCATTTAACCGGCCAATAAAACTGACAAAGTGCAATTCGATCTTATGGCTGTGTTGAGCGGTAGAGTTAGTGTGGGACCTCGAGTCCTATTGTGTATATGCCTAGTGTAAGTTCTGAAGTAAATACATAATTTTACTATCACAAAAACCAGCCGTGGCATCTTTCATCAGACATCCAAACATGTCACGTTGCTTGATTTCAATTGTTTTTCGTTTATGCATTACATGTACTAATGTTATTTAAGAAATAGAAAACATTTTCCGTGTTTCTATCGAGCTATAGAAACACGTGTGCAAGTTTGGGAGAACGAGAAATGCAGTGGGAACACGAGCCGATATGAGAGTGTTTCCACAGCTTTTTCGAGTTCTCGCAAACTTTCCCGAGTGTTTCTGTAACTCGATAGAAACACGAAGAAAATGTTTTCTCTTTCTTTTAGAAAATAGCCTACGACAACTTTTTTGTGTTTCAGTATCGACTTACAGAAACATGATGATTTTTATCCAATCAGCGCGCATATTTTCCTTGGGATATTTTCTAATAATAATTATTGAGATAATATTGATTTTTGATATGGAATAGAGTTAAGGATGTTATATTAATTGCTGTTGCCGTTATTTATAGATAATGTTTATCTATTTGTCTATTTATGTATTTATCCATTTTGTTCCAGGCAAATACATGACACGTTGGCGAGGGGTACCTTTACTGAAAGACCCCCTTGATCTTACCATCATACAACAGCTTCTGTGGGATGTAAAGCCCCGAACTGTGTTTGAGTTTGGTGCTTATCAGGGGGGATCAGCTCTATGGCTCGCTGACGTGTTGAAAGTGTTTGGTTGTGAGTCACATGTTCTGTCTGTAGACATCGACCTCTTTCTGCTGGACCCTGTAGCCAAAAAGAGCCCGGATGTCACGTTTATCGAGGGTGATCTGCACCAAGTTGAAAAGTGTTTTCCAGTAGAACTGTTGAAGGTTCGTGGTTGAAGTGACAATCAGTTTGATTTACACAGTATTTAAGCAATTTAAAGCAATTGTGAGCTTGTCTAATCAACAGGGTTAAAAAGGTTAGAACGAGATTGGAACCGGTGATCTCGATAGGACTAACAAAAGAGGAAACCACGTAAGACAATAGATTGCTAACCTTTCTTAATTTACTTCTTTTTTATTTTACAATTATTCGCCGAAGGCGAAGTGATTCTCGGTGAATATTCACCGATAATCACTGAGCCTGAGGCGAATAATTGTTTTAGTATAAATACACAGGTGATTATTTCAAAGAAGACAAAAAAGCATTGCATAACGGGAAAAATAATTTATTTCATCAAAACAAACGACTGGCAGTAATTTTGTTCGCCAAGGTGATTATGGGCTGATAATCCAAAATAGCGAACCAATCAGGGCGCGCGATTTTGTATAATCACCTGAGTATTTATACTAATTTTATTTTATTTTTTTTACAGACCATGCCCCATCCATGGTTTTTGTCAGAGGATGCGCACGTAAATTTTATCGGCGTGCTGGAGTACTTTGACAAATTCATGGAGCCTGGGGACTACATCTGTGTAGAGGATACTAATCCTTTAGTTGCTGCAAGGGGAGGACAGGGGCTTATCGAAGACTACGAGATTTATGGACCAGTCAAACTGACCAAATTGAAGCAGTTCTTAAAGGATCCTTCGCGAAGGTACCTGGTTGACCAGCACTACACAGACTTCTTTGGGTTAGTGATTCCTTATTGATTTGGCTTCTTTCCTTACTTACATTTTCACTGTCAGACCATCAAGATAGATTGAGTCCAGAATCTGAGACATGAAAGAAGATAGATATGCAAACAGCCTCGCCAAGTTTCAGGCCTGTGCGATTTTTCGTATGCGAGATAATTGAAGAAAAAGAAATTTTTTTACTCAAAGTTCTAGAGCTACAGTGCGACCTCTATGAAGCGACCACCCTCGGGACTTTGGCATCTAACGTCGGCATATAAACTGGGCGGAAATGGAGGTCAACTTGAGTTATTGACTCAAATAAATCCATGAAACAAAACTTAGACCTTTTTATCGGTCTGTGTAAAAGCAGTTCAAAGCCTTTGGGTCTTTAAATAACTGAGGAGAAAGTGCTGCCTTTGCAATGACATCGGGTTAGACTTTCAAGTGTCCTCGGGTAAGGACGATAAACCGTAGGTCCCGTCTCACAACCCTTGTTCATGATAACTTAGTGGGACGTTAAAAGAACCGCAAAGAGTAGGGGACGTAGTTCCTGGTGTTGTGGTCTGGCCTTTGGGTTGGCGCTTCACATAGGGATAACCTCGCTGCGCCTCTCCCCCTTGGACAGAATTGTTCATGTAAATCCTTTACTGATCAAGCTGGATCGGTTAAGAAGGCTGCATATTGGTATCGCGGCCAATAATTATGCAACCATTTCATTTGACCAAACAAACTTGGTCAGTACAGTAACGCACATATATTGGGAATGTTGAAGGCTCAACATTCCTCGCTGCTTGTTGGCATTTTTGGAGCGCCGTTAAACGTGCAAAGAGTATAATTAACGTTCCTTTTCTCTTTAACGTTTTTGTAGATACAACGCAACGTGGAATATGAATGGTTACCTGAAGCGAGTCTAGAAACAACGTAGCTCAAAGGAGAACTTTTTTCCAGTTCACTCTTCCTGTCATATAATGTTAGCTCATAATGTTGTTCTTGGAAAACGGCTTTTATTCAGTGAACTTTCTGTTCACTTAGAGGTTCTAGCGAAATAAAATTGAATTTTAAACACTGTCCCAGATTTAAAGGCGACACACAGCACATAGGATATTGTAAAATTTGGAACGCACTCCTTGAATCATTTCTGGGAAGGAGACTTTTATTGATGTTCATACTCATAAAAAATCGGAACTACTCATGTGTGTTAATTAACTTTACTATAATGGAAATTATTTGTTTGTATAAATATATGTAAAATTAGCTAGGTTTTTATACCCAAACTATCTGTTCGTTTTTTTTTTTTTTGGTAATTTCTTTTACTACTTCTTTTTACTTCTCTTAGACACTACACGCCTAGACCAGCGATTTGCGAGATTGTGTACCTTAATTTTTTTTCAATGTAAAAAATCAATTCAATAGCGTCTTTGTCTCGGACTTTTTTATGAGAATTTCAACCAATGAACAGTACTCATTGTCGCAGTGTCGATAAAATTATTCAGAAATAGCTTAGAAACTTAAAGATTTGAGTTGACTAAAGTTGAGGGACAGGCTTCACAAATTTGTCTGTCATCATTAAGTTTTTATAGACATGCAACATGCATGCAAAGCACTTTGTGACGTCAAACCAGAAATATACCCATTCCCCTTACTAGCTCGGTCAAGTTTGATGTGTGTGGTTCAAGCAGGAAGTTTAACCCTTTCACTCCCAAGGGGTCTCCATTTGACGAGTAAAATCGTCTGGCGTTGGACAGAGTAAAATCTATAAAGTCACTCTTGGGAGTGAAAGGGTTAAGGGAGATAGTTTTTAACCCTTTCACTCCCAAGGGGTCTCCATTTGACGAGTAAAATCGTCTGGCGTTGGACAGAGTAAAATCTATAAAGTCACTCTTGGGAGTGAAAGGGTTAAACGACGATTTCAGGGCAAAATTCGAAAAAAATTTTTTGAACAGCTATCTACTCTTAATGTGCATACCAAAACCACAAAAGCACGGAAGACAATATAGACACCTTAACAATGTACCTAACCCTAACTAACATAGAAAGGGAATAAATTATATCAGACTGGAGATGAGCCGAATATTGCGCCTCGTCAGCCCAACAACATTAGGGACTTTAAGATTCAACAACGCGGACGTGACTGAAGGTGACCGGAAGTAGCAAATAAAAAAACAGAAGTAGACGTATCCATAGAACAGATTATTGCCATGGAAGAGTCTGCCGATGAGCAGCAAGACCTGGAAGACGGCGAAAAGAAGAGCAAGATGGAGGGACACAGACTGAAAGCAGAAGAAATGGACAGAACTGCTATGGAGACAATGGGAAAAACGCAGACGAGAAAGTCCGAGGACGGGCATAGCAAAGCAAAGAAATTCAGAAGAAGTGGGAATGAAGCGGTTGAGTTTCTTAAACTTAAGGCGGAGCAAGACATGGATGTTAAGAAGCAAGAATTGGATTTGAGAAAACAGGAGCATGCGCAGATGGTTGAGGCACAAAATCAGCAAAGGGATATGTTCAAACAAAGGATAAAACAACAACAAGAACAACAGACGCAAATGCATGACATGCAATCCTTTTACTAATAGTCTAACTACAGCATTGATGAAGGACATGAAGATTATGGAAACACTAGTTCCAAAATAAACAAACTCCATTTTGCTTGAATTCCCTCAGGTCTCAGTTTACTTTCTTGTTATTGAACTAAGTGTATTACTGTGTTAGATGTTCAAATTGATTATTGTAATATGAGCTTTATTTCAATACGTTCTTGGAAGGTTCAAAATTTGATTTTTTTCGGATGGATTAACATCATTGATGCCGACAGCCATGCTAAACCCGATTTACTTACTGTGTTTAATTTTATTTGACACTAATGTGCTCTTCTTGGTATCTTCCCTTATAAATGTAGAACAGTTTTTTGGGTCTTATGTTAAGTGGTTACTAAAGACAATGATAATGATAATGATAATGAATTGATATAGCGCACTTTTTCATATGAATATTCAAAGCGCTTTACACTTCTATTGGGTGAGATCGGACGTCAGCATGTAAAGGCTTCTCTGGCTGCCGCTATCAGTCCGCATATGATCTCACACACCCACCCAACCCATGCATGAATTGTCAGATGAAACCAGACATAGAGATAGACCACCACACCGGGAACTACGTCCCCTATGTTGTGGATATTTTTGCTTTTTTATTTCACTTAGTTTTATTAATTTGTTTTCATTCAGTTTAATGAGTTTAATGGACAATGGATAATATATTTAATAATTAAATGTGTGATAAGAAATAAGTGAATAATTACTGTAATTGAAAGGCCAGTCAATCAGTCCCCTCGAGTCGAGTCAAGGTTAAGTTATCGCCAACAGAGTTTTTTGAGTTTACGCCGCGACCGCCTGGTCTTCACCCTTCAGGTACGCGTTATTACGTTTTTAATCTTTCATTTATCGTTTTGTTTGATTTGTAGTCTACCTCGAATAGAATAATTCTATCGTACATTTAAAAAAGGGCTTATCTTTGGTAGCCCATGTGGTTTCAAAGGTATGAGCGGATTTTTGTGCTTTATTGGAAACTCAGTCTATAAATTATTGTTAACTACATTATTAAAGAAAAAACCCGAGGCCGGTTGCTAGTCACTTCTCCTTTCGAGCGTCCACTTCACCCTATTCTTTTCGAACAGTGTGTGGGTTCTTTAACGTCCGACAGATTGTTAGGAACAAGTGTTGTGAGACGGGTCCTACGGTTTATCGTCCTTATCCGAGAAGACCAGGAAGTCTAACCATTTACAGATATGTCATTACAAAGGCAGCACTTTCTCCTCGGTTATTTTTAAGACCCTGAGTGTTGGTCCGGCCGGGGTTTGAACCCGCAACCTCCCGCACGGTAGTCCGGTGCTCTACCAACTGAGCTAACCGGTCGGCGGTATAGACCGCATGATAAGGAAAAATAATCCTCTAGGGAAGGTGGGTCTAGTTAAGAAAAAAAACTGGGAATTACGGAAAAAACCGTTGAATTACGTACCGTAAAAACATGTCAAAACATTTTGGAGGATTGCACGGCAGACAATGTACATTTTGCCTACTTGGCGCGAGCCCAATCTTAAGATTGGTTTTGAAATCAAGAAATTTAAAATAATTTACAATATCAGAAAAAAGCCATTCAACGTAAGAGCGGACTGCACTCATGGAATCGTTGTGAGCTTGCTGTTGGAGTCAGTCAGCTCGCTGTCGGAAAGGTACCGACCTGGCCCCGGTTGTTCAAAGGGTGGATAACGCTATCCACTGGATAAATCACTATCCAGTGGATAGCGTAGTTTCTTTTGCCAGCACTTATCCACTGGATAGCGATTTATCCGCTGGATAGCGTTATCCATCCTTTGAACAACCGGGGCCTGGAGATGTATCCGAAGTCGGTATGCTGGATCCCCACAGATACACATCGGTTTGCCGGTTTTTGAGTCAGCATGTGCCCGGAGACTGTTGTAAAGGCTTGACTCTGCCGACATTGCTGCGTCATGCTTCCTTCCTTCTGTTAAGACAAGATTAGAACTTAAGTTTATAAATAGAAAGCAATATTGCTGCACAGGCGGCTTACTAGTTTTTAGCTGACGGAGAGAAGCAAGGGGAAAATGGGCCAGTGGGGGTGAGGGTAAGGGTGGGGGCAGTCAATGGAAAAGCCCACAACTGTTTTAAACTTTCCTCTTATTATAGGCATAGTAATTTGCTGGCTAGTAGCACGCTTTACTTACTGGACCATACAGGTGTGCAATCAACCCATTTGGTAGGATCACGGACTGAAATTTCAATCCATGTGTACGCGTTTGTGGCCGTTGTATAACAGTCATTGGTTTTCCCCAGGTCGAGTAATTGGGCGCACAGTTCCATCTACGAAACCAAAACAATTGCTAAAAATTGTTAAAAACAGCTTTCGCGTACTTTCCCAGCTCTAGTGGATTTAAAATGGTTCGGTTCCATTGCATGATTCTGTCGTTATGATGTGCAGAAATATCCAGTCTGTTACGGTGTTGCAGCCATGCAAAGTTCTGCCTTCCAAAAATAGGTATCATGTCTGAGTATCGACAAGGAAAGGAATATCGCTTCAGAAGCATGCAAAGCCCTTCTCTTCCTTCGCAAACCGTTCCTTGGTCGCATACGAAGTATTGCGGAATTTGAAAAACATTTTCTACCAGAGGAATGTGGTGCTTTTCCACCCTGACAGTTTGCCCTACACTCGGCTTCCCTTTGGCTCTCTAAATTGAACGGTGGGTAGTATATAGTTATAGTATATATAGTTATAGTATGGAAAATCCAAGTTGTTTGAACTGTTTTCTTCGAAAGGCAAAGCATATTCTTCGATCGTAATGATATTAGAGGCATAGCTGGCCAGCAAAATTTCACGAGTTTTGTTAAAAGTCGCCATTGGCACTGAAAACACTACTATAATCGGTATCTTAGCTCAGAAACCGCGTCTTTGAATCCCGCCAGCTTAACTTATTTTTCCCGCCACGAACACGGCGTCCTCGACACAGGTCCCTACGCGGCTACGGCATATTTGACGACACTGATCCTCGTTGTTCGATCTTAAAGTCCCTATTTTGACCACTGTGATGACGCGTACTCGTTGTCGACAAGCCAGAGGTACAGACAACGCTAAACCACATTCGATTTTTGTTAACTGTCAATCGAATTATGAAGACGATATACACTTAACTCTTGCCAGTAACGATATGACGCACTTAGACTGTTCGAAGAGTATCTGAATGAAAATCCAACCAAGATTAACAAGCGGCTACCTACAAATAAACTTCAAAATAAAGTATAAAACAAAGCTATGCTGCAGTAGGGTCTAAACAAAGTTGGTAATGATTTTAAGTGACTCCATGAAGCTAGTCAAATTTACGAAATCTGTTGGTTCAACATTATATTGATGATAATTTATCCTGCAAGGTTACATTGATAAAATTTCCAAAAAGATCGTTTCTGACATTGACCTTTTGTTCCGCTTGAGACGCTCACTGCGCATTTTCATGATTGCAGTGTCATTTGTAAAAATTTATAATTCTTGCTACCAAAATCCAAGAACGTAAATATCATTTTGCATAAATCTTGACTTATTTTTTGATGAAAATGCTAGAATTCATGAAAAATATGCTCTTCAGTTATCTTTTTATTCATTATTTGTTTATTTATTTAGTTAAGGGGATGGCCCTATATCTAAACATTTGCAATGAGAATTGAGTCCAGTTACGACGAGAACTAGGCAAAAAGCAAACAACAGGGGCCGGTTGATTAACGCTAATCCAGGGTTAAATTTTAACCCGGGTTTCTTTTCCTCTTGTCAAAAAGCATTTTCCCCGATAACTTTCTCAAGGTTTTTCAGAGCATGCAATCATCAAATTTTATTCAAAAAGAATTATACTGAATGTGCTTTTTAAGCTCTCATATCTGCATTTAAATCTCGCACTAACCCTGGGCTACGCTTCGAACAACCCGGCCCAGCTGGTCTTTTAAAGTTTCAACTGCACTAAGCAATATTTGTAATGTAGGCATGACTAGATATCATACGACGTCGACACTTCATCGGGGGACCGAGTGACGTATTTTCAATACATTCTTACATAGAAAATAAAACGATGACGTCATGGCCTAAGATTCCCCCGCGATGTTCACTGGTTCCCGCTTTTGGAGGCAACAGCAACCAATACTGGACAGCAAGGCTGGAAAATGAGAGAGAACAGACTAAAGCGAAATTCGTGGATAATAAATAAACGTGGAAACGAACGCCCAGCGATAACAACATCAACCGAAAAAAAACAACAACAACGGGAACGTACCCCCAAACCCGGTCCCCATATTAAATTGCACTCGAAAATATTGCATCATTTAGTCCTTTAATCAGGCAATCTGGATTTTGCCTTCTCAATAAATTTACTCTTCTCTGTTCCAGGTCTTACCTTACCAGTTTCTTTTCCCCTGTTTTGCACCTGCATTGGTGTAAAGCGTGATTTGTGATTCAAAGTTCTTATACGGGGGTTTCAAGACGAAAAAAAACGGCACCAAATTCTAATTATTGCACCATCGCACTTAAGTTCACACCAGCTGCTGTGTCATGGTTGAACTGAATCAGCATCTCTTATTGGTCGGTTCTTGGAAACGGACCAATGAGAGATGCGAGAAAATTTGTTATGTGGATATAAATGCTGTTTCACGACATTTTGGCCGTCACCTTGCGAACAAACTGGTGGAAGAAAATTGTCTGTGAAAATTGAATACTTCTCTGACAATAAAACTGAAGTTAACCATAGGGGCAAAAATGAGCGAAGAAGTGGAAGAAAACGTGCCTATTTTTCTTTCTTTTAGCGACATTGGGGTGAAAATACGTGACCGACTGATTCTTCAAAATGTGAGCGGGAAAGTTCACCCTGGAGAAATGTTGGCTGTTATGGGGCCTAGCGGTAAGCAGTGTTATTGCGTGGTATTTTTTGTGACAACGTTCTCGGCCTTTGGTATTCCTTGCAATCTCATTTGGTTGCTGTGGAGTATCGGCTACCTCTTAAGGGAATGCAACGCTGAACATATTGCTTGTATGTGTGGTTTTGGTTTGTCGTCTCAGTATTAACATCTTTTAATTTGGCAAAATCTGATCACATGCAGTGTTTTGATAACAGTTCGAAACTGCTCGACCTAAGTGCTTTTGTTCGTCATATCAAAACTGAAAATTTGAGTCGATAACTGCGCTGTTGATATAAACCATAAAAAAACTCGTGTAGTTGGTTCAATATAATACTCGCTCTTGAGAACTGAAAATACTTAAGTTACGTAACGTTTAATCGATCGCGGCGTTTAATTTTATAAGATAGATATCTGTTGATTTTAAACTATTTTTATATCGACACTATACAAACACTATACAAAATTTGTACATGTATATGTAGGTGGATTTCACCCTTGTACAAGTACAACTTCGATTCTTTGAATTTTCATTCGTCGTGTGTCTATTGTATAAATGAAGAGAACATTTTAAATAGGAGTTGTAGCGATGGGCGGATTTACATGTAGCAGGTGTGATGTGGCGTTCTGTAAGCGAGCCGGATGGCTAAGTTTTGAAGTTTTTTTTATTTTCTGCGTTATGTTGCAAGGTGTGTGTTATGAGGTTGGAGTGGGGGCGGGATATGCGCGGTCACGCCAACAGAAATGGCAAACGTTCAGTCGTTCTTTAGGAAATCTTATGAACATGAGTGCATTTCGTGATTTATTACAACGAGTGATGTTTTGAAAGTGCTCAAAATTGCACAAGCAGCATCAGCGAGTTCAATTTGAGAAATTTCAAAACATCACGAGTGAAAGTGGACAAGCTGTGGTTGAAGCTATACATTCAAAGGCACTGTCACACGTTTCAAGTCTTATGGGCTTCTGGTATTTTACATGTAACAGTATCAAGACAAGTTATTTCCACTGTTTGATTTACCTTTTGTTTTCTTAGGCTCAGGAAAAACAACACTGCTAAATGTCCTTGCTGGTAGACTGTGCGCAGGAACAGGTGATATTCTTCTCAATGGGAAGAGTTTGTCCTCAAACAAAAAGCTAAGGAAGAAGATTTGTTATGTGCTTCAAGAAGATATCTTCTTTGCTAATCTAACTCTGCTAGAAACTCTCACGGTAAGAAGGTTTCTATCTATCATTCATTTAGATTTTGATAAGGGAGAGCCTTATGGGTGCATATAAGAGACTGCATGATTATATTTGCATGACATGAATTTTCCAAAGCAACATAATTTAATAGCTTGTTTGATTGTACGAATGATGTGATATTGAAAGAACTTTCTTTATCCCTCGTGATCAGTAACATTACCAATGAGATTAAACCAGTACACTAAGTGTAAGTATAAAAAGGGAGAGTTTATTATTTACTTGAGTGGACCACATGACCAATGAGATTTGAAAATGCTTCAAATGGCAAAACAAGAGTACTCTGAGAGTGCAGACCTCCGCCAGCGCATTAGACCCCTTATCGCTAGCAAGGGTACTGATGTTAATGCATCATGTGACATATGGGCAGATGCAGAATTGAAAGATGCACATTTTAGTTTTGGTTTGAAGTTCATATGATGTCATTCTAGTGCGATCTATTGTGAAATAATGATTTTTTTCATTTTTTGGTGACTTTTTACCATCTTTTTGAAAAGGCATTTTCATGTTATGACTATTGAACCCAGATTTTTTACAATTTTTTCAAATGTTTTAATCATTGTTAAAATTCTGAAAATCCAATTGTAAGTTCTTGCTTTTTATAGTTTGTTTTTTTCTTATTTTACTTGGGTTTAGTTTCATTGTCACATAGACTGTTAATCACCTTAGATCATTAATTTTTATTAATTCACATGTATTTTGTGCTGTTATAATTAATCATTAAATTACTATAATAATTTTTTCAGTTTTCTGCTATGTTGCGTCTACCAGATACTCTATCCAAGGCAGAGAAGCTGAAAAAGGTAGATGTGCCTCAGTAGTTAGCCCTCAGTAGGGTTTAAAGTGATAAGAAAAAGCATCTGCTTGAATTAGCAATCAGTGGACTACCTAAATCCAGTGTCTTTTGTTGTTCTTGTCTTGTTCAAGTGTATAATCCTCACACATTTGTCACCTGTGACTGTTTAACCTTGTATGTACTACTTATTAACCTAGAGTGAGGTCATTACAGGGAAATCTCGGACCAAGGCCTAATTACATCAATACATCAAGGCTGAGGTCTGCGATTTCCCTGTAATGACTGAACAGACAAGGCTAATGAGTTATTTATTATATGAACTTTTTAGCACAGGAAAAAAAACCTAAGGGTTTTTCAATATCCGCTTGCATGCGCGAGAGGTCATTTGAGGTCATGTTCACCAGAAGTGACAGAAGAAACAGTTTCTTTGAAAATGAGATACCTTTTGTCTGCATTAATGTTTTTTTTTTTCAAAATTCTCATAATGTCCAGTCATTACAAGAAAATCTTGCCTGCTCAGCAAAATTATAATTAGAGCGTGTGTAATATTGTAGTCATATAATAAACAGTTAATTTGCTGGCTTTAAACAGAGAATACATGTAATTTCAATAATTTCCACATGAATGTATATTGCTTTAGGTAGCTGGCATTTATTATTAAAAGGCGTGCACTTAATGCAATACCATATCGGTTTTGATTGTGGCTGAAACAGCTTAGAGTTCATCTTGAAGCAGCCACTGTGTTTTCTTTTGGAAGTAAATAAATGTTATTTACATGTAAAATGTCTTTTAGGTTCAGGAAACAGTTGACAACTTGGATATAAGAAAATGTCTTCACACCAGTAAGTTAACTGTTTACCCTGGGAACTGTTTTCTGGAATAGTTATGAAACACTTCTGTAAGATACAATGTCATTAGTACTTATATTTCAAATAACTATTTTCTCTTCTCTGTATAAGATTGTTTTAATTCCTCGTACAATTCTCCAGTCATCAAGTTGACATCAAATGTCAAGCATTTATTAAGTAAATCCCGATATACTGTTCACTCGAACCTCACTATCTCAAACTTGTTTATCTCAAACTCCCTGCTATCTGGAACTGAAACCCATTTCCCCTGGATTTGTCCTTGTTTTTTTAGTCATTTACTAAATCAGCTGTCTTGAACTACTCTTTATAGATTCCCTTGACAAAAATCAATCCCGGTTATCTCAGACTCTTAATGACATAGATGATAGGCAAACATCAGAAAGTGTTAGTACTGAAAATACACAAAACATTTATGCATTAGCATAGTTTTAGTAGCTACGTTATTCAACTTAATTTTGTGTAATGTTTCTTAAAAGGATAAAACAATAAGCTTTCTCAATCACAAGAAACTTGGATAATCAAACAAGTTGATAAAGTAATTTGTACCACTGTAAGGTAAAAGAGGGGGGTGCTAACATTTTGAGCGTTAGGCTCCTTCGTCAAAACGAATTTGCTACATTAGCTTGAACATTCATTCTGAGGAGGGGCTAATGCTCGAAACATCAGCACCCCGCTGTTTTACCTGACAGTGGTACCAGTACTTTATCAACTTGTTTCGGATTATCCCAATTTCTTGTATTTCCATTCCCCACTGATGCAGCACCACAATTTCTCAGTTAGACTCCTTTTTTGTCACAGACTTAAATGGGTCAAACAGTGTACATATGTGTATGCACAGTATACAGTTATATAGATATTTAAGATTGAGCTTAAAAATGCGACACTGTACATCATGTCAATGACTAATGGATTTCGTTGAATTTGATCCCGACCCAGCCATTCTACAGTTACTGTATAACCCCCACTATCTCAAGACTATTTTTTGTTTCCCTTGAGAGTTCAAGAGAGCGGCACTAAATTGTATCTGATTTTTTTTTTCTTGCAGAGATTGGAAGTCCCTTTGAGAGAGGCTTGTCAGGAGGTACCCACTACACTGTTTCTACAATAATCTACTGACCTTATGGTATTTTCCTTATCATTTGTCCATGGACAGCTAGGCATAGAACAGCTCATCTGTCATTAGACTGGACATTTTTGTCAGGTTTATGTTAAAAATAATAATTATATGTGCTGTCCAAGAAACAGTTGTCAGTAAGTTGGAAATTGGCATGTTTAATTACCAAGTGATGCACTGAACTGATTTTCTTTCATCAGTTTTCAAGCAACATTTGTAGCACCAAAACCTATTACTCAGATCAGTAATTATTGCAATAGGTATTTACTGTCCTCTGAACTGTAATGAACTCAGGGTAGAATAAATATATTACTTAATTAGCATCTGACAGTTTGTGGGAAATATTTGTGTCTTTATTTCCAAGCTAGCTAAAGTGTACTGTTGATTGGCAGAAGAATTTTTGCAAGATTCTTTAGCCAGGTTCCCTCATTGTACATCCTATCACTGCAAAATCATTTAAGGGAGATAGTTTTTAACCCTTTCACTCCCAAGGGGTCTCCATTTGACAAGTAAAATCATCTGGCGTTAGACAGAGTAAAATCTATAAAGTCACTCGTGGGAGTGAAAAGGCCGGTTAAGGTAGATAGTTTTTCATCCAAAGCATAAGTATACCAGTTAATGTATTTTACATGTATTTTCCTTTGTTTACTCAGGTGAGAAGAAAAGAGCCAATATTGGATGCGAGCTTATTACAAATCCATCCCTGATATTCCTTGATGTGAGTTGAATAGATGGAAGTTTAAATTTAACCATTTAAGTCCAGTACAATAAAAGTTGGTGTATTGTGCATGTAGCCATTTGCTTTTTTTGGCTACTGCATATGAAATAATGCAGGAGCCTGTATATCAAAGGACACACAAGTGATTGAGTGAGTGAAGAAGCCAATCAGCGCATGCCTAGTATTTAGCCAATCACAATGCACAATACAATTCGCTTTTATATTGATTTATTTTTAAACTCAGAAGAGAAATCGAGGAATGGTGATAGCTGGTATGGCAAAAAGGTCTGAATAAACTTAATTAATGCAGAAGCCACATGCAGGTAATGCTTGCCTATTTTTTATTGCTGGTGGATAACTATTCATTTGTGTACACAGCAGAGACTTTTTAATACTCGAGAAACAAATGCAGCACTTAGAGGAACCGCCTTAATGATGTATTGTTAGATAATTAATTTTGACCTGCAAGTGATGACTGTTTAATTACTTTCACTCTAGGAGCCAACATCAGGCCTTGACTCAAGCAATGCTTTAAACCTCGTGAAAACCCTGAAGAATTTTGCTGCTCGAGAGAAGAAAACAATAGTGACGACAATACATCAGCCATCCAGCCAGATATTTTACATGTTTGATAAAGTTCTGTTGCTCTGTGGAGGGCAGGTACACAGTTAAATTAGAGACTTGGTAGTTTGTGTGCTAAGATTCAGTTAATATGTATGACATTGTAGATTGTGAATTCAAAAAGAAAACGTATTGACCACTTACCAGTGCTGCATGAGGACTGTATTGGGGATTGTTGGCACAAGGTGCATGAAGTGGCCTTATGGACGGAGCGTTCAATTTTTTCATAGTAGTGACCAATGACCAATAGTCGATCTCCAACACGGCCCAAGTGAGGCAGGTTACAGGGGCATAACTAGAGGAGGGTCTTGGGGTGGCCATGAGCTCCCTCCCACCCCCCCCCCCCCCCCTTGTGAGATAATTGTCTTACGTCCCTAGAATTCAGGTGGCGAAAACATACAAACTCGAAGAATCAACATGCAAAAATTAAATAAATCTTTTCCAGTGCTAGGTAGTTGCATACTCCATTCCTTCTACCTACATGCAACATCTGCAGTGGACCATGTTCGTAACTAAAATTATGAAGGTGACGTTGTAACCACCGTTGATTACCTGTAAAAGTATCTAGTTTACCGTGAGTGTGTTCGGGTTATCACCATCGGAGGCAATTCCCAAAAACCTGCTCACTGATTGGTCATTTACGCATCATTCAAATTTTATTTAAACGGCGGCCTTATTTGGACACCGTTTAGATATTAACCGGCCCGACGACTTCTTGATACTGTAATTATTCCATGTAAACGCATTTTTTCTTTTGTTTTTCTCTTGTTAACTTGTGTTTGGCAAAATGATTTCACAGGTTGCCTACTATGGAAAAGCAAGCAGAGTGCTAGATTTCTTTGAGTCTATCGGCCTGGTGTGTGATGCGCACTTTAACCCGGCAGATTTCATTTGTAAGTACATATATAGTACGGCTTGTGTTGGATCCTGGCAAACTTAGCGTATTTACACGAATAAGGCGCCGCGGTACGCATTAAATTTCTCGTGCCTCTTTAATGCGGTGCTTTCTTGAGGGAGGCACTTATTAGAAATAAAAGGAGACAAAGAAATCTTTTGTTTTTACTGGGCCGTATATTTTTCTTATCTTTACGAAAATTATCACAGCAAAATAAGCAACAAACAAAAGCTTCGACTTGAAATTATCGCCAAGGGTGTCGTCAATGAACTTCAATTTCGTTGTCCTCTTCATTGTCTGAGTCTACCAGCTCCAGCGTTGTGGTGATGCCTCTTCTACACCTGAATCTTTACCTTCAATAGGCCCAGACGCACCGCCCCAGTTTATTCAAGTAAATACAGTAGCTGTATTCAACAAAACCTAAGTAGACACGTATTTGAGTAAAGGGTTTCTTCTTTCTTGCTGAGCCCACAACTGGAGATTTTTGTGATCTTATTTCATGCGTTATAACCACACCAAAAGTTAACCGAACCTGTTATGCACTGTAGTCTCTCAGTCTGACTGTTTTGTTTACTCTTACCTGACGAAAGCGGTCCGGGTTGATCGCTAACAACAGCCAATCGGATTTCTCCATCTTTCGCTCCGCGAGGTCCAATAGCGGCCCAGTAGGGGATATTGTTTTGAATGATCCCGCAGAATTCGGCGTCAGATTTTCGCCTTTCAAATCAAGATGGCGGACAGCTTAAGCTATTTTGTTGGGCACAAATCAGTGCAAAACAACTGAAGTGATAACAAACAGAAGAATACCACATTTGAATCATTTTTGCCAAATCCCCAGGATAGCATTTTTCAGTGAATATACAAATCTTAGATGATTTTCCAGCTGTGCAATACTGACCAAGCTTGCTTGGGGCCGTACTGGGAGAATATCGTTGGACGGTCTTTTTTGTACTCTGAGGACCTAGGATTCTCCCTTGGAGGCCTTCGCGCTTAGTCAAAAAGGCAAACTCCGCAGTACAAATGGTCAGCGTACTTCAGACAAATGGTCAGCGTACTTCTGCAATAGAGCCTTCGAGTAATTACCGGGGGCCAGCCCAAGGCTGGCACCGGTCATAAAATGCAGACGGTTTCTGTCGTTTTTTCAACGTTACATTGTTAGGGATATATCGCTGGCTCGTTGAAATCTTATCCGCCATTTTGAAAAGCACGAGGCATGGAGGACAGTCAAGAGAAAGATTATAGCTTTTTTTCCCCAACCTTTACGATGCACTATTTATGAGCGAAAATGTAAGAGTGAATATTTCGATAGACAAATTTACGAGCGATCACTTAAGAGTGAACCTTTCATCGTGAAACTTATCGAGAATAAGAGCGACTTATCAAAGCTATCTATATTGAGTGAACCTTCCATCGTGAGAGGTGCGAGAGGTTAATTATATCTATGCAATCCCGTGAGCACGTCTAAATGTAATAAGGGTAAGTTGAAGCCACACATATGCGCACTGAGGCGACAGTGGTAGAAGGGATAAAACCCTGTTGCTACCACAAAAAAAAAGATGAAAAAAGTGAGCTCAAAAGCCAGCAGCCATGGACAGCTCTTTCGGCCTTAGGTTTTATCCCTTCTTCCACTGTCGCCTCAGTGCGCATATGTGTGGCTTCAACTTACCCTAATTACATTTTGATGTTGTCATTTTAAGCCACATCCCACAAACGTACCATTTTTCATCTTCTTTTGAGCAAACAACCTACTGTATTCAGGTGGCGAAAACGCCATGACAAGAGTGAGTAGCCTCTGTGACCCCCCCTTTGAAAAATCCTGGCCACGCCCTTGCATACATGAGACCTTTCCCGACCAGTTGGTAATTCTCAAAAGTGGCCGCGGTCGCATTCGAGAGCTTTTCATTGCAAAATTTAATTGATAGTTTTAAACGTGATTTCATAACTAGAGCTGATCGCTTACGAGAGTGGTTGCAATGGGAGTTCCCGCTGTTGTATGGTGCATCGTATTGGCTGGTGCTGGTGAAGTTGTATTTTCTTTGCCGGGGGGTGAAGTTGTATTTTCTTTGCCGGGGGGTGAAGTTGTTGGGTGGCTGTTTGAGCACCCGGTTGCAATGTGCACATTATAGTGTTAAGTAATGAAATATTAATGTATGTCTCTTTGGCGTTTTACTTAGTGGAGAAAGTGACAGAGGGAGAGTCTGTGCAGGAGAAAATCGTTTCTGGCTGGAAAGAAAGGTAGCTTGTAATGATTTGTGCAGGCTACATGTGTGTTGAGGCAAACAGAACTGTTAAACCCTATTACAAAGCCCCCCCCCCCCCCCCCTTGAGGACAATGGTAAGCGTTCGAAGGCACAAACGTCCGGAAGAACTCGGTGTCATGCCCTCCTGGGGAACTTTTGGAATTGATATGCCATTTCTTGCTTTACCTTGACGGCAATTGGTTAACCAGGAAAGTATTGTGGGGATAGTTTCTAAAGAAACTGGTGCTGGGTCGGTGGGTAATTGAAACACAAGAAACAGGGTAAATCAAACGAGTTGATTAAGTAAGTTATACCGCCGTAAGGTAAAAGGGAGAATAAAGTTACCTTATGGTGGTATAACTTACTTAATCAATTCGTTTGATTTACCCAATTTCTTGTGTAACCAGGAAAGTGGTTTCAAAGCAAATTTCTTATGTGTTATCATTCATATCTTCATCCTCGACGGGCATATGACGAACTCTGACCGAAGTCGCAAATGTGGAGCCTCCAGTTGGCTTGATAGTTCAGTTATTTAAAGCATTGCACCGGTATCGTAAGTTCACGGGTTCCAATCCCGTTCAAGGCTAAATATTTTTCAGGTCTTATCTTCGCTTAACTGCTTGAGTTGCGTGCGCAACTGCTACAATCTTTCACTCATCCGCGGTTCGCATTGATATTCATATTCATATCTTCATTAAAAAGGCACATAAAAGATAACATTTGAATTGGCAGTCGTTATTATCAGTCTGCTGTTGTGTCTGCAGAGGATTGTCAAACGGATTAGAATCGGAAAGAATATGGGATAAGAAGCCTGGTCAAAGGATTTTTTTAGGATTGTAGAAGTTACATTAGTGAGCGAAATAAAGGTCAATCTACATGTATCTTTGATACACACAAAAAAGTTATTATGATTATTATTATTATTATTATTATTATTATTATTATTATTATTATTATTATTATTATTATTATTTCGTATGAACTAGCGGACTTAACGGTCTATATGTTACGTCGGCGTACGACTGCTCACGAGACTAGTAAACTAACCACTACATACACAGGCAGCCCAAGCGAGTCTGGTCTCGTATTGTAAAACAGTCGGTCTGCGATTTTATTATCAAGAAAACTACAGTTTGTTGTCCTGCGGGTGGTTAAACAGTGGTTTTGCAAAGTGTATGATTTCTCATCCTACACTGTATACCGTATTCGGTTGAAAGATCTCTACAGCCTTTACAACTATTGTGCTACATTGTTGTTTGAGTGATCCAGTAACACGGAATCAACATGTTTGTGTTTCGTTCCCGTTGTAGGCGGCAGCGATATCAGAAACTTTCACCAGTGTCTTACAGAGATTCCAAGCAGAGAACTGGCAGGGATAAAATCAAAGAGGAGGATATGGAAGGCGGTGAAGATGCTGTTGATAAAACAAAAAGTGCGAAAACACTGTCTTCGGAAAGTGTGAAACAATCGTCACGGGACTCTCTGAAAGAACGAAGTGAACCCTTAGAGGCTGATGATGGCACACCGAAACAGGTGTCAGATGGTGGCCTTAGCGTTGATGCAGGCAAGGGGAACTCGGAAAGGTTGCAGGAAAATGCTGCCGGTTCGTTGGAACAGGATCTGTCATCTTCATCCTCATCTAGTGATGTCAGCGAGGAGCATTCCCTGTTGTTTAACGTTGGTTCTCCCACCCTTCTTTCACGAGAAGTACAAGAAGCTGTGCAGATCCCAAATGGGAAAGCGCCATATGCGACCGAAGAGACAGAATCCGTGTCACAAGGAGACGCTGACGATGGTTGTGTGCCTCTCATCTGCAAACCATCACACTTACGGCGGACAGGTTCTGCTTCCCGTTCCGCAGAGGTGCCCACCCCGGTTCATACCGAGGTGCAGCTGTCCTCTGTTGACTTCAGCGTCGCTGTGAAGACCTTCAAACGCAGCACCTCCCAGGATTATACAAAGATTGATATGCACGAGCACGAGGATGAAGAAGACCATTCCAAACACTACATTGACATCTCCACTTCGTGGTCGACCAGTTTCTGGACTCAGTTGACTGTTCTTCTGCAAAGAACCTTCAAACAATCAAAGCCTGAAATTCTTTCCAAGCTCAACTTTATTCAGGTAAAATTAAGAGAAACTGCCTTTATCATGTAGATGTGTTTTGTGCTTGTTCCGCGAGCGGGCAAGAATTGGTGAATACTGAGTTCCGATTGGCTACTCGAGCGAGGTGATGAGCCTCTCTTGCCCGCTCGGGATTTCCTGCTTTGTCCCGCGAAAAAAAAAATCCTTTATTGATTAAGCGTGAGGTCCAGAAGGCTGGACATTTGGCGTCGTTCTTTGTTGCGTTTTTATTGACTTCGACTACGTTTCGGTCAATAAAAACGAGAAAAAAGGCCAATATGCAGCCATCTTGACCCGACGCTTGGTCAATATGCAGCCATCTTTACCCGACGCTTGGTCAATTTGCAGCCATCTTGACCTGACGCTCGGTCAATAACACAGAAGTCTGAAAGTTTGCCTTAAAGAATGACGCTTAGTTTACCCTCTGACTTTTTTTAAAAACAATTTTTCAGAACGTGCTTCTCGCTATGATAGCAGGCCTTATTTGGTTTCAAGTTCCTTATAAGGAGGAGAGCATTGTGGACAGATACTCTCTGGTGAGCTTTGGATTGTTAATTAGTGCTTATTGACTAAATGGGGTGGCCGGACGGGAAAATAATTGGCTTTCGTTCGTGACGCACGTTGCGTCTGGTCCGTGCGTCATGCTCCCTCGCCAAATACCGTCCGGGCTGACCTAACTGAGTCAATAAGCGTTGAATCATATGACCACTAACTAAGGTTTGAAAATTTTGAAAAGTTGTTTTTAACCTAGATATGAAGCGATAGTCTGGCGCGCACGGGAAAAATCACGGAAAATGATACTGCAATGAAAACTTTCCCTTTCGACTCAGAACAAGAAATTCGCAACTCATAGAAAAACGTGAATTCTTTTCTCATTTCTGTTGTTCAATGTTTTTGTTTTTGTTTTGTTTTGTTTTGTTTTTTTCACAAGAAAGCCGAACAAGTGCAGTAGGGCACTATACTAGGGCACTTTATTAGGTTAGTATAGTTTTCTATGGGATTGCGCAAGCGGAGCTGGACGGGTCACATGATAATTAAGGTTGTTAACCCTTTGCGACCCCCGCAAGATCTGAGAAGACTTTCCCATTTGTGTTTCTCATTTCATTTCTTGTATACTAGTGAGGAGAATTTGATGTCAGATGAAGGTACAACTCAAAGGCCTGATATAATTAAATCAGGAGTCCATCACCATGAGCGTTGCTGTCTCTCATTCCCCTTTGGATCGAGTGTTTTGACAGACCTAGCGGGACGATGTTCACAAGAGCCAGCCCACGGGCATTTTCTTGGCCTGTGGGTTAACATGGCAAGAGAATAATTCGGATGAACCGAATTCTAACGCTCAAAGTGAAACAATATCGGCCAGAGAATTTTGAAAAATGAGGATTTCGAGTCGTGATGAGGTAAAAATAGCGGCTCTTGCATAAAAAGCATTCCCGCGAAAATCAATTTCGGATGACTGCGCTCGTCTTACTGCGCTGTCTACTTCCGGTGGGAAACGGTCTTTTCCAGGTTTCTCAACGAATATTCAATCCTTTTTCAATAATATTTGTTTTGTTTGAAAGATCATAAATTTATTTTTATGGAGAAAAGTAAAAATCGGAATTTTTTGGAATGTACACGGTAACTTTATCCTAGTTCATTTACTGCTTTCTTCCTTTATGCATTCATTCATTTCTTTTCTTTTTTTCTGTAGTTATTTTTTATGATCGTCTACTGGAATTTCGCTCCACTTTTTCAGTCGCTAGTGTCATGTAAGTATGTACTAAAACTGTGAAAAAGTTAAGAAATGGTAAAGGAAGCAGCTGTGCAACCATCGAGTTATGGACGCACGCGGGAGGTTGCTAAGCACGAAAGAAGAGAGATGTTCGAGGCGCAGTCAAGAGCATGTCTAGCTTGTTGAGTGCTTAGCAAACCTCCCAAGTGCGTCCGTAACTCGATGGTTGCAGAACTGCTGCGTTTACCATTTCGTTTAGAACATAAGACTTTACAACTTCACAATCTTATGTCGGCATGCAACCCATGGGCAAATGTATCGCGCGTATTAGCCAAACATAGCGCGCGCTTTGCCAAAGCTATGTTATAAATAGAGGATATTACACGGTGGCGAGAAGATATGAATTTTATGTTCGAGTGGCAAGAACTCACGAGTGAGCGAACCGAACGAGTGAAATATTGTTCTTGCCACGAGAACATAAAATTCATATCTTCGAGCCAACGTGTAATGTTCTTTTTATTATATGGAGACTAAATAAAAACCAATTCAACAAAAGCAAAAGGCGGGAATCGTGACGTCATTGAACGATACGACACTCACAAAGGTGACATACGGAAACTTGAAATACGCCACTCGGGTCCCGGATGAAGTGGCGTATGGAATCTACGAGTGGTTTAGTTCCCAGTAAAACACTCTTCTCCATATAATAAAAGTAATTATTATATCTGCAACCCCGGATATGAGCAAACGCGCGCTCTGATTGGTTCCCTACTCACCGGCTGTCAGCTCATATACCATTAGTACGGAAAACGGCCATCATGAAGGAGTGATTTCTTGAATTAGACGGGGAGAAATTCAAGTTTTGCTTAAAAAGAAATGTACCAAAAAATACTATCGAAGCAAATGAATATGGGATGAAATTATTCGACAGTAAGTGAGCAAACTTATATAGCGAAATTGTTTATTACGAACAAAAGTGAAACTCTCACAAACAGCCGCCATTTTGAATGATCTGTATTTTATTTTTGCCAATTTTTTTTCCAGTTTTAATTCTCAAACTAATTTTCTAACTCGAAAACATTTGACAAGAGATGCTTAAGAACGAGACGGACCCGAGTTTGATTCTGTTTACAATCAGTAACAAAGTCAATTCTTGTCGTACAAACTAGTTCCAGTGTCATAAGCGAGGGCTTAGAAATAAAATAAAACAATTATTCCACTCAAACTCGTCGTACATGAACTATAGCCATTGATTAATTTAGCTATTTTGGCTATATGGCCCGTTTGGCTATTAATTAATTTATTAATTCAGTTGATTTCAATTTACCTGCACAGTTCCAAATGAGAGGACAGTAGTGAACAAAGAACGCGCCGCCGGGTACTATCGCTTGTCAGCTTATTATTTAGCAAAGCTGTTCAGTGAACTGCCTCTTGTTATCACCCAGCCTGCCTTGTTTCTAACTATTGTGTACTGGATGAGTGGTTTAAACAGAAGTGAAGCTTTCCTCGGTATGCTCGCCGTTCTTTTGCTGACTGCCATCGCCGGACAGGTAAAAGATTTTTTTTTTCTCGCTTGTTCGCTTGTCTTGTCTCACTTCAATAGAGAATATTACACGGCAGCGCGAAGATATGGATTTCATTCCCGAGTGGTGGAAACTATTGTATTTCTTTTTTTGGAAAATGGTACATTAAGACCCAGAAATTAATAATTAATAGAGCAGTGTTTATTAAAATATACAGTACAGTCTACAGTACTATTCGGCAGATTTCCAAAGAATGGACATACTGCATGGTTTGATTGGAAAAGGTGGAACCACACTGTATAGCAAAACAAACAGTACCACAGTACAGTACTGTTCAGTAGCTTTCCAAAAAATGGTCACACTGCATGGTTTGATCCACAGATGAAAAAGATAGAACCACACTGTATAGTAAAACAAACAGTACCACAGTACAGTACAGTAGCTTTACAAAGAATGGTCACACTGCATGGTTTGTTCCACAGATGAAAAAGATAGAACCACACTGTATAGTAAAACAAACAGTACCACAGTACAGTACTGTTCAGTAGCTTTCCAAAAAATGGTCACACTGCATGGTTTGATCCATAGATGAAAAAGTTAGAACCACACTGTATAGTAAAACAAACAGTACCACAGTACAGTACTGTTCAGTAGCTTTACAAAGAATGGTCACACTGCATGGTTTGATCCACAGGTGAAAACGTTAGAACCACACTGTATGGTAAAACAAACAGTACCACAGTACAGTACTGTTCAGTAGCTTTACAAAGAATAGTCACACTGCATGGTTTGATCCATAGATGAAAACGTTAGAACCACACTGTATAGTACAACAAACAGTACCACAGTACAGTACCGTTCAGTAGCTTTACAAAGAATAGTCACACTGCATGGTTTGATCCATAGATGAAAAAGTTAGAGCCACACTGTATAGTACAACAAACAGTACCACAGTACATTACTGTTCAGTAGCTTTACAAAGAATAGTCACACTGCATGGTTTGATCCATAGATGAAAAGGTTAGAGCCACACTGTATAGTACAACAAACAGTACCACAGTACAGTACCGTTCAGTAGCTTTACAAAGAATAGTCACACTGCATGGTTTGATCCATAGATGAAAAAGTTAGAGCCACACTGTATAGTACAACAAACAGTACCACAGTACAGTAAAGTTCAGTAGCTTTCCATAGAATGGTCACTCACGAGATGATGCTTATTGTGTTAGTAAAAGTTCTACCAACCGCAGTCAACTCAACAAGCCCCTTTCTTACTGTCTCAGTCTGTAGGTTTATGTATTGGTGCTGCCGTGATGGACTTTAAGAAGTCTATAGTGGTTGCGTCTGTTTATGGACTGTCATGCATGTTGTTGGGTGGATTCTATCAGAAGAACATTCCACCTTGGTTGTCGTGGATTCAGTACTTGGGTTACATCACTTACTCATATGACGCATCTTTGTCAGTAGAGTTCTATAACTCTCCTCCATTCAGGTAACATTCGTTATAAAACGAGAACCACTACGTGGAACTTACCGGGGCCCAGTGGGACACGGGATTGCATAGATATAGTTAACCTCTTGCACCTCTCAGGATGGAAGGTTCACTCAATGTACATAGCTTTGATAGGTCGCTCTTATTCTCGATAGGTTTCACGATGTAAGGTTCACTCTTAAGGTTACACAATACCTTCGCGGTTGTCCTTCGTAAAAAAATTCGTACGCGCGTTGTTTTAAAGTAAGCTACCACAAACTATATATCAATAGAAAGGTAAAGAACTGTAGAATTCGAAAAAAATATCTGTTATTTGGCAGAGCCATTATTGAGAAGAAAGAAGCCAATAAACCGAAAACGACCGAGTGTCATTCCGCCGAATTAATCGGGTATCAAACGCAGCCACTACTGCAAAAGAACTGCACAATGTAAATCAGCAAGCATCAATCTCTAAAAGGGTGTCAGGCTTTTTCGTAATTCTTATTGGTTATCTTTTTATAGACCCGTAAAGTTGTAGTAGCGAATAATTTGCCGACCCCGTTGCGTTCGCGGCCGTAAAATGAGAAATATCTAAATTAAAGCTAATCCCCGACACCCTTTTGTTCCTCGATGCTTAATGAATGTTCTGGCCAAATTTCATAATTATCCGTCCATTCTACATACCCGCTTGGGTGACATCATTTTTTAGATCTTCTGGAAACGCGTTTTGGTCACATTTGCATAGAAAACAGCGCGTTATAAATTTCTAATTGTCAATGTCATTAAATGCTATGAAAATCCGGGGCAACTGTCGCAGTTTAGTTATGAACGCTTTGAACCCTAGTTGAAACATTTGTATAGGTAATCACATGATTTCGAGTGCAATTTGGGATAAATCAGCACGAGTAAATTTTTCAAAGGCTAACCAAATTTGTAGTCTTTGAAAAATTTACGAGTGCTGATTTATCCCAAATTGCACGATACAAATCATGTGATTACTTGTTAATAAGATACATGCAAAAATTTAATTTCAACTTTCTGCACTCAATTTCAACTTTTTGCACTCAATTTCAATTTTCTGCACTGTTTGGGATTAATTGACGTGCTCTCAGCCAATGAGCATGCTGAAACTTTTGCATGTATATTATTAGTTAAATTATCACCTGACCGTAAAAAGTGCTTTTTTTCTTTTTCCGTAGCTGTCGAGAGAAAGACTCGTCCTACCCGTTGTGCAATAACAAGGGTACTGTAATTCGCGGTAGAGACATCTTGGAAGAATTGAATGTCTCAAGGACTGTAGCTCAGAACGTGGCAGCCCTCCTGATGTTCATTATTATTTTTAGGGTGTTAGCGTATTTCTCTCTACGTTACATACACAAACCTAGGCAATAACCGATGGTCATTCGTGGAATACATGATGGCTTATTGTGTTTTACGAAGACGCTATCCGTCTGTAGGCGTTTAGCGTAAACGTTTCGACGTTCTTACCAACGGCCATGATTTCTGTGGATTACGCGTACTACCAGAAGACAGCAAAACCTTGGTAAGCAACTTTTGTCACATCAACGAAGGCCTTCATCGGTAAAAATAGTCAGGGAAAGTCAAAACCATACTGTATAGTAAAACAGTACCACAGTAAAGTGCTGTTCACTAGCTTTCCAAAGAATGGTTTCACTGTATGGTTTGGCCCACAAAGTTTGTAGTAAAGCGAAGAGTGCCACTGTACTGTACTGTTAAGTAGCTTTCCAAAGATTGATCACAGTGCATGGTTTGATCCACAGACGAAAACGTTAGAACCATACTGTGTAGTAAAACAAACTACCGCAGTACATAGTACTGTTCAGCATCTTTCCAAAAAATGGTCACACTGGATTGTGATTGAAGAAGAGGTTTTCAAGTTTAAGTTGTTTAAGATTGTGTTGTTGTTTTTGATGGGGACAATGGTGTTCTTTCCATTGTTTTTGTTGTATTTCTTAAATTTAATAATGCATAATGCCCAATTCACACCAACTAAACATGTTTTGTTAAACCAGGTTTTAAAACGTGAAAATTGGTAACCGAACACTGGAACACGAGCTTTTGCACAGGATTCAAATAAACTTTACCACGTACTTTCCGTTTGTGCTAAATTTGTAGGTGACAACGTCAGTAAGCAGCTTTTATGAAGGAAACAATTTAAGCTGTTTTTAACTAAACAGCATTTAAACATATTTAAACTTTGGTGTGAACAGGGTATAATATTGTCCATTTTCACCCCTTTATATGTGAACCTGTTTCAGCCTACAGCAAACGCTGAAAACACAAAGTTAATAGAACAAGCTCTACCAGTTAGTAAACAAAGGTAAAACCCTGGCAATGAGACATGTAGATCTATAAATAGGCCACACTCACCAATGACAAACACCTTATTTATTTTTAAAAACAAGAACCTCAGAAGCCTGAGTTTTCAGGTAGCACCATTTTTATGAGAACCATTTTGGACTAATACACGCGTGTCAGGGGCGGATCCAGGATTTTACATGAGTGATTTGCAGCACCTTAACTAGGGGGGTTTGGGGGTATGCCCCCCCTCCCCACCAAGAAAATTTGAAATTTAATGCTCCCAGAATGCAATTTTCCTGCATTCTGAGAGCACTTTAAGCCATTCAGACACATTAACAGTACCTCCTCAGAAAGGCATAATTCTGTACAAAAAAATCAATTCTGTGTATTTACACAGACAAACCAGAATAACAGTAAATTTTTTTTGTCCAGAAATTTGCCTTTCTGTGTCTAAGGAGTCTAGCATGTAAATTAAGATTGAGGGCTACTTTTGAAAATGTAGTAGATCTGCTGCCTGGATTGCTGTCTTGGATGCTTGTGGGGGTGCCAATAACTATTCAATGGGAATCAGGTCAGTTAGCTCAAAGTGGGAATGGAGGAAAAAAAATTGATGTGTATAAATTGATGTGGTCCAATGAGCTCAGACTGAGAGAATATGTGAAAACCATTTAAGCTTATCAAATACCCAGTGTCAGTGGAAAAATAACTCTAAAAACTATTGAAGAATGACTTTTTTGTCCAGATATAAGTATTAATACAATTGTACCACAGACACCAGTTATGTATCTGTACTGTTCTCCATCAGTTTAAGGATTACATCAATCCCGATGGAACACTGATAACTCACAAGTACTCTAGAAACACTAGTGACTGCCTGGTACAAAATAATTCATTTAAAATATTTTCCATTCTCATTCTTCTGGGATGTAAATTAGCAAATAAATCTATAATTTGTTCAAGATCTAATTCCATTTCCCAATGGGCATGCATCAGTGCTAATCCATTCAGTCTATCCTGGACCATTGTACTTCTCAAATAAGTCTTCAGATTTCGGAGGGTTGAAATGGACCTTTCGAAAGATGCCGATGAAATGGGAATAGTGATCAGGATTTCAAGTATAGTATTTCCTCACAAAGGTAGAATCCTACAAACTCTTCTCTGACTGTTTTGGTCGAATCGAGAAATCTGATCACCACTGAAAGGTTTTGTTTATTTGATATGTCAGCTGCTTCGTCAGACATAATGGAAAAAATTTGCTGTCCCTGATTTCCTGTGACAAATAATTCACTATGATAGCACCCACAGTTGTAATCATCTCATTTTGAATGGTTTTAGAAATATAAGTCGCATTTCTGGGAGCGGTTTCCAGGTGATGTTTTAGTGTTTGGTCGCCGCTGTCAATTCGAAATTCTAACAGTGCATGGAAATTACCGGAAAGACTTCCATTTCCTCGATCATCATCTCGTGTACCTCTGAGGGCTATGTTGTTTTTTCCGCAGAAAATTATTGTCTTAAAAAGGGATTTCAGAATTTCGCGATTTCTATTGATTTGCTGTTGAAGTAAATTGTTGATCTGCTGATCAATTGGAACCGCTTCTCTTCTCATGTTTCTCAGAAAATTCTCCACTGCGATCACTGCAAAATTATGCATCTCACATTTCCCGCTGGCGTGTTTGGTAAAACGTGAAACGGCGGACGTCCAAAGTGTGAGTGGAGACTTGAACAATTTGTCTAGTTTATTCATATTTCGCCCACACTGGACTCCAAAACAAACACACGGTAAACAAAATGCACCACCGACATATTTAGAGTATGCTAGCCAGGGAAATCTTTTCAGCCAGCTCCGCACAAAATGACGGCTACAATTCGAACATTCCACTGACGCTGGGAAATCAAATAGCTCACCTGGTTTCCACACATTCTCTATGAACTTGTCCTGGTCCGAATATGAGTTGATTTCCTTGAAAACCAAACCAACATCAGACTGTGAACAGTCCTCCTTCCGACAAACTGGATCGCCTCGAACCATCATTTATAATTAAAATTTCCCTTGTCTTCCTCCGTACCAAGTTACTTTAACGATAAACTCTGATCGGAGCAAGAACAAACGAGGGACTTTCGGGGAGAGGCTTCCCTTTATATACGATTGTCAGTAGTTTGCACGGTAGTTTGCGTCCTGGATAGCCAATCACAACCGAGTTTGAGTAGTTCGCAAGACAATGCGAGTGATTCTGGCCAATAGAGGAGGGTTTTGAGTGATTTGTGGAAAGATCGTTAAACTAACCACTCCCACCCGCTGCGTACAAATTTTGCCCTGTCGTGCCTACGAATTTTTTCGTGTTGTTCTCCGAAGTCTCGACAAAGGACGAAAGCGCGCGAACGGAGATTCGTCAAATTCGTTCGGAATGGACTGGGTTTGCTGTGTAATCGACGGTAAAACGAGATTCGACGATTTTTTTCTTTGTTTTATTTCATAATAAACACTGCAAACACTGAGCTTCAAGAAACAACCTGAGAAATAACAAACCCAGGTTTGGAAACATTTGAGTGATTTCTGGAAATCACTTGAACTACTCTGGATCCGCCCCTGCGTGTTTTACTGTATCGTTTTGTTTGAGAAGCAATACCGAACACTTGATACATGTTTATCTCACAAACCAAAGACCTCAACTTACGTCTATAGTGGTCATGCGCCTATTTCCAACCCCTTTCTGGTGTGCGTTCCTCAAAAAAAAAATTCGAGATGGATTCGGAGGCCAATTCAAATGTTCGTTTCGGAACGAAGGCGTTTCTACCCAGGCAAAGATATCTTTAAATGCTAACTTTTTAGAACAAGTGCTTCGCATGTTCAAATTGCCTTTTTGCCCCGAAACGTTCGGGCTCTCCAGAAACTTGCTTGAGGTTATTTTATGTGTGAGAAAGCACCGTATACCGTGTTTAATATATAATACTGTAAGGCAACAACCCGTTAAAAGAATTGATGAACAGATGTCTCATAAAAACAGAGAACTAAAACTATGCTATAACATTACAATTTTAATGATATCAAAGGTAAATTTATTTTTGAAAAATTATTTAAAACTGATGTTCCACAATTTTTAAAATTTTTCGACGTTTTGGCTTTTTCTCAGCTATCCCTCATTGGCCCAACTTAGGCCAAAGGTTTGGTAGACATTTTGTTGGTTATTTGTTTTTTGTTTTTCTGGATTTTCCAAATATGGTAGCCGTGGTTGAAGACAATCGAATGCTGTTACACGTTTAGAGGTAAAAAGCAATAGATATAATATATAAAATTAAAATATTATTATAATATTTAAAGTCAATAAACTTTAGGATTTGTCTAATCCACATTGGATTCTGCTCTTTGGTTGTTTTCTTGTTTTTCTCACAAACAAGCGCATGCGTGTTAGGCTGATAATAGGTCGATCAGAGTCACACTCTGAAGAACTGGAGCTCGCCGTCTAATTGTTAAGCCAGGTGTTTTTAAGATGGCAATGTTCTTACTTGACAAACAGATTCCATTTTGCGCTAGAACGCTATTTTCTCGCCTTCTGCTTTTGACCGTTTGTCTGTTCTTAGCACCTTGGAACACCTCCCATGATCTTTAACTGAACACGCACACATAAAGCAAAATGGAATCTAATTGTTTAGTAGAACAAGGACCAAGGGGAGCTGTGGTTGGTTATTCGGCAGGAAATACCAAACAAGTGTAATATCGCTATTATCAATTTCCTACTACTCGGTCTATCAAATATAGTTCGGTAATACATTCATGTCCTATATACACCAAACATTTAAAGCATTGTAACTCTTCTGCTTTTTAAGATATCTTGCTGACAACATTCATGTAAACAAGGCATCAAGTAAGAAACAAAGTGTAGAAGTAGAAGATTTTTTGCTGCAAACGTTTTCGTGTAATTATCGATTGAAAACTCAAACAAGTCTGGAAGAACGGGTCCGAAATAAAGGACATGAATGTATTACCAATAGTTATATGGAGTAAAGCATGTTTATGAGCTTACCAAACAGATAGGTATTTACAAGTAAGAAGGTAAGTAAAGGTAAGGTAAAATCTTTATTTAGACACGGTATTTCGTTCAGGACTATACAATATTTAATTTAAATAAATCTAACTACCTAACTAATTTAATATTGTAAATAACTACTAAAATAAGAGAAATGGTAAAAACCTGCTTTACAAGGAAGCCGTGTATAAAAACAAAATAAAATTTATATAAGACCATATAATTTCTTCAAAATTGGATAACTGTAATTCTCTACTCTATGGCTTACCAAACTGTCTTTTAAAAAAATTACAGCACGTCCAGAATGCCGCTGCTCGTCTCATCACCCTCTCTAGAAAACACGAACACATCACACCTCTTTTGTTTAATCTCCACTGGCTTCCTGTTAACTATCGTATCATCTTTAAAATTCTACTCATCACGTACAAGGCCCTAAACGATCTGGCGCCTTCATACGTTCGCGATCTTCTCACTCCTTACACTCCGTCTCGTCAGCTACGTTCATCTTCTAAAGAACTTCTTTCCATTCCGCACTTCAATTTGAAAACATATGGCGCATGATCTTTCTCTGTAGCAGCTCCTACACTCTGGAACACTCTTCCGTCTGACATCAAGAACAGCTCCTCAGTGTCCCTTTTTAAACATAAACTAAAAACGTTCCTTTTTAAAAAAGCATTTTTATAACTTTTTAGCGACATTTTTTATTTTTATTTTATTAGTCTGAAGGCATTTTTTATAACTATTTTACAATTTTTAATATTTCTCAAGTGTTTTTAATATTTCTAACTGTAAAGCGCTTTTGAACTTTTAGGATATTGGCGCTATATAAATATTTTATTATTATTATTATTATTATTACCACTGTCAAAATCATCGTTCTTCAACTTAGATTTAAATTGATTAAGGGAGAGCGATTGTCTAATATTCAAGGGCAGACTATTCCATAGTACAACTCCGCTGTAAGAAAGACTTCTTTTACAGTAATTAGTGTGGGGCTGTGGGATAGCAAGCGTACCATCACTATCTCTTAGCTTATAAGTCAAAGTATCGGAACGGAAGACAAAGCGTGAGCAAAGATATTCCGGAACCATATTATTTACAATCTTGTACACCATTATTGATTTATTAACAAGGCGTTGACGGTCCAGTTTAACCCAGTTGACCATCCTCAACAATTCATCAGTATTACGATCGTAATTTGAAAACGTTATGACGCGTGCTGCCCGATTTTTTAATTTTTGTAACTTTTGAGAAAGAGTTTTAGAACAGGATTCCCACACCGAACTGCGGTAATCGAGATGAGGTTGGACTAATGAATTGTAAACGGAAAGTAAAGTCTTATATGGGACCGAATACCTAATACGTTTAATGGCGCTAATGCCAGAAGCAATCTTTTTGGAAACCTCATTGATATGACACTCCCAAGTAAGATTTTCATCAATGTGTACACCTAAGGATTTAACAGTCGAGACTCGTTTTATCGGAAACTGGTTGATATTAGCAGTAGGATTCACTGTAAAATTTGAAAGCCTTTGCTTGGAACCAATCAGAACTGAGGAATTCTGTCTTTGTCATATTTAAAGTTAGTTTGTTGGCTGCAAGCCATACACGAATTCTCT